>LT727924.1:270271-462460 GCA_900157175.1 Oithona nana | reverse complement strand
AAAGTTGCCACTGATTGTATAAACCTTAACGTTCAGTTTTCACTCAAAAAAGTTGAAGGCTGAAGGGCATAGACAATTAGACAATGTTTATCAATGCTGCAAAAGTTGCCACTGATTGTATACACATTAATTGCAATCCGCTGCCTTCGTCAGCTACTGCGAGGCCTCGGGCGGGAAGCTCGCCTTCACCCCCCTGCCACGGCTCCCTTCACTCGCACACCTCGCCCAACCACGCTCACTCCGCTCGTCATGCAAAACGTCCAGACCTTCAGTAAGACCTCGGCCTCAATTGCCTCGTAGGTCGCGGAGGCCGGCCTCACATAGCCCATGACACTCCCGACGATGAGTAGAGGCTACATGCAAAGTTTCAACCACTTAGCTTTAAAACTGTGGATTAGGATTTGTATAGACTTCCAACGAATGGACAGACAACTTTGTAGCTTGTAGAATTATATAGTCAGATTGTACGTAGATCTGCGTAGATCTAGTAGATCTTTGAGATTTCAAAAACGACTCACGTTTATCTTTTGTCGTTTGTCGTTCGGATTCATTTATATGCCCATTGCCCATATACCTAAATAGATAATTTGATCCGTTTTGCCGTAATAATGAATTCCAACCTCAACCGAAGTTAGCCTGAAGTAGCAACAGCTTTCTTTGAAGCGCTGGACAATTTCAGTATGAGAGCAACTTACTTCGTTGTACTTTTCTACTATAAACAGCAATCTCATCCATCATTTTCACTTTCTGTATTGTTCAAATCTCGGTGACATTTACTATTCTTCCATTTATGGTTTTGTGACGCGCACTGGTTGCGTGGTTTCCATGCTAAACTTTGCGTTAAGAAAAATCGCATTTTAGAAATCAAGGAACGCAGTAGCACATTCATTTTCAGATGTTACAAAAAAAAAACCTGATGACTTTATCACTTGACCACAAAAATTGGGGACACCTTGGGTCATATGACAAAATGATGGATTTTACAACTGATTTTGAATTTGTTCAAAATTTTGCTAAAGATTTCTACATCAATAAAGATCTCCGGGTGTCCGGAATAGTTTTGATTCCAATGGATTTATTATCGTAAGAAACTTATTTTCCGCCAAAGAAATAGAATTAGTCAAGAATTTTGTTGAAACTGACGAAAACATTGAAAAACATGCTTACGGAAGATCCGACGGAAATAACAAAATAAAACATATCAAAAGAAAAATAAGACTTTTTAGTTCTGTAACAAATAGGTTGATCATCATTTAGTATTAGCGCCATCTACCCTTATTTTGATATTCATTGTTTTTGTCGTTTTTGTTTAGCACTCGATTCGTCGAATGTTTCCAAAACGATGATGATATTGGAAATTGCAAATTACCTCTCTTTTTTACAAGATTTCCTTTCCAGAAATTGAATTTGTGGCCTTTCGGCCTTGAAGGATCCGTTTCCCGTCCCATATAACACCGAGGATGTCTATGAATATCCTAAGGCCTTACCGTGCTTTCTGTAAAATCACACAAGGAAAAGGGTGCTTTACTTGCCGACTCGATCTTTACTGCCTTGAAGAAAATCCATTTGACTTTGAAGAAGAAGACTTCAAAGGCTCGAATTTTACATAGAAAAGGTTACGAGTGGGGTTCAAAGTTTTCTTATTTTGGCTGTCAATGCGAAGGTGAAGGTGACAAATCTTTATAGAGCTGTCCTCCGGAAATCGATTTTCCGCAGAAAAAAAAGAAAAAGGTCGACCTTTGCTTGATATCATCTGTCACGAAGGGAAAAAACAAAGACCATCTTGGCCTTTTGTGTAATACGTACGCCTAAGGCACGTCAGCATCATACATCAATTAGTTATGACCAGCCTTCAGCAAACAATGCGTAATATTGCGTAGCAAGGTCATCATATTTGAGATACAGAGTTGTATCCAGATTTCTTATTGGAATTTTGTGATGAATTTCCGGAATAGAAGAGACAAAATGACGCCTTTCGATAACAGGAAATTGCTTGGCAGGTTGCATGAAAACCTTCATCCATTGCCAAGGAAAGTTTATCTCTCAGCTCTATTCCTCTCAGCTCGAAAGTTTTGCGTCACGAGGGGGCATAGAGAGAGAAACTGATGATTAAGGTCGAAAGGTAGAGATGATTCCCCAAGGCTTTTTCTCACATTCTAGATTGTTTAGGGAAAGAAGAAAAGTTTGTTTTTCTTACGTTGTGTAATTTGCATGCTTTTTCCAAGAAAGAAGTAAACAAACTCATCTAAAAAAAAACCGTGGGAAATCCGGAAGCAAAAAAAAGTTTATTTTTTCTTTCTGTACCTTACAATTTTTTCGTAATAAAGTATTCGACCTGCTGAAAAGATGATCAATCTAGATATATGACATGAAAAACAGGTTTATAATTATGCTTTTCAATCAAGCAGGTAAGACAACAACCTTGACTACACCCTTTGCTTGCTTGTCTTGTCTTTCTATTTCCTTTCAATTTATATTTAGCCTTGACGCACATATTTGCGTACCGCGCCTCCTTTTTCCTTGTCAGATACATGACCTACTTGGAACCGCACGCAAACTTCTGATATTCCTGTGATAGTCTAAGTAGGCGATTATTGGGAGATTCCCCAAACAGGCTCTTTTGAATCCCTTTATACTGCGGCTACGATGATAAGGATCCTTTAGGGTAGTAGTGGAGGAATCCATGCAAAAGAGGGAAAGAAAGACGGAGAAGAAGGGGGAAGTTAATTGGCAGTAGCATAGTACACCATATAGTATCGAAGAACTATTAGAAGAGCAACGTCAAGCCAATTATCCGCACTCTCGCTTTTACCAGCATTGCGCAGGCTAAGAAGGAAACCTGCCAATTGCACATTCCATTCACTAACATCATCGTAATGGTTGCTGGATACGCTTGGGTAGGTAGGTACGCTTTTAGCTTTCACTACGTTTCGCTTCTGATTCTTGTAAGCGATTTTTGTCCATTGTGAGTCTTGATGGTTTTTTGATAATCCTATTGAGCCGCAAATAAAACGAGCGAGTGTTCGGTACAACAAAATCACTCGTATGACAAAATGTTAGTGTATTGAACAACTCTCTCGCTCTTTTTTATCCTTGCTCACTTTGGTGTGAAATGACAAATGGATGGCAAATCCTTTCAATATCGGCTCGGAGAGGTGAAAAGCTGGTATACTGATGGATAAATCCTGTTTTCCAATTTATTCTCCGCCATCACTTTCATCAATTTATGCTTTTTCCTTCTTCGCAGCAGTTCCCCCTTCCTTAACTCAAAATCACGTTGAGTTATTGCAAAGTTTTCTTCTGCATCTAATTTTGAATGATGGATTAGAACTTCTTGCAGAGATTTTCTTTTCAAGGTGCGAAACAAAGGAAAATTATTTGTCAGAATTCATCACAACTTTTCTTTTTCTAGCTTCAAATATTCAGGAACGCGATTGAACTTTTGAGCGTAAAGCGCGTAAAGTGTAAAAAGGGGGAGAATTTGACAAAGAGGATGGAGCGAAAGTTGTCTAACTGGATCTCTTGTGCATGAAAGTGTGTCAAATCCTCATGGCTATTGGCAGCAGGATAGAGAGCGAGAGAGCAAACAATGGACACAAAGGACTTCTCTTTTGACACTTTTAATAAAGGGGGGAAAAACCTTCGTTCGCGCATACCCTTACCCATAATGGATTCTCAAGTAGGACTCTGTGGGTGATGAAATGTCAGGAGGCTTTTTAAAAAGGTCAATCCCAATTTACATCTAATTTCTTTCCCTTTTTAGAAAGCAGTTACTTGGAGCTACTTCAGCAGCAAATGTTTATTCAATACGACACAAAAGTAAGCACCACATGTGTGTAAATAGCTCTGCTGACACTTCCTCCTTTTGCACATTTTCTAAGATCATTTTTCCAATATGCAAATCGATCTTAATCTTTGCTTCGTACAGTTCTTACCACCCCTGGTAAGTAGTTTTCTTCCCCTTTTAGGGGTTAAGCCACTTTGGCATGGCTGCTTTATTATTCGGCAGCTATAGAACTGGCATCGTTAATAGAGACTATAGGCTAGCTCCTCTTTGCCTATTTCCTTATTGTCTACTATTTGAAGGGGGAACGAAGAAAAGGGATCAGTGTAAGTGACCCGTAATATTGCTACTAGTCAATAGCAAATACAACATTAACTAAAGAGAAAGGGTCGTAAAATGTAAGCAATACACCACAACTATGTGATTTTGTGCATTACGCAAATAGGCTTTTGGTATCTTCGGATACTATCAGAATGTATTCTTTTACGACAGTATCTTCCACAATATTAGACATAAAAAGTCATGATGCTGCTTTCGAAATAAACGAGAGAGTCTCAAGAGGGATCAAAGACATCAGTTGATATATTTTCATCTCGATTACTGTAATAATAGGCAATTATGAGAAATTGGAATCATTGCTGCAAATGCTTTCTTTCTTTCATTCTTCTTCTGTCAAGAGCAAAAGGGATAATTAAATATGTTTCGCGCATTATAAGAGGGAGGGTAGGATAATCCAGAATGCACACAACACATCTGCTGTTGTGTGGAAAGCTGTAAATGACCGATGGGATCATGTGAAGGGCCCCAAGAAGCCATAAATAAATCAGACAGCTACAGTGTGTGGAAAAAATGGAAAGTTTGACCTGTTTTCTGCTTTCGTTTCTTCTTACAAAATTGGAGATATCTTTTTGCCTGGTACGTATCATGTGACGACATCTTGCAAGTAGTTGAGGGTCTTCAAAAGGGGAATCTAAATTAGTGTTTTGGCTTGACCTAGATTTGACCTAAAGCCATTATATGGTGTCGTTAACACGAAAAAGATTTTCTTTTGTCCAATTACACATCAAAAGCAGAACACAATTGTAATAGCTGACAGTAGTAGTTTTTTGGTTTTTGGAAAGTTTGTTCAGATATCCTAAGAATCTATGGAGGTCAAGCCAATATGATATCGAATTTTGCACACACAACATCATCAGTACTCTTGAACACAAGAGTTTCTCTAGTGGTTTTTGTTTTTCCCCCTGATAAAAGGCATTTTAGCTTTAGGCACGTACCGAACCAAACTTATTTTTACGAGGTGTAAAAAAAAACTTTTTCCACTACTAAAAACTGCCTGTCAATAATTTTTAGAACCAAAAATATGTGCGATTTTGCAATATGCCAATACTGCTCTAAAGAGCTGAATTTTTCATGTCTTATTCTCGAGGGAATGGGGGAGGGGGAAAAATACTTGTCAATCAAGATTTTCGTCTCCTTTTTTCTGCTCTCCAGACTTCATTTCAAGCAGGGGGAGGTATGTAGGGAAAGATCGAGTAGAGGGGTGGTGACGTTGCTGTTTAGTCTCTCTGTTTGAATGTGCTTTGAATGCCTTTTAACTAAAGTGCCTTTTAGCAGATGGAAATCCCCTGCAGTACACTAAACACACTTATTGCGTTACTGCAAACAATTTTGTGTGGAGAGTAGCATCATCATTGATGTCAAGAAGATGGAAAAAACTTGTTTTTCTGCACTGGAACCCTGAGACACTAAACCAACCACTGAAGGCGAAGACTGAATGTTTTTATGCCCTTGTGTTTTCTGGTAATTGTAGTAGTCCAAAGGCTTGTATTCGACCTGCTTCAAGCCCAGTTGGGTCCTTATGTTCGAGGCCAATAAGTCATTGTCCCTCGGCACTAAGGCCACCCTTAAAATGGGTTTGTAGGTCGAGTGGCTATCCATATCAGCAATCACTATGAACTTGCCGTCACTAAACTCGAACCGGTACCCGGACTGCCTACGTACAAATCGGGCGTCACTATTGGACTTGTACATTTCCTGGTAGCTGGGCAGGTCACTGTGCGAGCTCAAGCCGACGGCCAACCAGGTACGCCAAAATTGTCTATTGTAAGGAACGCTCCACATGACACTGAGGACGAGGTCTTCGGACCCTAGGGTCCACCTGACTACACCGGAGGTTCCTGTAAGAATCTTTGACTGCAAAACCATGCCTACGTTGGCTGCGCCTGGTTTGACTGAGCTCGGTCCAGGAATCGATGCTTTGTCTTCAATGACTTTACCCTCGGTAATCTCCAGTGTCGGAGGACCTGAAAAGTATCGAGTTTGTAATGGACAAAAAAGTATCAGGCAAAGGGATAATGCCTATAATACCAAGTCTGGCCTTCTTTGTATTGGATACAGAAAGGCAACTGTAGTAGAATTGCATTTTTCCACCCGATGAAACCTTACCTAGAGGATAAGCTGACCAGTTTTCCACAAGAAGGCCTAGGGCCACGCTCTCGTTCAAAAGGGCCAAAGCCTTGCGCAAGGTCATGTTTTGCTTGGCCAGCAAAGTCAATTGAGTGTCATTCTCCAATAAGTATTTCTTCTCAAACAGACCACCGGTCTTTTCCATCTTCTGGCCTTCATTAGGCCTTCTGTTTGATGCTGGTTTGGCTGTTGGTTTGATGTTGTTGTTCTGTTTTTGTTCGTGCGGTTCACGGTAGTATTTGACCCATCCCCAGACATCTGCATTGACAAAAGAGTCTAAAAAACTTGAACCGAAAAAGAAGACCAAAAATCTTACCAATATTTGCAGGCACAAATGATACTCGTAGACGATAATGCGTCGTGTCTCCATCATTCATGGTCATATTTGCAGCCGCCACGAAACGAAGAGAAGCCAGGCCACCTACGTAAATGGTATTGTCCAGCTGATTGGTTGAAGCCATACGATTATTTTTGGACTTTTGCCATAAACTTTCGTAGCTTGGTTCATCAAGTCCCAAGCGAACAGAAAATCTGAAAGAATAAATGGAATTCTAGATTGCTTTTGCTGTTTCCCCCTCATCTAAAACTTTTGTACATACTTTGATTCGATGCCATTTCCAACATCCCAGCCTAGAGTGAAAACGGCCAATTTGTTGGTGTTCTTTTCAGTCACTGTCCAAGAAACCATGCCTGAGGTCTTTTGAGACTCTTTGGAACTCAAGGATCTTAATGCTAGATCACGATTGTATGAGGTCACATCGTGAGGCATCAGTCCTTTACTGAAAGTTCCAGACCTGCAAAAAAAATTGTCAAATGATGTTGAGTCATATTTTTTTGTAGATTTTGGTTTCAAATTCATACCTGATTTCATCTCCAGCCAATTTTAGACTGTGAGGAGACCAATTATCCAGATAGATGGACAATGTTGCTTGATTCCAGGATTTGTCAGATGTTGGATCATGCAATGACCTGTTGGTCAACATCCATGGTCGAGTAAGAAAGGATCTGACGAATTCAGGCTGAAATCCTAAGCCACTTTGGGAAAGAAGACTGACGAGCAGTATTACAAGCCGCATGTTGTCTGCTGATTTTCACACCTGCAAAGTAAATAGTCAAAAATGAGTTGGGCTTTCCAAAGGTCAAGTTCAGGGATTGTAAACACCGAAAAAAATCTATACTTTAAAGAGAAAGCTCAATAGCTTTCTATTTTTTCCCAATTGAAAAATCGTTGTGAAAAATGTTAAATGTCAAAATTCCATGAGAAGTTTCACACCCTACTTTTGACTATAGAAGAAAAAACAATAGGAAGCTTAGAAAAGCTTACAGGTCCCTTGGGAAAACGTTATTCTATGTTACATTTTTCGCATGAAATGATTGGGATTGTAAACATTCTTAGATAGCATTGCTTTGGGCAAGGTATTTGGTAAAGTACCGAAGAAGCAAGACTAGCCGGAAATAGGAAAAGCTGTGAGCTCTGTGGCAGAATGATGTATCGATTTTCTTGGAAAGCACGAGCATTTACGACATTCCTTGGCGGCTAAATAGTTTTGACATCTTTTGACCGTGAAATTGACTACTTGTGAAACTTTTTGAGTTCAAAGCGTTGCTTGTTATGCCTACTGAAAAATGGTCCATTTGTTGCTAACGTGTGACAATTACAACTAGAAATTGAGAATGTCTCTTTTGTTTTTTCTGTAAGTATATGAAAGCCATGTCAAGCTCTAAGTGCATTAGAGTATGACGAAGGCCTATTTCTCTTTTCCATATTGATGCTATACTGAATGTAATATGCTAATGGGCTTAAGGAGATTGCTTTTTTTGGCTGCAGCTCTTCTTGTTATGATGCTTCAGCTACTCTAACGGATGTAGTAACAAGATGAGTCAATTCCCAAGGAAAAATATTTGAATAATTGACCTCTTTTCTCACATGTTATTTATGAGCTAGCTTACTTGCAAGTGACGGTTCGTGTGTGGCCCCACAAACCTTAGCTAATTAACTTCCTCTGAATGCGAGAAGACACTCAAGAAAGAGTCTCAAAAGAGAGAAAAGGAGTTTTGGAAAGTATCTCTGCGAGCTGCAGAAAGTAGAAAGCTGAAAAGTATCTGATTTCAAGGCCACAAATATCTTTCAATGATGCTCTACTCTCGATTCTGCAGCTTCTGCAACGGTCGAGAGGATATATCAAAAGAAGTTTGACATCAAAGGATCGAAAAACGAAAAGTTGACAGATTAGCAGCGCAGATAGAGATTTTTCTCTATATATGTGGGTCTGAAATTCTATTTCACGTCTTCTTCTTGCTGGTCTGGATTTCCAGATGCATTATTTAGTATCAGGGTAGTAAAAGCCCTAGGGCTTTGCATATAAGCTTGGATACAATTTGGACCTTTGCTATACATAGATGTAGCTACTCTCAGTTCCCTCGCGAAATCCACGAAATTGCATAATCTTCTCGTATTTCCTTTGTTTCACCAAAAAATGTGAGAATTCTGTACAACTGGACCGATTATGTATGTATTGACTTTAGCTCAAGTGAAGACACATTTAGATGCAATTTCACGTCTAAATGTCGCGAGCATGACACGAATACAATAGTGGACACTAGCCAGAAGCCAAAAACGAGCTAATTTCTAAGTAATTTTTTCTGTCTTTTCTTCTCGAGCGGAAACATAAAAAAACCGTGTCTCGGCCTCGCCGCGGTCTGATGCTGTCCAATTTATGTCTCCCTTTACCCCAGACAGACAGCACTTATATCTCCATTTGAATGGGCTCTTTACAGAGAAGAAAAGACAGCACATAAAAAGAGGTCCTCGATACACAAAGGCAGAAGGCACAAAAGTCATTAGAGATTACATCAAATACTATTCTGGGAAGAATACAGTATGCGCATATGCAGTAGGGTGATCCGAGTTTTACTGCCCAAGTGCCCAAGCTGCAGACCTTTTTTACATTTCGGGGATTTAGGGTTCCAACTTTCTTTCTCGTGTCATGCAATTTGACGATTTTTTTTTTTCTGTTGGTTCATTATCATGTCAAGTTTACAACGTTGTCTGAAAAATCTCAGTCACCCTAATATGCAGCATGCTGCCTTACTTAATAAGGCCTACAGAAGCGGATGGATACAAGGTTGTCGAAACTGCCTCTGCCTCCTTTTCTTAGGTAGTAAAAGGAGTTACAACGCTGCTGATGCTGTCACTCTTTCTGACACTTGATTTGGATAGTACGCACCACTAGATGTCTTCCATGGCACTTGAAGAATTTCATTTTATGGAGAAGCTGCTGCTTATCTATTCTGTATGTTGTGGGAAAAGTATGCCTTAATGCTCCTATAGGTATGTGGTTCAAGGTGATGTACACAGGCAATTGATGTCAAAAATAGGACACTATGCATATATCTGCATACTACATCTTTTACCAGAAGCTATTACCCCATCAAAATAGTATGACCAACAAGATTTATTCAAGGCCAAAACCACTTGGTTCTGCAGAGTAAAATAAAAAGTTCTTCTCTACTGCTCTTTCCTCATATTCTCCAACCACATTGCGTACAAAAAAGTTTCCCTAATGAATTCAAATGGAGTTGAAAGTAGAGTTACTCATTTACTCTCCAAACTTTTTTGTTCATTTTGTCTCTAGAGACTAGAGAAAGAAACAAAGGATTGAATTGCATCAGTAGCACTTTGATCTACGTAAACAAAACTAGTCGAAGTAGCCAAATTAAAAGCTGGAAACTGGAAAGTTTGAAAGCCTTTGACTCTATCTGATATCCTCTTTCATATGATGATAGTAGTGGTTGCCCTCGTCCCTCAGAAGTAGCCCTGAGGTTACTCTTTTATTCATGAAAGCTATCTGTGACCCCAAAATGGTTTTCTCATCTCAAGCAAGTCATCTTTCCAACAGCAGCAGCAATGGTCAGAGACCTCTTTATTGGCTCCCAGTTTGCCGCATCAACGATGCTACTCTGCCACACATATCCCTAGTCACATTTGTCATCTATTCCGTCTACACTGTAACACCCAAGAAAAAGACAGACCTATGCATAATTTACTCCACCTCCCCTCTCACCACTACAGCAATGCCACCCATTTCCACTCAAGTGCCAAAAAACTCTAACGAACCACACAATAATAGGAAACTCCCATGCTCATCATAGTGGTTGAAAATGGCAAAAATTGACTCATTTATCCATGTACGAGTGAAACGAGGTTTAGTTGCAAATGTTTACTTTTAGGAAATTGACCTTTAAGCTAAAATGAGACTTTTTTGGTGGGTTTGCTCGGTTTTTTATTACCATTGTGGCTTGTTTGGGTCCTAGAGCAAAGTTGGTCTTTTAAAAGCGTAGCTTTCTCCTAGAGAAAACTTTTGAATTTTTCTAACTTGAACCACTTGAACAAAGACGTAATTTTGCAAAGGTGTGCAGCAGCTTTAGCACTCTAGGAAGAATGCAGTAAGGGAAGAAAGTTTTAGTGTTGCAAAAGTAGTAGAGTAGAGAATTGTGCAGTAGCAGTTGTTCAGACATGGAGTAATTGTAAGTGCAACGAAGAATAGTAGTCAGCTCTCACTCTCGTTGGAATTTACGTGTCATATTCAGCTCTGAGAAAAGTAGGAGAGGAGACGAGTCCCCAGGCCAAAATACAAAAACAGTTGCAGCTGCCAAGATTTCCTACTGTCTTATCAGACGTATAGAAAGATCCTCTGCTGATGTTTTCCCAAAGGTGCTATTGACTTCTTCGTCGGAAAGTAGAGACTCAATAGTCTATGCGTCTACCCTAGATAATCATCGATATGTGACGTCTGAGAAGGCAAGGAAAAATATTATTTGTATTCCTAATGCATCCAAGGATTTTTTTATCCAGAATGGTGGATCGTTTTCTGTTTGTTTTTCAGGTTTGCAGTAGCCAAAAAAAGTTTTGCCACTCTTTCAAAAAAGCATCGCATAAAGGAGCAAAAAGTATGGAGACGCTCTCCTCGCAGAAAGAAGATTGTGTGCCAGGGATTTCTTTTCCCCTTCCTTTGAAGCCATAAACACCCAACAATACACCACTAAAAATAGCACTACAGAGCATAGTAGGTTGACTTGAACTTTTCTGTCCAAACCACAAACTTGATTTTCACAATTGTTCGCAAATAAATGTTTGCTTCTGATTTTTAATCAAATAAAAAAAAAATGACTTTTGGATGTTCAAGAATTAGGTAAGTAATTTATCCTACACCGGTGCGTTCAAATAAGCCCAAATGTTACCTCTTGGCTCTTATCTTATTTATTTGATTATATTTTAATTAGGTATATAAAGTACCGAAATATCAAGTAAGAATTAGTAAGAAAATGCAGTTCAACTTGATCATATCATCAGCATTGATTTTTCTCTGGTTGGGAAGTCATAAGGCGAAGGCCTCATCAGCTGAGTGTCCAGAACCTTGGATTAATCTTGGAGAATTAGGATGTTTTTACTTTGCAGTAGAATCGGAACCCCTAAATTGGTATGACGCTCAAATTCATTGTAATGACTTGAATGAAAATGCCTTCCTTGCTGAAATACTAAACGAAGAAACCCAGTTCCTTCTTACTTACGTGGCAGACAATATGCCTGACAATGGTTGGTGGTTAGGAGCCACAGATTTCTATCAGGTAAAGTACAAAACTTCCTTAACTTTATACTAGTTGATTCTAAAGATTACCAAATACTTTTAGGAAGGAGAATGGAGATGGATGAAATCCGAAAAGAGGATGGAGTATTCAAATTGGGCTAATAACCAGCCTGACAATCATTCAGACACGTTCAATAGAACAGAAGATTGTCTTCAAATATGGTCAAGTGATGTGGACAGTGACAGACGATGGAATGACATGGCCTGTAAAAATGATGTACAGGCAGATCAATACAGTGTTAAACCACTCTGTCAATTGTTTTGAAAACTAAACATTGACAATGAAATATACTTAATGTTGCATCTCATGTCAAGTCTACAACTTGATCTGAAAAATTCAAGTCACCCTAGAGACTAGAGAGTAGCCATCTTTTCCTCCTCAACACCACTGTTTCTCAAAATATCATCAAACTCCCATTGTTTATTCAGGTTGCGGACGACGCACCAAGGGAACTTTTTTCACCCTAGCATCAGGCATCAAGTTTGCAGAGTCAAGAATAAAGAAGGTGGAGGAAGGGCTCTTAGAGCGCATCAACTGTGAAGTAAACAAAGATAAATCTTTTGCTTGAATGCTTGCTTGAACTAAGACAATAGCCTCTAAGCTATTTACACCACTTGAAAGGATTTCTCATCCCTGACATACTTTTCAGTGACGTGAAGGCACTGGAAAAAATTCCTATTCTACTGAAAAGGCTTCAATAAGAAAGGGACCCAATACTACATAAAGTAGGATGCTCAATAGAGTGGTTCGTTCATCATCTCCGGAGTTCTTCCGTTTGTGTCCCTCCTACAACAACTCGTTGACAGACAAAATATCGGAAAAAGCGAGCCTTATTTGCTCTGTCAGGCCTCCCGCCGGCAGGCCGCAGATGGCCCCTGCGTGCGTATGGTGCCTATCTTCAATATTGATGCATCACAAGTGCCACCAACGAATGGAATCCTACAATTCTGAGAACATCTGCCTCTTCTGTTCCCTTCTTTTTATTCTCGACATGATGGCATAAAAACTAGTGCTCTGCTGCTACCTCCTTTGTCAATCAACAGTGATTAGAACACAAAAGGACATTTGAGGCTAATTTAGGGCTCTATAAAAGTGTGTGTTTGGCTCGTGACTCAACTCTCTCTATGTACTTGTGCACATCTGGACCTTATTCAATATTGGAAACGACAAATCCGATTCTTCTGCGGTCTTTGCTGCAAAGTGACTTTTAGGCTGAATGTGAATCGGTTGAATCCATCTAAAATGGAGATTTTCAGCCTTTTATACTGTACTAAAAGCTAGATAGAGCAACAGTAAAGTACCTGTAACAGCAAGCAAGTAGTCTCCCTCATTACCTAACTTTTTTGCAGGTCTACCATCTAAGTTTTCTCATATCGGAATGTAGGTTGATACTGTTATAAAGACCTGTTCTTTGCAGCAGTGTAGCCTTTACTACTTTTGGAACTTTCTTCTTGATCAATCAAGGAGAACATAGGGGTCGTTTTTCAACCCCCAACTCTCGGTTATTATTGGAAAATTCCTTGGGTGTCCCTCCTCCCACTCAGCTTTCGAATCTTCCGCTCCTAGGCTAAGAGAGTAGTGATACGGACAAAGACTCTAAATTGGGGGAAAATAGAAAGTTCTTTTGTTGATAAGTCTGTCAGACAGCGACAGCCCTTAGCAGCAACGAGATGACCACCATGTCAGGGTAATCCAGAGGAGAAAAAACGTAGAGAGAGACGAAGCCGGAAACAGATTGCAGCTTCTCATCTCTATTGTAGTACACGCATTTCAGCATTAGATAGAACAAAGGAGAATCCATTTCCATCTCTTCTTTGAATGCATGTCTACTACAGATTTCGACATAAAAACGGACGTTTTATGAGAAAAAGTGGATACTGGATTTTCCAATACATTTCAGCTTGAGAATGGCATGGAATCACCGCAACGACGACGTTTTATTACAATAGCTAGCCAGAGGATTAATTCAATTTCAACATCAGCTCAGGACGACGCAGATGTTACTACCAGCATCATTCTTCTTCCACGTTCGCAAATGTGTGCTAGAGCTAAAACAAAGGAAATCCCATATCCTCCCATGGATCACAGATAGTAGGCCTTCTCGGCCTTGTGAGCTTTAAAGGCCATAGTCAGCCTTAGCTTTCTCTAACAACGCGTAAGACAGATCATTGAGTCATCCTTGCAGAGCTGTGATCTTCGTCCCCCCTCCCTCCAATGAACCAAGGTGACCTATGAATAGCGACCTTGTTTTCTAAAAATATATTTTCTATTTTGTGCATCTGCATTCATGTTTTTCACCTCCCCCAACATCAAAGTCGAGACTGTGTGTGTGCATTTATTATTAGCACTGATAATGCTTACTAAGCTGCTTTTGTGTGGATGTGAAAGGCCTAGAGATGCAGGATTGTGTAACTAAGATACCAGATCCATGTCCCTTCCTTCTCCCTGTGATAAGTTGTAGTCGTAGAAAATCTCAAGGTCACTTGGGTGTGCTAGATAAAGGCCTAAGCTGCTGCTGTTTCTGCCGTTTCAGCCTTGAAGCCGAGAACCTCCAATGGCCTTGAAAGCTCACATGGAAAAAGGGAAAGGCCCAACTTTTGCACACATGGTAGTAGTAGTAGTAGTTGGAGTGTCCGATTCAACAAAGATCTGACATGGAAAATGCATAAGGTTCCTTAAAGAAAGAGGCTTCTAAGCTCGGTTGCACAATGACTTTCTTTGGTTCCATCAAGATTCCAAAGATGTGGAAGAAACTTTTTTGGGTAGTAATGCTTTCCTGAGATTCAGACGGGCTGAAAATTCCAAGGACATGTGTAACACCATTTGCTGGACAAAAAATGTAAATCCAAGAAATGGGACAGGCAGACAATAAAGTAGAGTACAGTGCAGACCTTTTTTACCCAACAAATGTTGACAATGGTGTTAAGCCTTTGTATAAAGTTAATGGTAGCGAGGATCCACTTGAGCTGGTGCCTGCCCATTATGGCACTTTACTTGGAAAATCATTGTCATTGTAGAGCAGCTTTACTGAGTAGAAGTCTGACTTTTGAAATTGCTTTCTAAATAAAAGTGTCAGCACAAGATTTACCACTACTTGGAAAGAGTCCCTTCAAGGCCTTTTCGTCTTCAACGAAAAAAAGTTATTGCAAATGTGAAAGACCCCCTCCTTTGAAGCACAATAAAAGCTTTTCTCAATATTTTCTATTTCAAGGCTCATTGGCCGAGCAAAAACGAAACAGTTTATTGATTTCCACAAAAAATCTGCGGTTTTCCGTTTGTTGTACAGTACATAACAGTTCAGCTCAAACGTTTCCTTTATTCGCTTAATCCTTTGCGCGTGAAATTGAGACCAAATAGTAGTCACTGAAATCCTATCCTAAGGCTGTTACGATTATTCTGAATTTATTGCTACATTTTGTCACAGCAGAACCAATTGGCGTGAAATTTTCATTGTGCGGCTTTACATAGAGATTGACTAATGGGAAGAGGAACACTTGCTGTTAGATTCCCCCAAATTTCCCTCATTAGGGAATATCTGGGGGGAAAATGATGACAGCAATATTTCATTGGTAGACAAAAGAAGGGCTTGATATAATACAAGGATCCTTTGACCAGCAACGTCGTCGTCGTAATGGAATTTCCCTCTTTAGCTGTCAGTAGCGACTGATGCCATGCTGCTTCGTGCTGCTGCTGCCATTGACAAAAGTTCCTCTCGCTCATACCAATGAGGCGGAAGAAAGTTTCTGTTTTATTGCTTCAACTCCCTCGTCTATCTTTTGTCTGCTCAACAGTGCTCAACAGACATTTGAATGCGAATACAGACAGAATACAGAATTTCAAAAGGAACTTACTTATCGGTTTCGTTGAGGGTTTATGTCCTCGCACTAGTCATTTTTCAGACCTAAAAGAGAAAATGAAAAATACATTTGCTAGGACGAGAGTTGCTACTTCATTTAGAATTCCTCCCCTTTTTGGCTGCTACTGATATTTCAAAAGGATTAACGAGGACGAGACAGCTTTATGTCTGCTTCAAAGGACTGGATGTGTATTTTTTCCCTCATTTTACTGAAGCCCTACTTTCCAAACAACCAATTAACACAAAAAAGTTTCCTACAGAGTTACACTAATCAAATACAAAGCTCGAAATGATTGCTCATTAGGTTCCTTACAACAACCCGCAGCGAGTCTGAGAATTGTATTGTTGCTGTATTTTGCTCTTCTTTCATTACTACGACATAGCATGTGGGTTCTTCTTGGGGCATTTTCCCGTTAGTATTATGTATCTTTGTAGTAGTGAATGTCTCTAGGGTGCCACTTTCACTTTCCTTAGTATGCATGCAGTAGACATCGACGTTAGAAGCACTGCATTACATTATTTTTTGGCAGAAGAAAGAATACAACAACGAAAACGAATCATCATCCTTAAGGGAGGATTTCCTATGCGATTTTTCCTACCGTGAATGAAGGTTAGCATTCATCGTAATTCCGCTGCTGCTGATGTTTGGCCTTAGGCAAAAGTATGAGTTACCAATATTTACTTTCGCTATATGTGGGAATGTAAAGGGTGGCTCAAAACATTGAGTAATGAATAAAGGCTTAATTTGAAACACCCTGTAATAACAGGACCTTGAACGCTTTCATAAACATGTGTGCCACACTCCAATCATCCGAAGGGACTCATTAGTTATGCTGGAGGCTAAAGCTGCAATTCTGCCAAAAGCGATTTTTGGTAACATTCTGTCGTTACTCGGTTTTGCAACAATTTTATGATATCGACTTTCCGCAGCAGAAAACTTTAAAGATTTCTATCGTTTTTAAAGGAGCCTACTGGCTTTCTTTTCCCCTAAAATGAAGGTAATTAATGTACTCAGCAAACCAAAAACATGCCTTTTGGCTGGTTTTGTGGTAGAGCACTCCTACCTACTTAGCTTTGCTAATCATTTCTAGAAAGCAGCAGGATATGTTTTCTTCATGACCTTAATAAATCACTTTTATTCCAAGGAAAAAATGTATTCTATTTTAGTTTTACATACATGCAATTGCATGGACTAAAATTAGAACAGAGTCAACAGAGTAGTTTTTGACTTATGAAGAGATTTACATAAGTTATTAGGTGAGTTTATCAAAGATTAGATCGGCAAACGAAGCATGAAATTCACCAGCATGATCGTATCTCTGTGTACTACTAGATCGATTGGTAGCAAAAAGGGAACGCAAAACGAAGGGGGAACGAGGAGACATATTACACAAAATCGTCTCTTCGTTCCTAACGACTAAAAGATTACATGGCAATAAATCACAAAAAGAGAATTGCACATGGCAAAAAAGTCTTGAAAGAAAAAGTTTCTTCATTTTTTTCAGCCATGCCCAAAACTTTCTTTTTTATGCAAACAATTAAACATGCAAATGTGGATCAAACTTTTGCGTGCTTGAAAAGCACAAAACCTCAGCTGCTCTAGAACTCTAGAAAAGCCTTGTTTTTCCACGAATCGAGTCCGATTTCGCATGAGAAAAAAGTAGCAAAAAATGTGCACTGAAGCTCAAAAATACTGAAGTAGCACCACATGGTTTCCAATTCTCTGGTTGTCAAAAGCCCACAAAAAAGGCTTGCGTGTCTCTTTTTTTCTGACATATTGTTGGCAACTTGGCTTGATGTAAGTTGATCCTTTTGAAAGCTTGATCATCGGGGCGCCAAAAGCGATCAAACATCAGACTCACAAATAACAAGAGAATGTCAAGGAAAGCAAGTAGGGGACTCTACAATATCACACTTGTTCATAAATACGGATTATGATGCTGGCGCTTGGTACTATTGTGTGACATCTGAGGGTAGTGACACAATCAATAAGGTCATTATTAGCATATGCTCGTTTTGCACCACAGAGCAAAAATTGACATTTTGTCCTAAAGCACAATTGCTTTGGGGTTCGAAAGACCCAAAAATCAGAAAAGTTTTTCTAGCAAAAACTGGGGCATTTGCATATCAACCAACGCCAACCACAGTGTTTGGAAATCACCAAAAAAGTCTCAATTTTCACGCCAAAGTTAGCACAAATCGCAACTGTTGAATCTATTATCGATTTTTTGGCGCGAAAATTCAAATCTATTGAATATGAAATTCTATGAAATGAGACTTTGTTTGTGTTTTCAAACACTGTGCAACAACCCCCTCTTTGCCAAGAAAAAAACTTCAAAGGGGATAAGGTTATGATCCGGGTTTTTATGCCGATTTATTCTCCCATAAACAGTGAAATTGGCCTGAATCTCAAAAGAGCAACCCTCCAGGGCACAAAACCATAAACCACAAAGGGAAAGCAAGCAAGTGACATTACTGCTGCTGAATCCTTTAACTTTTGTTCTGACATTTTGTCAAGTCTGTGCAAATAGTAATAGTACAAAAGTGACCTTTGTCATGTCCTGAATAATAGATGACTGCTATCAACACAGATTAACTGCAGGGCGGGACCTGAACATAAATCAAAGAGAAGAAACTTTTTTATTACTTTTCAAGACATTAGGGACATATTTTGTAGAAGGGGGTGCGAAATGAACAAACGCTTTTACTCAGAGCTCTCTTATGATTCACGCTTAATTTCCAAAAGCACTTAGTACATTCAGAAGGAAGAAGGGGAACAGAAAAATGAGGAGTTTTGCATGCGCTTAATGATGTTTTTGATATTGCTTTACTCACAGCTGGACTTGCTATGTGCTAGTTCAACCATGTGTTTCACTTGTATTTTCCCTCGAGGGAAAAAGTCCTAAATACAAAATTGTACAATTTGTAAGGTTTCAATTTGGTTGTATTTTCCAGAATTGATTGAGTTAGCAAGTGATTTATTAAGGAATTCGGTTAATCATTAGGTAAAACGAACTCCTAATTGCCTAATTGGACTCATTACTGTACTAATGACCCTTGTTTTAACGACACGTCAGCGTCTTCTACTTCCTTTTTGTCAACTGTCACTTCTGTAATCAAGCCACTAATCTGATATTTAGGCCTTCAGCAAGGGAGCTTTCACCAATGCCAAGAATCTAGATAGCAAGCAAGTTCTACTAAAAAGTAAATGTATTACATTTACAACCTTTAGGATGAGCAGTAGCTAACTTTTACCTGCTTGTGAAACAAGCAACTATCTTATTTATTGAAGCAACGCACGCTACAATGAAGAAGCACATGAGTCACCTTGATAAAAACTGATAATTACAGCAACTGCTTTCTCGTAAATACCATGCCAGAGGCCAATAAAGCCAAGTAAAAATTATGTTTATCCTACTAAGGGCACTAAGCTAACAATAGTAATCCGTACATCATTTTGCTTCCATTGTACTACTGCATCACGCCATTTAATCTTGCCTTGAAGCGAATCCAAAGTTGTTTACTTAGAGGACAAAAATGCATTCACACAGATGCAGACAGTCTGCAGCAGCTGTATGTAGATATCTGTGCATTACTAATTTAAAACTGTATTACAATAAAGTGAAACCTTTCACTTATAACAATCAATCAATCAATAATGGAACTCAAGTCGTAGTCGATATCATGAATAATTCATGCTTTCTTTCACTTTGATATCGAGTAGATATGCCTAATTGAAATATATGGAGAGGCCTTTTGTTCTATTCTTCTACATATTCGAAAAGTAAATTGAAATTGAAAGGCTTCTAGTCAAGGGTCCATTTTGAAATAGGAAAAACACTCTTTGAGAAGCTTTCTTACCTTCTAGGATGAATCAGGCATGATTACATCACACACATGCAGGATATAGTGTAAGCCAGAAAGTTTTGAACGCAACTGAGAAGTGTTTGAGAGAACAGCTCGCGAAAGCTCAAGAGCAGCGAGAGAGCTCAGCTGAACACCGCCGGCGAGTAGCGCTTTGCAACTGCGTCAAAAAGCTGCTGCTGCTGTTGAGTAGTAGAGCTGAGCTTTTTCTTCTTCTGCGAGCTACTTCGACGGTTTGAGTACTGATGAGAGCTGATCCACTTCCCGACCACCTCAAGTGGATAATGATGATGATTTACCCAACTATCTATCTATGTTATTTACATGCATTCTGTTGGTTTCTGTTACTAAACCATTATTCATCCAAGAAACCATGCGTAGCAATGCGTACAGCAGGTCGTCAAATGATGCTATTGCATGACTTGGAAATGAGACCAAAGCTTTGGTAGCAACTGGCTTTCATCTCGTAAGTTGGTGGTAGCCTAGAACGTGCCCTAACAGCCTAATTATGTAGCTGTAGTGCTCAATTGTTTTTGCAATAGCATCATCATTCCCTCTTTTCTTCTCTCTTTTTGCTCTTTGCTGCATGCTTTCTAATGCTATCTAATTCTTGTTTTTGCTTTTATGGCCAGTTTACATGAGATGATACTTGATAGAAAAAAGCTCTCTTTTTTGTGTTAGATTACACCCAACTTGTTTTTGTCGAGTTTCCTAATGTGTTTCTAATGTAGAAAGATTTGATAACGTAGAAACCAAAGCCATAATTGGCAGCCCTGATTTCATGCCTATTTGAACAGGCAATTTTCTGTCAGGTTTGTGCCTAGTAGATGAATGACAATTTGATTGCTAGCTTCGAGGCAACGTAGTATCAGGAATGGTGATGACCTTGGTATTTTGAGGATAAGGCCTCCTCGAATACATACAACTTTGATTGATACTATACATTGAGTTTGTATCCGCTCAGAAGGGAAGTAATGAATACGTGCTGAGAAGAAGATGTACTGAGAATTGAGAGTTGTTCAACAAACCGTGAATATGAGCATCCCTTCGATTCGATAATTTGATATACTAGAGAGAGAAGAAGAAAGTGGGACACATAACTAGATGTATCGGAATACAATCAAATGTCAGTACTTCGTTCTTGTTTACCAATACTTTGTGCTACCCTTACGGCTACTTGGACTTATTGCAATGTGTCTTAAGAAGCACCGCAAATCAATTATGTCATTCATTATTAGAGGGTGCTGGCTTTTGGCTTAGCCACAAAGAAACCGTATTAGGACTTGGACAAAATCCCTTTTCTTTTCTTGCCAGTTTTTCCTCTTTTGACACAATTCTGCCTTGGCTCGACCCTAATCTGTAATGACACATTACAGGTCAGCTTCTGCCAGTCAGTTTTCAATTTCTGGGCACAAATAGTGCAGGTCTTGTTAGAGAGTTTTCTCTTTTCTGAAGTTGTCAACAATAACAAGGCTTTTCCATCATCGAGAGAGTAGCTCTACGACAACTAGGTCAAAATGGAATGTAAGCTCTTCCAGAACTTGCGTTTTCGTCTTCGTTTGTGCTTCTCTTGCAAAAGCATTACATATCTAGGACTAGGTGAACAAATACACACGAAAAATTGTATCGGCTTTCAGTTGTCGTGTATATCAGATATCTTCCTTATTATTTCTGCACTTGGCTTTGACTTACTTCCGTTGTGGTGTCCATTATGTTGTCGCATTTCTATGTCCTAAAGCTTTTTCCTTTATAAGTCAAATGTATTGCTTACATGCACTACACTCTAGTATGTGTAGCATTCCAACATTTTCACCTACTTTGTAGGAATTTGTTTGACCTCACTTGCTCTGCTTTACACTGACGAAAAACAGAAATCTTTGGCGTTGCTGCAGCGATGGAAATCAGATATTTTTGTTCTTGAAAAACTTTTCTTACTCAACTTTGACGTTTTCTTGAGATACACTGCATCACTAATGTATCCGATAGGATTGACGGATACACTATGGTTTTATCTAGAGTCAATCCTTCAAATACAAGATGTATTCGAAAAGGCGCTTGAAATGTCTTGAAATGTTCATACAGAACCAGAACCATTTATCAAGAGCATCTCTCTAAGGATATCATGGAGTACTAGCGGATAGATATTGAAGTTGCAGAAGCTTGTTCCTGTCAAGAAAATAGATGCTTCGTTTTTCTCAAAAGGGGGTGGTAACTTAGGGGATGATATTGCACAAACGCAAAGAATATATTGCTAGCCACATCCACAAAAGCTTTTGTCAAATTTGAAGCATGACTCGGCACTTGCCTTAATGACGGAAAGTCATTCTTGGATCATGATCTTCTTCGCCACCCTATAAAAGATTTATAGAAGGGCATCAAACTTTGCTACTATGGGTACTGCTCTTAAACTTTTTTATTCGCTTTTCGCAAAGAAAACTTTTTTTACGGAATGCACGAGGCCTGAGGCCGAGCATGAGGAAGTGAGCCTCTATCTTATCTTGACGTCCTTCATATGATAGTTTATGTTCTAAATCAAGCTGTGAACAGTTTGATAGAAGAAGGTGGTGTTAATGCCCTTTTAAACAACCTAAGTCAACAGTCTAGGATATTAGGTTCATTGCCGCAGTATTTCTTTTTCCCTCCTTCAATAGCTTTTGGGGCTAAATTCTCATTTTGTGACAGCTACACACACGTTTGCAGAGCAATAATACAAAAAGGGTCTTGGGGAAATTACTCTCCCTGTTTGCTGGTTTATCTTGATATTGAAGCTGCGTCGTCTATCCGCGGTAGGTAGAGTAGGATGTATGTCAGAACCAAGATTCTTGAGGGGAGATTGATGCAAAAAATGGTACTTCTAGTGAACTAGGAAGTTTCACATCTTCTTCCCCTTCCCAGCCACAAAATAACCCATTATGACAAGTCGTGGTTTATTTCTGGTTTCATCTAACACGTTTAGAGAGGAAACTCCCTTGGGGAATCTCACTTTTGCAGAAAGGATTTACACTATTACACACTGGTATTTTCTGCAAAACAACTCACGTACAAAATATCGAAAGTTTTATTGAGTCCAACTTTTCGCTTTCTTGAACATGGAACAAAGAAAAATCAGGCTAAAACTTTGCACTTTGTGCTTCTTTTATGATCTCTACTAAAACGAAAGAAGTGATTTTCCCAACTTTTCGTCTCAAAAGTAAGCTCATTTCTATTTGCTTTTCAGGTTTTTCACGCTTTGTGGCTTTGCAATTGTAGTAACCCCAGTGACAGTCTACATACTATCATATGGAGCCAAGTTCATTATAGGAAGCTAATGCAGAATTTTCGCCCCTAGGAATGACGAGGGGGGAGGGCAGGGAATTAGTTCCCTTCTCTTACTACTTTTGCTTTCTGATGTTGTAAGCCTGTAAGGGAATATGTCAATGTTGATACATTGGACTTCCCCAACACCTTAGTGACTGACAGGACCTAATTTGCTAGTAGAGAAACGACTTGTTCTAAAAAGGACTACTGTTACATGTGTATGCAACAATAATGCCTTTCTAATTGGCTTTTACAACTCTTTACTTCCACGTCCAAGTATCACTTATTAAAGAACTTCAACTCACAGTAGGCAAAACTTGGAGTGTCAGGAAGGGGGAAAAATAGAGATCATCAAGTCTTACGACTCATAAGAAATCGTCACTCGCGCACTCACCAAAAGATATGAAGGTTTATGAGGTTTGTCATAAAAAGTAATAAAACACACTTGCGTACGTATCTTGTGTACCGCCTTTTTGTCAGGAGCTTCTTGATGATCTTGATGTGATATGTGTAGCAAAACGAGGTTATAAAAAGTAGAAAAAAGGAAGCAAAAGATTGAGTAAGATACAATTTATGATGACAGTTTTGCCACCCTTGGTAATGGCAAAGTGGAGTTTACATTTTTGGCTCTGCTCTTTCGCTTATGCTCGAGTTCCTCTTAGACTCATTTGGACAGCTAGAAATGAGTAAGAGTTACAATAAACAGACGCATGTGCGAAATGATGATATTCATACGACTTTCTCCCTTTTCCCCCTTTCTCTGGATGTCTCTCTCGGAAGTTAATATCTTCATTTATGATGCGAAGCTAGAGGATCATCTGAGGTGCTGGTTGGTTTTCAATCCCCCTTCTACTAATACAATGCGCAGATGTCAAAAGATTTATCCACTCATGAATGCATTGCTACTTCGGTCTTCTTCATGATGATCCAATAGAGAATCAAATTCTGCACAGTTGCAAAACATTGAATAATTCATGGAAGATGCGGCACGCGATGCAACTGCATCAAAATTGGCGGCTTTACTTGGAAATCTAAAGTTTATATCCCAGTGGAAAAAGGATTCCCATGTTGAATGTTTGCAAAATAAGCCAACAAAATGTACTCTAGGGACAAATGGAAAGAATGGTGAAACGAAACATAAGGTAAAAGAGGTTGCAAATGAGCCATGCAGCAAATGAAGCATTGAGTAATTACTTATGACACGAGTATGTATCGTTCGATGATGTTTGGTCTATTGCACTACTTTTATATGGATCCACCACAGCCAGCATAGGGGCCGGCCGGTAGGCTACCCCAATCACCAGAATATGACTCCCCATAGACCCGCAGTACTGATGATATCCTACACTCAAAATCCAATCTTGCTGACTTGGCAAAGTTTCTTACTGTTGAAAGGAAGACACAAAACCCGGACGGATCCACTAATGATATCGCTGCTACTAAGGATTAATGTCATCATTTTGGTCCCTTTTCTCATTTCAGCGCCTCCTTTCCAGACCAGACTTCCTCATAAAGCTGATGACTTTTTATCATTCTGTCCCTGCTTTTCAGACCAGAATTAGTTTCTAAATTAATGGAGCTTTTAGGCCTCCTCCTCTCCCTCAAAACGCGGCAGAGTGTTACATGAATGAAATATAACTCTTGCTTTTAGTTTTCTAGGAGTTTTACAAGCTTGAAGATACTGGCCACAAAGAAACCAAGAACTGTGAGAAAGTCTTAGAAAAAGTCTAGGACTCTGGAAGAACTGGAAGAATGGAATCGACAACAAAGGAAGAGCAGGAAAAAGGAAAGAAAAGAATCTTGAAACTGGAACAATTTGATCTTGTTCTGACAAGGGTGAGTTTTAATTATAGGACCACACCGCTGCCAATCTCGATATTAAAGGTGACTTCCTATTTCTAGATGTGGTGACCTACATTCCCTTTTGATTACGTTCAAACCTACATTGAAACAATTTTCATGATTAATGGCAATTGGCAAAAATAGAATTTCTTTTGATTCTGTGGTTGCATCCATTGGAATTCTATTTATAGGCGTGCGTCGTTCGCCCATAATAAACTTCGATGCGACCGATTTCTTTCTTTCTATATTTGGCATCATGACTAGAATTCGAACGGACCTGAACGACCTGAAGCATTTTTAATGCACCTTCCTGACGATAAATCACCAGAAGTTTTGAAATATGACTTTAGCCTGGCCAACTAATTGGACTACCAAATCAATTAATGGGTTCAACGAAAATAGTGTCACGAACGAAATCATTCAGTTTACTACATCTCGTTATTAGCATAGTAACATGAAAGTCTGGGAATTTAGCATGCTGCACTGCACTTCTGCTGTTTGTTTCGAACAAAACTCAGCCGCCATTCTGCCCGGCCGTCCATATGCATTAGCAGATGATGAGAGACGGTCCCCATTCAGATTTCGCTTCGCGAAACGAACAAAGGAAAAACGATCAGATTTCAATACCATTTATCGAATGTTGAACAAAAAGCAGTCTCAATAGATCTTTTTAAAGTCCCATGAGGCCTAAATTGGAAACCAGTTTCATCCGTTTTTATGGGAGGGACCTCGATGATAAAGCAAAATAAATGTTCCATACCATTTTGTCTGCGCAAGTTGACCTTGAATCGTCTCTCTGGGCCTCTTAGAAAAGGCCCTTGAGACCAAGAATAAATACAAAGATGATGTCGATAAGATCTTTATTATGGGTAAGAGTACATAGTCCGATAATAAAGTGAACTTATTCTCAAAATATCCTATCTATGTTTTCTAGGGGATTTTGTGAGAAAGTTGTTTGTCTCCCACTAGGCAAACCAAGAAGAAGAAGACATATTAGCTCTCCAGATACCAAGGTTACATCTCTCAGAGGCAACACGCGAGAAGCCACTACAGTATCTTTACCTTGCTTAGGTCAGAGAAGTGGGAGAGGGATTGTCGTAAGCCGACGACCTCAATAATGCTACTTTTGTCATCTTTTGCTTAGTTTAGGGAAAGCCAATTTCCTAACCCTTCTGTTGTCAGCTAAAATGATCATCAGTTGGAAAAATCCAGATTCCATTAAGGGTGGCCATATGGTCAACCCAAAGTAGTCTGCGGCCATTTGCTAATGTTCACAAATGAGGAAATATCTGGAATAGAGTGAGAGAGAACATGTTGTGTCTGCTCATGATCAAGATGTGAATTTGCCATTAATTTGCAAGCTCGCACCTAACCATTATGTCCCAGCTCCGCCTCCTCCCTAGCATAGTTTCTGTGGTGACCATTTGGTAATGTAGTGCAAAAGTGTGCACCACAAATGAGCCAGAGCATCAGAAGTATGTAGTGGGGCTGTTCGTTGGCTAAGTGCCTCCGGCGGTGGTATATTGAAGTAAAAGTCCTCCCCCTACGACATCAGAGTTTTTTGTCTGCTTTCTCTTCCCCTTAATCCTATTATTTGCATTTGCATTATGGTAGTAGTTTCCGAACGACATTTCCTGCTTTTTGGCATTTAGATGATGACAAATCATTGAATGCATTATGATAAGAAGCAAAAGGGGAGGGACGATTCAGCATAAATTGGACCTTGTCACGTCATATTCAACTTTATAGTTGATCAATGAATCAAAAATGACTTGAAAAATCTGTTGGGAAATCTGTTATTTTTGTGTGCTGCCTTGAATATTGATTTGTAAAGGTTGCGTGATTCTGAGATCAATGGTTGCGTTGAACAGATTTTTCCATCCACAAAGGCCTTTGTAAGTTTCGTCAAGAATTGAAGTTCACTCACTGTGACATTAATTGGCACTATTTTCAGCATTTTTCCTTCACACTCAACTGTTTTTCTACCTGTTTCACGGACTTTAACCGCAAAAGGTAAAAATTACATCTCATTGGTTTGGCTCTGTGCGCTAATGTTATTTATTCTCAACACGTCTTTGTATACAAAAGTTCAATGCCTCCTTCTTCTTCCACATCAAATCTTTTTATCGTTCATTAATCTTTTATGCCTTGGAAGTCAAATCACAGCGTAAATGACAACTTCATAAAAGTTGAAATCACTCTTCAATGCTTCTCAAAAGGAAATAAATTCCATTTGCGCATTTTTTCTTGCCTTCAACTCCATTCACGAGAAATCTTTTCTCATGAAAGAGGCGATGCATTGAATGCAGGTTGCAGGATGTTTTGACATTTGAGCAATGAGCATCTTCGTGGATGGCAGCATTCAAGAAGCCACTGAATAAGGGCGTGACTACTTTGCATCGATAGCATCGATGGCATCGATAGCATCGATAGGAGTAAAACGTTTCATAATCATCACGTGACCTCATCGATGCAATTTAGACAATTGGCGATATTGAGCGGAGGCATCGATGCAATTTAGAACAGACTAAAGAGCATCGATAGAAACATATCAGATAATTACTACATTAGAGTCCCGATTTTGAATTTTGGTAATGAATAATCCAACGTATCCGCCGATTTCCGCAAATAATTCCAATGATTAGTAATCGGAACGTATTGTAATTTCCTTGACATGTTTGGGAAAGTTGACATAAAGCATCGATACATTTTTGATAGGGTAATACCTAATAGGTTTCAAATTGATATCTTGGATTCAATTGTAAGTCAGGAAGACTATTTTGAATATGTATCTTATCTGATGTATTTTGGAGACGAACACAGTGTGAATACATCCGCACTTTCGAGGTTTTGATTGTTACGCTATTGAAGAACCATTGGTCGCCACTAAAAACGCCATCTAACAAAAAATTCTTATTTCGAGTAGAAAACTTATCATAAGCTTGTTGGGACAACCTGTAGTAGTTTCAATATATTACAACCAAAAGAAAATAGGGATTGATGTCAATGCCCAGGATAATCGTGGATATACTCCTCTGCATTGTGCATGCAGGTCAAGCAGTGTTTCAAAATATGTATGTAGTAGTAGAAACGAAAGGATCTCAAGGATTTTCAATGAAAAAAATTTGAAAAAAATTGTAATAAATATGTCATTTGAGAAACATTTCTATCGATGCTCTTTAGTCTGTTCTAAATTGCATCGATGCCTCCGCTCAATATCGCCAACTGTCTAAATTGCATCGATGAGGTCACGTGATGATTATGAAACGTTTTACTTCTATCGATGCTATCGATGCCATCGTTGCTATCGATGCAAAATAGTAACGCCCGTTTCAAAGGTAGTTTTCATATTTACAAGTGACAAAGTTGGGAATTTTCAGTCTTTCTTTTAAGCGCAGCTTTTGAAGTGCACTTGTAAGTTGCAACGCTAAGTGTTTTGTTGAGACCAGGCCTCCTCCGATACTGAATTCCCCAAGAAAACAAACGCTTACTTAGTTTAGAAAGTCGCGCTTCATGGTGAAAGCTGTTTATACTTGGTCCCAGGCGAAAGGTAATATGATGTGTATTGATGATGATGTTTGTTAAAAGTCTGTTGACCTTGAGACTATTGGCTTCTGGTGCAATGCACACTGTTGTTCATTTTTTTTTACAAGGTGAGTGAGAGATATAGAGACCAAGAAAGAGATCCCAAAGATTTTCGTGTCCCGTCCAATTTATTCAATGTCAATCCGAGACACACCATTGCAAAGGCTACTGAATTGTGCGTCGGAAAGAATGGTGGAGTTGGGAATTGGTTGCATTGTGAGCAAAGAAGGATTCCAACAACATTAGAATTAGTGCAATGCATTAGTGTCATTAAAAATTCAATCAAGATTCAAGTTACGTCAACCAGAGGAGGAGCAGCAGTAGCTGTAGGGTCTGGCAGAGCATAAATTAGAATCCAGTCTTCATTAGAATTTCCAGAAGCAGTCCTTATTGATTTCTAACATGAACCCTCAATCAGGATGGGGGAATGTAGACATCAAGGAAACTAATTGACTGACGTAAGCATCATTCATTTTAAAAGAAAAAAGAGAAGGAGAAGAGAGTTTTATGTTATTCACTACGTCATTTTTCTGCTGCCTACGCTTTCTAAATTCCCAAATGGAATTCCATTTGACTAATTAATTCTATGATGCATTTCCAGTGACATCTTGAGAAGGAAAAATCAAGACTTTCTTCTTCTACTGCGAATTTCAAGCCAGATGAAGACTAAGCTGCTGAGGAGGCAGCAGGGGGCTTCTTAGGACCACGAGGGGGCCACAACCTCGTGGTCAAGAAGTTTTGCCAAACTTTGTTAAAGGTGGGTGTTGCAGAACTTGTAGCGCCTCCTGCTGCTAACTCTCCTCCTTCTGTTGGAGAGGACACTGTTAGTGTTACAGAGGAGAGAGAGACAGGGTAGAAGCCGTAAAATACAGAAGATCCCAGACACTTGTGCTAAAAACTTTTGCATGTTTTAGCACCGACAAGATCCTCATAAACTTAGATTTATCCTTAAAAGAAAGTTTTTCCGTCAAAAATCGTACTTATTTTGTCGCATTAGGAAACAAACGAAATTGTAGAAAGGCGCTTTTGGTCGCGTTTAAAAAATCCGGCCGATTTTTGCAGCAGCAGAAAAGTGCTAAAATATTCAGCAGATTTTACTGTCTCATTTGTCACGAGGTCATAAAAATTCGGTGTTCCGAAAATTGTGGATTGAAGGTTCAGTAACACCAGTACTATCTAGCATGAAGCAAAAAGCAGCAGCTTGCTGCTTCCTACTACACTCCTAAAAGCTCGCAACACAGGACTACTACCAGTTAAGGGAGCGTTGTACTATGTACTACTACGAGAGAGGGCGAGCGCCGCTTGTTGGTGGTTGGATTTTCGGCCCTCTCTTGGCTAACGGCTTGGTGCTTTCGAAATCGCCGTTCAGTTACTCCCGCAGTGCAGTCACGTCAACATCGTCAATTGCGTGATTTTTTGACAGATTATAGTGAAAATACAGACTTTGCGTGCCAACTTCAATTATTGGAGGCAAGCAGAAAAGCTAAAAAAAATCAAGATATTGTCCGGTGACTTGCAAACCATGCACCTATATTGAGGTAAGTTCATACTGGCCTGATTACGCTATCAAATGTGGCAAACATAAAAACAAAGTTTATTTAATATTTGACTGAAATCACGACTTCCAAATCTCTTTGAGTGATCTTGTGAGCTGAAGCAACCTAATAAATTCGATCAGTTCAACCTATCTTTCCAAGTTTCCAACCTTATGCTTGCTTAGTGATTCACCGAAGCCATGATTTTGACATCGGCCGACACCGACACCGACGTCCAACATATCGGTTAATCACTATAGCTTGCTAATGTGTATAACAACGCAATATGTAATGCATACATATCAAAAACAAGAGAAATGTTGTGAAATGTGTTGCTATGAATTTGATAGCGCTTGCCATGTCGGCTGCCTAGCCGTCTAGTTAATCAAAAATGGTGTGTAAAAGAAAAATGCACTTGTTTCCCCTTGTCAACAATTCACCCCAGAACTATCAATCACTTTGGGGAGACCATCTGATACACTGCAGGGTTTACTGACTACGTACAGCGGACATGGTGTAGTAATATGTGCAAAAAGTCTACCCCTTCCAGACAACGACTGATGTATTGGATAATCTTTAATCTAGACTTTTATACTTTATCAACAACATTATTGTGATCAAAGAGACAAAAAAAACAAATGACTGTTCAATTTCTTTTGTCATTGACTGTTGAGCCTTTGTTGCTTTGGGTTTGGTGCTTTGGACTCTAATTGTTACTACTACGTCACCACACTTCCTTTGTGTTTTCTGGCAACAAAACACAATCACACAGCTATAGTTTTGTGTGTAATGAAGCCTAATTTTGTAGCATTCTTTCAAATTGATGACATCATTCATAATCCTCTAAGTGTATAACTCTTGAGATCTCAAGTCGCACTATATTTGCTCGTCATCATGAATCTTGAAAACCGCACGTCAGCGTTTATATTTTAGGACTTTTACATGCAACAATTTGGAGTCTAAAGCTAAAACCGTTTTGCTTTCGTCAATGCTTTCTTTAACTCTTTCATTATGAATGAGACAGGGCCTGATGATCAAAACAAGCGACGGTCGCGTTACTTAGCTGGCAACTACTATACTGTACTGACATTGCGCTCCTCTATTCTTTAATACAAATGTCCATTTTAAGGTTGCTTTGCTTCTTTTGTATGTAGTATAGTAAAGATTAATGAGGCTAAGGTAAGGTATGCAGTGTCTTCCAATTATTGTCACTCCTTTGACCTTGCATCAATTCTTAATCATCTCTACACGGAAAGGACAACGTAATCTTCATTAATGCTAATTGTAATGCTGTATGTACTGCTGTATCCTTGAATGTAATATGTATTGCTGTGCTGTATCCTGCTACCTATTCTCTATCTCAAAGATGACCCAGAAAATAGGAAGGCAATTTTGTGGGGTCGACTACTTTTTGAAAGTTGAATTTATGATGTGCTTTTATTACATCTCCATGTTTCTCCTCCGGCTTCTTCTTGCTTCTTCTTCCACCAACTTATATTTTGAGAAGATGGTTAAAAATTCATACACTACAGAAGTCAAGCTTTCTAGTTGAATTTTTCAAGCTACTACTACTACTTGGCTTTGCTTCTTGTCGCGTGTTTTGCTCTCAGAATGTTAGGCACGAGATTCATTTTCTAAAATATAAAATATTCACCGTTGAAATGAAAGGTACGTTTCGTGTAATACATTTTCAAATCCTCTACATTTTCCTTCCATTTCTTACCTCTCCAGAAAAGTTTTCTTCAACCTTGAAGTGGCCCTGATTAGAAACAAAAACAGAAAAAAGCAAGCAACATTTTTACGTTGCCAAAAAAAAAGTTTTTGGCTACCACAGCTGGTGAAAGGGAACAACATAAGGTCAAAGGCCCTCTGGCCTTTTTATTTTTTGCTTCCAATGTGATACAAAACCAGCTTTTCAAAAGGTTCATGTATTTATTTTGTCTTTGATATTCTGGGGAGGCAAAAGACTTGCAGCGTTGTCTGGATACTATCAAAATTCTACAAAGTAAGAATCTAGTACATAGAATACATTTGTCACATGAAATGTGAAAGATTTTAAAAGAGTTGACACTTTTTCTCGAATAGACATGACAGCTACCATCTGTAGTCCTTTTTTTTTGTAAGATCTTTGAAGGTCTGCTTCTTGCCTTACTGCAAGCGGAAATAGAGTCCTTGGACTATGCTAACACTGTGTTGTAGTCTCGAGAGACATACACTAAAGAAACACAAAAAGAAGCTTAGAAATACACCCAAAATACAGCCAATGCAATGCTGCCCAAGGTGCACTGTACTTTTTTGTGACACCTCAAGGAGTCTCCAAAGGAAATTGAGTCCATTTCCTTCTTTTCTTTTTTCCTCAAGTGTCCTTATTTATTGGCAGGTGTAGTGCCTCCTGTAGGCACGTGTCCAGAATGTATGGTATGCTCCACTATTCAAAGTATTAAAAAGTGGGGGGCTAGGCTTGTAATTGCATTTTTGCCTGTCACAACCATCAATCTTGGAATGAAAAAAAAGTTCAGCAGTGGAGAACCATTTTCATTCAATGCAGGTGTTAGTTACAGTCCTGACACCCTTCAGACATTCATGAAAAGAACTCCTCGTGACTTTTGACCAGGAAGCAAGCCTCTTTTGACCTTGCGTCATAGACTCAAAGAGAATTTCAAATGAATGAACAGTCAGTTATGTCAAAACATTAATTAGTTGGCAACGCCCAAAAAAGGCCAAATTTTCCATCTGAGTACCCAAATTGACTTTGGCACTATGTTGAAAAAGAATCTTGCCAAGGAGATCAACGAGACAAAAAATCATCCATCAAGTTGTCAACAAAAGAATGCAAGACTTTACGATATGTATCAAAATGTAAGCTAGACTAGATACTTTTACCAAAGCAACAACACAACTTAACTTTTGAAGAAGTCAAGACTTTCAGGGAGTTTCCTCGTTTCACACACAAGGCTGTAACTTTGAAACGGATCCAAGAGCTAATAAATCTTAAAGACAAAACTTTTTGGGTCCCAACAGCTTTCGTCGAAGGGACTGCTGTCTTGTTTTACTACTACTCTCTGCTGCTGAGCTCAATGCATTTCTTTGAAAGGTTGAAGCAGAAGCTCTATAGAGTTAGTAAGAAAAAATACTATCTTCCAATTAAGACTCTCAATGATTCATTAAAGAGTATCTCAGTTCAATCATGCATGACAGCAGATATATTGGACTCTCTCTCTCCTGATAAATGGTGCTTTCTTTGTCACAATACTTTATCCAATTAGAGGAAATGAGGACACTCCTCATACATTTTCCGCTTCCGTTCTGCCCTTAGCGTGTAATTCAATCAATATTGATTTCCAAAAATTGGCTTATGGATAACACCAATAAGATTTTTTATCACATAGACTATGGTGACAGCATCAATTGGGAATGGTGGGAGGAGGACTTTCTAATAAAGGTGAAAAAAGGAAAGAAGAACAGTAGAGGGGAATAGATAACCCGATATTTGGGGTGCCCTCTTCTATCTAAAAACCCTTTTAGATAAAAGTAGTAGGGGGAGGAAAATGAGAGGGCTTTCTAAAACATAAACAATATTTTGTCTGGACAAATATGGCCGAGGAGAGAGAGAGATGCCGATGATAAAGTTGTCTGAACTGTTAAAGCGTTCCCTTGGGACCCTAATTCAATCAAGTTCTAGCTCCTCTTCTATCTAGCATCTATGCACAACCGAAAACAAAAGGGGGGAAGAAGGGATGATCTGAAGATCAAAAATTCTAGCAAAAAATTGTAGTAGTAGGCAAGCATGCGAGACTTCATTTACATATTTCAATTTTCATGCTTTGCTAACACCGTTGCAACAGCAGCAGCAGTAGCATGCTGTTCAAAAAGTTTGAAATAATCTGATGCAGTATAGCTTGAAAAGTGCCTTGATACATCTAAGCTTGACAACAAGAAGCTTTGTTCCACTCCAGTAATTAGGAATAGCAGCGGGAATAGCCTCGTTGCAGTTTTTAGAGTTTGTAAAGTGGACAGACGGTAGTCTTCAAAGTACATGAATGTAGGTTAAATGCATCGTCGTAGAAGGAGTAGCTTCGGATACTACTAAAATTAGTGCACCAAAGAGCAGCAAGCGCAAGAGGGGGTATTATTATGCTGCGGTGAAAGATTTTTGATTGATGAGACTTGAGAAAAGTAGTAGCAGCACATATGCTAAATAAATACATACATATTGTTTGGGTGCTAATGTTTGGGGGTTTTTTTTTTCATAGAAAGTTGGGATTTTTTGTGCTTTCATCAGCGCTCTTTCAGGGCCGCGAAATATGAGATGACTTTCATATACCACACACAATACACTTCTGTATTGATGTCAATCTCAATAATGGCCACCAACAGGTAAAAATCTGGGCAGTATACATAGTCACTAGTCAGGCGAGGAGAGGAGTAGGTATTATTATACGATAGCAGCAGCAGAGTTAGGCTCCATTATCCAGCACTTTGGCCGTGAATACATAAGCAGCACTTTGACTGTACTAGTGCTGCAATAGACCTTTATTAGTGATTGCCGATTGTAAGGTTTATTTAGGTAGAGTAAAGTATCCTGTAGTGCCAGTATTCACAGTAGTAAGTAGTCACCTTAAAAAACAGTTAACACTGACCTGAGTTATTCTAGTACATAGTTCAAATACTAAGATGTATTTGTTCTGGGATTATCGGTGTAGCACTATATCTGTACTCAGAAAACCTCTTGCTTGAAAAGGAGGTGAGATGGAACAGAAGCAAAAAAAAAAACCCTAGTATATTACAACAAAAGAGGGGTCCAGAGAACTATCTGTCATGCTCTCTTCTCCCCTTTTTATAACTTGTAGTACTACTCAACAGGAGCTATAAATCTACTTAGGCTCCTAGTTTGAATACATCCAATACACTGCATTACAATATGAAATACTTTTACACATGTCAGAGAAAATGTAGTTTAAGTTTCCTCACAGCTAATGAATCATTGATGAAGTTTGCAAAACTAGTGTATAACTATCCTCATCATTTATGGTGTGACAAAAACAGGCCTTGAAAAAGGCCTACAGCTTTCTTGCCACCAACGCTGCCTTTCCTCCTTCCTCTCAGTCCTTTAATAAAGGGAGCAAATGCACAAAAGTGCAATGAATAATGGTGTTCTCTCAGATTATCAGCTTCAATTTCTTCATCGATTTCAATTTCAATTATTTCCTCATGTCATAAAATCAAAGTAGGGATTTCTAATGCTTGCCAATGCGATCTGAATACTGATGCACTGCCTCCTTTAATGATTATTTCTTTCTTTGCACTGTAAATGAGGTGATGGGCAGCAAATGATTTGCCAGGTAATGCACAACATGTTCTACTTACTTTTCAATTAAGAGGCTTTGGCAAGCAACTACTATTGGCTCACTGCATGTGCACTCCATGATCCACTATGTTCGATTATGCAGATACATTATTTGCATTGCCATTTGTCGCCCACCAGGATGATGCTAGAAGATAAAAGACCAACCAGATCAACCAAAAAATAGGGCACAAATGCATATCTGTCCTTGAGCTTTTTCATTATATGAGATCTGCTTTTACCTTCTGGTCCTGGTTTGTTATTTCTACTACAAACATCAAGATTGTGGCCTTGATGCTAATAGCTACCATTTGCCAACTTTTCGGAGGGAGAGAGACGTGCTGCTGACCTTTTTGCTTACTTGCTTAGCACTCCACCACAAATTACAAGTCTGGAAAAGTATTTTGACTTTTCTATTAGCACAGGAATTGATAAAGAAGTCTTACTTAGTACGTTACCAAGGGCATTCTAACACCTCAACACCACAATTAGACACAGTTGACCTAGTCCATTGCACCATCTGTGAAAAAGGGGATTAATTTTAGCACCTTAGGAGATTATAGGGCCACAATAAAAGGAGAACAGCAGCCCCAAAGTATGTAGAACTTGGCTTTTTTGCCATTTTTTCAAAGTCTATGAATTGATTATGCTGAGGTTACAAAGAAGGAAGATATGACATGGACTATTTCTCTTTGATATGCCAGAGCAAGAAACTCTTGAAAAAGGCCAAGAATTTTGCATAGCATAGCACAAAAGGGCTGAGATTTCTTTTCGTTTTTTTGTGATATGACAAAAAAGGAAAAAGTTCAGGAATTGACATTTTGCTTCTTCACTAGTAGTACTCTCTGATGTTGTTTGTGACTTTAGTCTCTTTTGCATAGCTCTTCGGTACCGCCACGCCTCCATTTGGCTTTGTCGCCGTTCTTCTACGTGTTTTTGTGAGTGAGAGAAGAAGCAATTTCCCTCTACTACAGGGAAAGTAGGAAATCCAGGATGAGGGAGCTATTTCTACAGGCACCAAATTAGGATGAAATTGGGACGCAAACCATCAATCTAAGGCACAGAAGAAGACCAATGACAATACTCATTTCCTTGCTTTCTTAAAAGAGCTTTTTTAAAGTTCCCAAAGAAGTAGTGCCTCAGCCACGTCATTTGAAATGCATTTTTTAGATGGTCTCGTTTTGGATAGGCAATGAAATGGTTTAAAATATAGATTCTCTCCTCTGCAACGACAACTCTACAAAGTATGCTCGGCCCTTTCTTGCAAATTGCAAATGCTTCTTTGTACAGATTTTTCTGCGTCAGAGCTCTTCATTACGTTGTAGAAACTCTAAATAAAAAGTAGCCGAAAGGAGGGGGCAACTCAGTCTGGATCGCTTGGTTCTCTGTATGCAGCTTTTGCATTTTTAAGTGGCCCTACTGAAAAAACAATTTTGAGATTGTTGCAACATCCTCTAAATTGTAAGATACATAGAATACAATTTAGCCTTCAAGTAGTAGTGAAAAGTAGGGCAGTCACAACATTTACCTATCTATGCAAAAAGAAGGTGAAGGCTTAGGTGCGATTGGTAATTACGCGCAAGTGCCAACGAAGGCCAAAGGAAATGGAAAAGACCAGTGGCCTTAATTTGCCCTAAAAGGAGGTCGTCGTCTTCTTCTTCTTCTTCTCTTTAGTTCTTCTTGATTTTTGTGGTAGCAGCAAAAAAGACTCATCTTCTCTCTACAACAAAGCTGTTTTTTGCCTTTTCATATGCAGATTTGTTCTTTTTATTCTGTATTCTTCTTCCTTGTTTTGCCAAAAAAGAACGAAGAAAGAAAGGAAGCAAGCGCATCTCTGTACTCTCATCGAGATGAATCTGAAAATGGGCTCAAACGAGGCGAAAAAATGGAGCATAATAATAATCATGTACTTCTCAAAGCTTACTTACTTTTGCTTTTTCTTTACAACGGAAAAATGCCTTTCTTCTTACTGACAAATATTTGTCAAAAATTGCATTTTTTCTTACAGGAATAACACTCGATCAGAAAATTTCTTTTTCTGTAAACTTACTTACATAGTTGCATTGCTTCAATAAAGAGAAAAGAAAATCCTTGGCTTGGCTTCTACAGGTTTCTTATTTGCTCAGAAAAATGAGAGGCCGAAGAAGTGATGATGATGGCCAACTGACCCTGTCAATGCAGGCAGTGACTCACTTCTTCTTGATGACGAGATATATCGACCTACAACCTTGCTTCTTTGTCTTCTAAAGTTGTCCTACTTTGCGATTGCGAGGAGAATTCGAAGCGGAGGAGCCTTATATTCCAGTTTTATTTTTGTCATTTCTAAAGATGATGTTGATGGTCTTTTCAGTGAAAAGTGTAATTTAGTTTATTGTCCATTATGGTAGCTCGTGGTAGGAGATCTGCTTCCGGTATCATTCTAAGGTAATGATGCTGTAAAAAAAGCGGAGTAGAATCAAGATGAGCTGAGAGTATCCGAGGCAGGGGGAGTAAAAGACATACTAAAGTAATTGGGACTGATACGACTACTACCTACAATGTATTCCTGAAAACATTATGAGAAAATGGATGGCGTGGAGAGCATCACTTTTGGATTTTTTTTCTTTCGGCCGCCAAGTTTGTCACAAAGGACATCAATAAGACTAAACGGACAATTTTCGGACAGACTAATGTAATCTGGAATGTATTCCGGGAATAGCTTTCAAATAGGATCTGGTCCCAAAATTGACATTAGCTTTTCTCTTTTATTACAGGTCTGCAGTTGCGTCTTCTTCTATCGTTCCTGGAATTTGATTACAATCAGAGGTAAGTTTGGCCTTTTTTCTTGGTGGATTTTCCTCCTCCATGTCTCGATTTTCGATTGCTTTTTCTAAAAGTTTTGTAATACATTTGTTACCCATGGCATACGTCCATGCAGTGTTGCCATTATTGTCTTTGATACTCAAGTCAATTTTCATTACATCAAGATTTTCACATATCAAACGAACGGTTTCAATTCGTCTTTGGTGGCAAGCCCACATCAGTCCAGTACTTCCATCAGGATCCGTATAATTGAAGTCAATCTCTTGGTGAATCAATTTCTCCAGAAGTTTATCAAGACCATAATAACAGATCCACAAAAATGCCTCTTCTTTGCATTCAAAGTTCACTCTTGTGCTTTTTGTGATTATGAGTTCAATAATAGAACTGTATCCATTTTCACAAGCATAGATTAATGCTGATTTCTGATTAAAGTCTTGAAGGTAAAAATTGATTTGGCCCTTGCCTTTCTTCCATAAACATTTCACAATATCCAAGTGTCCATTTTCGCAAGCATGAATAAAAGCAGTCTTTCCCACATTATCTTTTGCATTGAGATCAGCTACATATGGCAGAATCAATTTCATTATGCCACAATGTCCAATTTGGCAAGCTAACATCAAAGCAGTATGTCCATAAAAGTTAGCATTTTTAGCATAATCTTCTGATTTTTGTAATAGATATTCGACAACATCTTTCTTGGAAGCATAAATTGCCCAGAAAAAGGCACTTTTTCCCGAATTATCTTTCATTTGCACTGATTTCGTCTTTTTATCTAATAGCAATTTGACAAGTTCCATATTGCCATTTTTGCATGCGTACATTAGTCCAGTCATTCCAGAGTGATCAAAGTCATCAATCTTCACTTTGTATTCTTCGTCGTTCTTGGCTAAAATTGCTTTTACATCTTGGTAAAAGTCATTTTCACAAGCCCAAATAAAGATAGTTTTACCGTCATTATACCTTTTCCGAATTTGTGCTTGGTGCTGCATCATCTTTTTTGCTTTCTCTTCAAAGCCATTCTCATAAGCAAACTTTATACTAAGTCGAAAATCTGTTTCTTCATCATTTATCAACTTCTTTCCACTTTGTAGCAACAGTTTAGCAACATCATTGTGACCATTTTCCACGGCTAATGTCAGAGCACTCTTTCCTTCAAAATCCACTTTTCTTAAGCTTGCGTTGTCTGCCAATAATGTCTTCACTATTTTGATGTGTCCTTTCATGCATGCATACATGATTGCTGTTCGGTTTCTAATATCACACTCATTGATCATTAATTTTGCTTTGAGCAAAAACTTGACCACTTTAATATGTCCAACAGAACTGGCCCAAATCAAAGCAGTTCTACATTCTTTATCCTTCAAACGGATATCTGACACCTTACTCAAAATCTTCATTAGTTTCTTGCTTCTTCTAATACAAGCTTCCAAGAATGGAGTTCTTCCATTTCTATCACATGCATTGACATCAATATTGATACAGTTCAACAGAAATTTGACAATGCTTTCATTTCTCAATTCAACTGAAATATGTAAAGCTGTCTTTCCTTCTTTGTTTGTGGCATTTAAGAATCTAAAGGTACTAAGGTTCTCCACAAGCAATTTCACAATCTCAACCCGTTCTCCTTTGACAGCTAAATGCAAAGCATTTTCTCCGTATTTTGTCTTCGTCATTAGGTAATTTGTACAATTTGAACTATTCAAAAGTTTTTGAACGACTCCGATAAATCCTTTTTCGCAAGCAAACATCAAAGCTGATTTACCAAAATGATCAACAGCTGTCATCCAACTTTGCATAAGAGGCTCAACATCAATCAATTCTTGGACAATATCTTCCTGATTTTTGATGCAAGCCAACATCATTGCATCTTTGCCAGACGAGTCAGTTTCCTTTAGGATCTCCAAATTGACCTTCAAATTGCCTATGAATTCTACATTTCCTTGCACAACAGCCAAATGCATTGGACTTTCTTCAAAAAGGCCAAGATGGTTCTTCGAAAAGTAAATATTCATCTGTTTGCCAAAGACTTCAATTTCATGTGGGCTTTTGTCAATCATTGATAGGGTAATTTGCTCCCAACTTCTAGAAAGTCTGGAATTCTTGAAAAATTTCCATTGATATTGTAACCATTTTTCGAAAATTGGAAGCCAAAAATACTTGCAGCCTTCAAGGAATTCTTTCCAAGATTTTGACACTGCTCTGCACTGTAAACGGCTTTTGTAGTCTAGATTGACAAAAATCAAATCTAAGATATGCCAAAGTCCTGGTCTTTGGGTAAAACATTCAAAATCCATGTTTGTCTTTTAGATTTGCTGTTTTGTTTTGATTTGTTTTTCGTGGTGAAATTCAAGGACAATTTTGGTTACCAGAGGTATGGCTTACTAAATCACCAAAATGTTATAGAAATCGCCAAAGGTTTGTTTACATGTGGTTTATGGTTGCTCCAACTGGTTACAGTTTATGTAGTTTATAACCTGTAAAAAGTTCCATTCGGTGGGCAATTCTTAGCTCTAAATAATTGAAGGTTAGGTCCATTCCTCCATATTGGCCAACACCTCTCCTGCCTCGGAGGTCAGAGATGAAAGTAGGTGTGTGAGACCATTTATCTGTGAAAGAAAGAACAAAAGAGGCCATCATCAGCCTTGACAATGGGTCTCAAACTTATCTAGAGTAGTATTCTGTAGTCTGTACCAGTGGTACTAGTGTATTATGACTACCATGAATGACGAATGTGTACATAAAGATATGAAGGAGACTAGTCCTTCTTTTCTACATTCTTGAGTAGTAGGATGTCCATAGAAAGTTTGATTACTTATGCGACACTTCAACAAGTTTTGATGCAAAGTTTGCCAATCTTAAAGAGAAGTTTGACATGCCCCATAATCATCGTTCGATTACATAACATAAAATGATTGAACAACAACTAAGTAATAGCGCATTAACGTATTATCTAAGCAATCTGTTTCAAAAAGGAAACAAGGTTTTTTGCCGAAATCAATACTCTTTCACCGCCTCAGGGTGTTGTTTGCTGCTCCTACTTTTTTGTATAGGCCAAAACTGCCAACTTGTCAATTTTGGAAAGTTGTTTGTCAACTTTTGGAAAATGGGTCAACAGCCTTTGATTTTCCATCAGGCAGGTTTCAGAGAGGAAGAAGGATCAATGGCAGCAAAGTTTGTTCATCAAGGAAGATACTACAAGACACATAATAACTCCAACTGTGTTGACCTTGATTAGCTGAGGGATATTCGTGTCCCTTACTTATCATGCCTATAAGAATACATTTCCGTATTCTCTACTACTTACAACCACAGACCTCAGTCCTCCTCGCCTCACCGAAGAGCAAATGCAAAGTAAACATAAGGCACCGCCTAAACTTACAACAAAGAAAAAACCCCTAAAAAGGACTATCAAACTCTTATCAAGGCTACTAAAAGTACTTATTACATCAACAGTAATTTCATTACTTTGGTGCCTTTTCTTCCATAGAGAAGTTGAAAGTACAAGGTCATAAAAAAGCAAGGCCATAAAAAAATCTTATATTTCCAATATAATCAATCATTGTCACCACTTCATTTCCTGCTACCAGAAGGTAATTTTCCTTTTCTTGCCAAGAATACCAACCACCATCATACCGGATGGTAATCTACCTTTAATGGTACACCAACAAACCATGATTTCAATATACATCTAGAAAAAGGAAAGCTGAATTTCTTCCTCTCTGCACACATCAAACAGGGCCTTTCTAAGGCTCTAAAGTGACCTAGAGGCCAACACGTTCTTTAACACGGCCTTGAGGCCACATTTAGACAAATCACTGTGTGAGGCTGCCTTTGCCGAGGACAAATCTCCAGAGAGAGAGCGAGTCTCCTTATCAAAGCGAGACTAATACGACTTCAAGAAGAAATCTCAAAACCTTATTTGACTCTAGAACAACGGCTAATAGTTGGTGCTGGGTTGTAAGTATGTTCGATTGTACGTAGTAGCTGAACGACCATTTTTATGGGCTGAAAATCTCATTGTGGTCACGAAGCTGCCAATGATGGATTTACAGCCCACAAAATGGCGACACAAATCGAACATTATGCTGCCAGAAGCCCCCCTGTGAATACTACATATAGTACTTCAGTAGTGAATAGCTGAATACAAATGTATTTTCATTAGAGGTGACATGTCGCATAAATCTCCACAAAAACCTTGATGATTAGTAAGCAAAGCACCCTGGGAAATCACATATTCGTGACCCCAAAAGAAATGAGGGGTAAATGGTGAGAAAAACCGCAAATACTATAGTTAGTATGAATGTATTTTAGGTCAAATACAGGAGGAGAACTCATGAAGAACAGCAGCATAATATGTATTAAGAAAGGGGATCTAAGTTTTTTTGGCACTGTATGGTAGGGTATAAAAAATGGTAGAGGAGGAGGAGTAGAAGGGCTTTGGCCATAAAATGAAAGATGTAACTTTTATAGTCCTATAGTATTCAGACAAAAGAGGAAAAGCTACCAACAGAGAGAGCCCTTTAAATGAATTTTCCGCTTTCATGCTTTGCGAAAAAAATAGGGCACACATACATATTTCTTCTCCTATCAAAGTTGCAGAATGATGTAATGGGTACATGCATACCCACTTTTCAAAGTGGCCTTTTAGATTTCAAAATTGGCCCAATGGCTTGTTTTCTTCCCAAGGGAAGCTAATCAACAAACAACAGCACTAGTGATGAGGCCTTAGGCTCCTCAAAGCATGTGAAGTGCTTTTGTGTGCGATAGCAGCTGCGCAGCATGGCGGTTCTGCTTTGCTTTATAAAGTCTTGCAGTTCTTGTAATAATACATAGAGCTCAAGCTTTATGGGACACAACTTACTTATGGCATGTGTGCTTTCATTACATTTTTAGCAAATATAGAAAACATTTTCGATGCACTCTGTTTGCCTACTTTGCTACATGTGAGGCCTCTTGGAGGCTAAGTTTTAACACCCAGCACCAGCGCCAGGAAGAAATGGCAAGCAACATTTTGCGCAAAAACAAGAAACTTTTTTTGTCTATAATTTGTCGTCAGCTAAGGCCTCCTAAAAAAATAACGGTCAAAGCAAGGTCAAAAAAGTAAGCAAAGAACGGTGTCAAGAAATCCATTTTGAAAATGTCTCATTTTGTATGTACATATTTGGAGTTCGGCAACATAGAACTTAGTGACAACTCGTTGACTGATCCTTTTTGGAGTAACACACATAGCTGGTCCAAGATTAGGGACTCATTTGAGGATTCGTAATTATTTTGGTCAAAGTTGACTAACTCTTCTTTAACGTTATCTAGTTTTGACTACTGCAGTTGATTTAAAAGCAGAAAGCTCATTTGCAAACCATCATTAGCGGTCGCCCCCCGTCCTAAAACTGCATCAAATTCCATTTTGATAAGAATCCCAAACTCCATTCAGAATAATACTCAACTAGGACTGTATTATGTAGTAGTCCTAAGGTTTAAATTTTTTCAAAACAATCTGTTGCTAATTAGCATTCTTGCATAAGATAAAGGGAGAGTCAGGGACTCTTCTAGAAAGGGGAGGAGGAGAAGAAGCAAGAAAAAACTTTAGTTGATCGAAAAAGTTGAGTCGTTTGCTACTATTAACATACAGTTAGGACTTTCTCTTGGTGTTTCCAATAAAAAGAAGTTTTTAGGCTTTTACTTTTTCATTTGACTTTCATTCTAGCTCTCTAGCTCTTATTCTCCTTGAAACTTCTCTCCTTTTTTTCTGCACCAAATTACACTGATGCTGGATGCATCCACAGTTTTTCAAACTTTTCTGACACAAGGGAAAAATATACTGTGAAATATGCTGCACATCACAGTTCTTTAGTTTACCACTGGCTCTCTCTGTAGTAACATAGAAAAACGAGAGAACAAAATTTTGCTACATTCATTCACGAAACATACTACAAAGTTACAAGTTTCCCATTTCAACAGTGTTTAAAAATTGGTAAGAAAAAGTACAAAACCAGACTTTTCTGGGCCATTTCTATACAATATGTGTTTTGGGTTTGAGGAGGCAGTCTGTCTAGCCCATAAACTCTTCATAGTAACAGAAAAACGCGAGGCCAGAAAAAGACTTTCGAGGGCAATTTAGCTGGGAGCGGAGAACCCAAAAAGTGCTGCTGTGCTGTCCTTGAAAAAACGAGCAGCAGCGAGAGACACTTCGAAACCGGATGAGATGGGCGAGCCGCAGAAGAAGAAAAATATGCGAGCGCAGAAAGCCCTTATTTCTTATTGCTCCTCTCTACAACGATCTCTATTCATGTCCAGTTACGCTTCGACGCTTAGTAGAACACAAGGCATTTCCCTTTTATGTCATGAATTACTCTTTGAAAGATGTATTTGTATGTAAGAAAGGTCAAAGGAAGAGGTCGGACAGGATGTGATAAAATGACCTCTAAGTACATGAAGATGTGTCGCATTAGAGGCCTCACTCAGTCTCCATTTGCCCACTTTCCGGGACACTTTTTGTGTGTCAAGATGATCATCGTTCTCCTCGTCGTCGTCCTCGTCCGTCTGAGACTCAGCACGTAGTCCTCGACTCTTGCTCGACAAGAATAATGATGATGCCATCAACCATCCAAACCAGAATTCGACAGAGTCAACATCTCTCGATCTCTTGGCATCTTGACCTTTTTATCCATTTTTCAGTCCGATGTTTTTCAAGGAAGTACTGTCTTATGAATATACCCCAAAAAGTCGCATTTTGCAACATTATGAGGCATTTGAGAAATGCAGTATTGCATGCTTAGTACATAATTCATTATTTGTTACTTTTTATCATTCCTCCAATTGGAATTCAATAGAAGTGACAAATGGTGGATTGATTGTCGGGAAAATTGTTACCTTACAGAGCCTTGAAAAAAAGGGCCAATTTGATGACTTTCAGAGTTATTGGATCCCAAAGAAAAGTAGCCAAATTGGTCGAGACTGGCAATTTAGGTTATGTAAGGACACTTGTGTCAACACTCCTGAAGTTGACAAATCCGGTCCATTTCCACGCTGAGACGAAAAGGAGTAGGATCTATATAGTCCAGAGCCAAGAAAATGTGTCTGTGATCACAAAAGTTTATTGGAGCGTTGGGAAGAGATCTTCTTGCCGTTCCAAGAAGTCTTCTTCGTTTTTTATGAGCTTGTAATCAAAGTTATGAAAAGTCTCTACTTTTTCTTTTCTTCTTCATTGCAGAGTCAAGGAGGGACCATGTGGCGACCACAATACCAACTTCCTGAAGTGAAAAACCTTCTGTTCAAACTCATCCTTATCCTCATCTTCAGTTCAGGTACAATTACTTTTGTCTTGTCACAAACACAAAGTTATCTTTGCTATTTTAAAAGGGTAGAGAGCAAATGGGATTTTGTAAATGCTTCTACTGCAATTTGACATTTTCGTAACGTTTGCTGGCATGCTGACAAAAGCATTTAGAATTGTTAGTCTAAGGGATTTTGCTTTGTTTTTTGCCTAGATGTTCTCAACGTTTCGGGGCGTTTCAACAGTCAAGAGCTGGCACGAGACGTCAATGGGGACATTAAAGATGAACCCTTTTTCGAAGAAGGTCACAGCGCACCGCAAAATGTGTCGGCCCTCATTGGAAAAACCGCATTTTTGACATGTGTCGTTCGAAATCTGGGAAAGGCAAAATCGGTAAGTAAACATCATAGTACTACATACATTTCAAACTTTGATAGGCTTGGAATGTATTATTTCATTAGTGACACACATGATGGTTTTAATTAAATCAGAAGCCCTGGTTCCTGATGAAGTTTGCTGCGCGCTCGTCGGCTAGCCTTAGTATATATGAAAGCAATCAGTGTTTTGTACAAACAAAAACGCCGTAGCATCACAACTGATGTGCGAGCTAATGTGACTTTTGAGGTGATTTTAGAACAGTGTGTAACATAGCTATGCTTACGCAGAAAGTAGACTAGGATGTGGAGAAAGCTTTTGAAACTTCTTCCCGATGTTGTGCTTTGATAAACTCAACTGATCTCCGCCAACTTTGGTTGCGAGCGAGCTGCTGGTGGTAGAAGTATTGAAACTTGAAACACATTAACTAACTTTTTTAGTGTATACTGTATGTTATAAAAGCAAGGAGAGCAAAAATTATTCTATGGAACGCATACTTATTTTGGCTCTTTTGATGGTCGTTGTCAAGATTATCATTTATCAAGCACAATTTTGATGGTTTGGATCTCTTCATACATTTTTTGGTAAAACCAGAATTTGCTGGCACAAAACTAATATTTCACTGCATTACTACCTCACGAGATAAAAGATTGATTGAAATGCACTTTTGGACTGATGCAATGCATTGAAGAGCAATCAGACTGACCTTAACATTATGAGTTTTTTTTCAGCGCAGTTGAGGTCGAGAGCAGCAATAAGTGAAAGCTCGTCAGAAATAATAATAGGAGAAATTCCACTCTAAAGCTGATTTTTACGAGGAGCTAGAAATAGATCTCTTTTTTGTAAGTGCTTCGTTGCCTAAATTACCCAATTGAGAACCGCTTTTTCAGAGGATTAGAAAGCCATTGAAAATGGAATTTCCGAATTTTAAGCCTGACCCTTAAGAAATTTTGAACAAATGCCTTCTAAAAAGCTACTTAGGCGCTATTTTGGAAGCTACTAAAAATGTCTAGTCTGAATTTTCGGAAAATTGAATAAAAGTAGCTCGTTTCCCTCGCGCAACTTTGTAAAATGAGACTTTTTGAGTTTTTCAAACACTTTGGCATCATAGCATTGAACGAACGACTAACGAATTTATGATAACGATGACTGCGTGGCCTGCGTGACTTATGCAAGAGGCATACGAAGTCGCGTTGTCGTCGTCGTTTTTGGCTCCAACACCCATTAACCAAGTGGCTGAAAAATGCATGCCGTATAGGACATCAGAATTCTAGAAAGCCTCCCCATACTCTGCGTCCCCTGCCTTCTAAGGGGTCACAGTTATGCTGCATTCATCATCTCTGCTGAAGTAGTTAATGACTTGTCTAATCACCTTTCCGGATCTCGTGCTTTGACGATTGTCTGACCTCATTACGGTTACCGATAACCAAAAAGTAATTTCCGCAACATTTTTTTTTCTGCTACGAAAGCAAGTCATGACAGAAGAAAATTGAGTTGCTGCTGCTGCTTTCTAAACATCAACTGTCATTCTTAGTGTCATTCCAAACGTTAAGAGCCTTTTTTTTGATCGACAAATCTTCAATAACAAAGAAGGATAACGAACAAGAACCTATCGGTTAGGAAATAACTTTAGCTACTTTTAGTATGTCTTCGCCGTAATGTTTATCGCAAGTTGTTTTTGACATCGAGTGGAAGATGAAAGCTTTTTAAAAAAGTAATTGGGTCTATAGTTTTTACTTTGCACACATTTCTCTCACAGACTCCTCTCTGGCCAATTACAAACCTTTCATTTCGATGTATTACTTTTTGCAGAAGCCTTTTCTATATCTGACAATCGAAAAAAAGGATTTTCAAGGATTTGGACTTTCACTACTTCTACTGTGCTCTGCTGATGCCACTAGCTTTCTAACCTGGTATTTAAAAGTGCAACGAGAGTCGGAAAGTTGTAGACTGCAACTTTAAGGAAAATTCGTCAATGCACTACTGTAAAACCTTTGTCGTAGTAGTATCAAGATGAAGATACGACATCTGCTATTTTCCAAGCTCAGTTGAGCGTAGCTTTCTAAAATTCGAATTTGATCACTTGCATCCTTTTAAAAGATTCTTTCATTCTTGGAAGAGCAAATGCATTCAAAGTTTTATTTCTAAATCCTAATATGATACTGCTGCAGCCTTATTTTACTTTCAAAAGAAACCTCTCTTGAAGAAGTGTTGTAAAGTGAGACTTTTTGGCCTTTCCTCTATTTCCAATGCAGTACATGTAAGGAAGGACCTAGTATACAGTATGATATGTGTATACATATGAGAGGCTCATCAGTGAATCATCACGCGAGGTTGAATAAATGAGTGGTGGATTCGTTCTTTGATCTCTTCCTGGTTCCAAGCCCTTTTTTGGCAGCAATGATTTTTGAGAGACCAAAATAAACTTTTAAGCAATAAGCCTTTAGAACATGTTTCTTCACTAAAGTAAATCTTATCGAATGTGTTGTATGCATTTATGTTAGTACTATTACTGCGACTGTACTGAAGTACTTTTATAGTTAATAGTCCAGAGAGCGAAGCAGAAAGTGGTGGACACTGGACATGTTAGTGCATTAGAAATACTAGTGTGAACCACGGTGAAAAGTGCACTTTTCCTCAATGAGTGGATAAGTCAAGATTGACATAAATTTCTTGACCAGTAAGGCATCAAAAGTACGTAGCAGCATAGAGCAGGCAAGTACAATATTATATGCACAAGCAGTAGAAACCGTGCCTGAAATTCCTGATGTCGAAAACTACAGAAGCGAATTCGAGTCATGTCTTTCTTTAATAGGAAAGTGCATTTTTGCTCAGCCCATACATGTAGTAAAAAAAGTTGGAAAAAGATCTTGCTAAGATGATCATTTTCTTTTTTGAGGTCATGATGATTTTCTAAGTCAATCCTTTGACCCAGAATCGTCGACAAGAAATTCATTTTGAATGCAGTTTTTTCTTCTTCATGATGCCGTAACATGAAATGCTGTCATTTACCGGTCATGCAAATTATTTTTCTGACTTGTTTGTTTTTGGTATCTTTTCCTCGAAAAAGAAGAAGAAGAAGGTTTAAAAGTTTAATCAAAAATGAGAAAATGGTGAAAAATCTTGGCCATAATTCATAGCTGCGCAAATATGTCAAGACGCAAAAGTGCAAAAAGCGTGTCATCTTTGTGACAGAAGTACTTCCACTTTAGTTTTGCCTTTCCTAGGAAAAACTTTGGGTAAGTTGGGTCATGTCCCAAAAGCTGCAGGAGAAGTAGTGGCAATTTTTTAGATGACATAATCAAGTATCTTGAGAAAACCACTGCTGATGCTTTGCTAAAAAAGGAGGGATTTACAACATAATCTAGGGTCTAATCTGCACGCGCAACGCAAAATTGGGAAAAATGAAGGCTGCTAAAAAGGAGGATTAGCCAGACTTTCACAAAATAATGCAGATTTTTCTAATGCTTACAATGAAGGCAATCATCTGTAGGAAAAAACAGACACAATAGAAGGTAGATGGAGTTTACGAACGTGGTGGTAGTGGATTGTGGTGAACCACATTTTTCCAAAACTTTTACCCGCCTTTTGGGTCAGCAGCAGCAAAGAAAAGGGGGAAGAAAACTTCAAATAGTATTATGGGTTTCTTTTCGTTCTGGTAAAGAAGAAACACTGGATTTTTTAGGGCCAAAACAACTCAAAAGACATTGGGTTTGCGGAAACTTGACCTGCAATGTCATTTCGGAGAGCAGGCAGTTTTTACACTGCGCTGCAGGTTGCAGGGGTACAATAGCTTCCTCAGCTGCCTTTTGTTTATTCGCAGCCAGAACAAACACAGTAAGCCAATTTTCTTGGGTAAAAGGACTACTGCGGTAAGATAGGAAACCTATGGCTTTTTGCTCCTTTGTCTTCTTCAAGCTTGTAGACGTGCACCTTGAAATTCCTTTTGAGAAGAGTAGGCGGAGCAACCGCCTCGTTAAGCCAAATGACAAGGGCAATTTAGTCAACTTCCTCCCTGTTATTTGATTATGACAGGTTGGCTTTAAATTAGAAAGCCTTCGTCTTTAGATTGCTGGGAAATACAACACCTTCTTATAGAACCACACTTCAAGATTACAGGCCAGCACAAATGGCCATAAGATCTAATTACAGAGCAGAGAAGAAAACCTTCTCAAGGTTCTTTAAGCAAAAATGCAGGCTAATTCGGCTTTTATATTGTAGCTAGCTGTGTCTAGTGCTATGTACAAAATGAATTATGGACCTTTTGGTGGCCATCTTAATTGTATAGAGCCCCACAAAAATGCAATTACTAGTCAGTGGGTGGGATCATTGATCGAAGGGACCTGATGCAAAAAACACAAGGTAAAAATGTATTTCTAGTAAATTACTACGCAGACGTCCTGAAATTGTGTACTGCAATAATCAAGACGCATTTAAAGGAGTCATTTACGGTCTAGGTAGAATTTCCCCTAGGAATCTAATGGACCTGCTCCTGCATGTCCGGCTTGACTCTATGTAAAGTCAAGGTCAAAATGAGTTGTTGTCTGAAGAATTTCCATTGTAAAGAAACGACTGACTCTCGTAGTAGATGCAAAAGTCTTCTAGACGACCCTTTGTTGTACTTTCAAAAGCTCATCAAATTTGCATTTCTCCTTTGAAGTAGTAGTATGTGGGTTCCATTTCTGAGAGGTGCCAGGACTCTTTCTATTGTCGATGTTCCTTCTTTTTTTCTTTGCTTTACTACTACTGGCCAGCCCCTTTTTTGCCTGGTTTCATATAAATTAATGGACCATAAAATGTGGAAAGGCATCAGCTTTTGTTTCGGTCTCGGGGGGAAAGACTATACCTACTTGTGTGCTTTAGCTGGGGCTTTAGCAAGAGATTTTCCATTTTTGGCACTAGGGGGGATGCGTCCAGTGGCAGCTTCAACTCTCCTCTGCTACTGATGCTGGCATCAACAAATGCAATTCTATATTTTCAGCGCTAGGCAAGGGACAAATGCACAGAGATGACTTTTGGTTTGTTCACGCGCAATCTCACATAAAATACCAATTTTCTTTTGGGGGTCCCCAGCGGCGCCCAATAAAGAAAAAAAAAACAGTTTTAACGCAGGAGTGAAAAGAGCGGGAAAGTTCAAAATGTATTTAGGATAAGGAAGGGGCAAAAAGAGGATTGGGGGAGCTTAAGGGTTGTTTAGCATGTAAAACGGGGTCAGGCAAGGATAAAGATTGACATTTTCTGGTTAGAGCAGCTCAGTCCTCAGAATTTGGGTCAAAACTTGCGTTGCGGCGGCAGCTTGAAGACGAGGGAAGCAGAAGAAAGGACAATTTCTTTACGGTAGCTTAAACCACTAATTGCAGAATAGAAGACTGGGGATATGTGTGCAAAGAACAGTAGTATGTAGAGGAGTCAGACATCTTGAGCAGCAGCAAAGGATTTTGCTGCTCCTTCTCCTCCTTCCAAACTTTTTTTCTCTATGCCATGTCCTCGCATTTCCTAAACAATCTAACTTTTTGCCGTCTACTTTTCAAATGGGGCTCTTAAAAAGTTGGCTTAGGCACATACACCACACACCAGAAAATCTCTTTCTCGCCGCGCAGGATTGTCTTTTTTGGTTTGTGGTAAGTACTTGCTTGGTTTTAAGGGAAAAGCGAATGCGAAGCAAGGATAGCAATGTACCAAATGACATTATTGACATTCCAACGTCACTTCTCGCGATTCTCTTTTGCAGAAAACACTGCCAAAGCTTCGCTTGTAAAATTGAGACTTTTTTTAGTGATTTTCAAACATTGTGACTTGTACTGCTATTTCGTTTTACAGCTACTGGTAGTTTTGCAAAGCAGCTTGTGCAAAAAAACGGATATTCGACCTTATAAATCAGCAAATGAAGATTGAGTGGCAATTTGATTTGAATGTCTTCTTCTCCTGCTACTTTTTTGAATTGAGAATTATATTCATTACTTAGAGTGGTGAATTGGCAATGATGAGACGGCAAAATTCAAGGCCAACAGTTTTTGGCTTAGCTTAAAAGTCTCTTCACACATTTTTGAGGTGGAAAAAAGCAATTGAGCGATTTTCACACTCCGTTGACTTTAGTTATTTACGATTGCGAGGGGAGAAGTAAAAACTTCCGTCTGAAAAGAGGAAGAAACGGAAAGAATTTTACGACGAAGGAAAGCAAAAACTTCCTTTTTCTTTTTCCATGGTAGTACAATTTTCTCCTAGAATACAACCTTAGAGACAGAAAAAAAAAGTTCATTAGGCAGAAAAGTCGTCAAGACATTGTTGTAATTACAACAGTCTACATTCTTTTTGTAAAAAGAATTGTAAGAAGGATAGCGTGACTGGTTGTATCTCTAAGGCCCAAGTGCAAAATACACAGTAAGGCCAAAGATGAAGGAGGCCTGTATCATAAATCAAGCTTCAAAGAAGCTTACAGTATCAGGATATCATGTGGCATCTACGACTACCATCATCTTTGTGTTGTTGTTGTGGTTGTTGCAAAACATTATGATGATATGTATTTTCTGTAATTTTCAGGTAACTTGGATTCGCCACCGTGACGTTCACATCTTGACGGTGGGCGAATACACCTACACAACAGATCAAAGGTTTCTGGCCCGCCACAATCAAAATACAGATGAATGGACCCTGGTCATCAAATACGTACAAGAGCGAGATGCTGGCATTTATGAGTGCCAAATTCCATCCAGGATACCCAGATCTTACCCCATTAACCTAAATATCGTAGGTAAGTACAAGAAGAGAAAAACTTTTAATTAATTTGAAGGCTTTATCATTAACCTAGATACAGATGATACACTCTAGAACATTACAGTAGAAAGCATTTGTATATGGTATGCGAAATTACAGAAGCTGACAAGCGGATACAATTTATTGCGATGACTCAACAACTTTTTCTTGTGTACTGTGTACTATGTGTAGTGTACCAGGCCATTAAATGAAAGGAGGAGAAGAAGCTTACAGAGCTGAGCATTCGTAGTTTCTTGTACCACTACATCTCACTTAATGGCAGGATTCACTTAATTATCGCGCTGGCTTCTACGCTGCTGCCAATGCCACTTTTTATTTCCCTGCGAAAGAAGCAAAAAGTGTCATAAGCCACTACTATTTTCCAAGGCAATAACTTTTTGTTGTATTGTTACTTGTCTGCTTGGTCTTAAAGCTTGAGTAGTACCAAGTTGGTCTCATAACCCAAACGAGAAATAGCAGCAAAGCCAAAAGCAAATTTTGTTTGCAGTAGTTGAGGAAATATGGGAAACTGAAAGAGATTGATTTTCGTTATCAGCAACATTAAAAATGCTTTTGTTGCATGCACAGCTCTGACGATCAAATCTAACAGAGTTTATGATCGGCAGTAGCAGCAGAAATAAATGGGCCTGGAAAATATGTTTCATTTTTGCAAATATCAGATGGTGCTGTTACTGCTGGAGCTAGAATATATAGTGATTTTACGAGCCCCATTTTTCTGCTCCTTGCTTGCAGAAAAGCCAGCCTGTAGCAACCAATACAACATAAAGATATCCATCGGTAGCAGCATATCGCGCAAAGCAAAGTAGTTTTTTGACACAGTGTGAAGAAAATTCACTTTTTATGGGAGTTTTGCACACATCAAATCCTCTTTTGTGACAGGTCCCTTTTTTGAAAAAAGCCTCCTCAATTCTCTATTCATTCAAACTAGCTTTTTCATGTTGGCCCATAAATATTCAACTTAATGAACTGGAACGAATTGAGTGGAAGGATATTGCCATATAGTCGAGTCGAGCCTTAGTGGTTGTAGCAAAAGCTCTTTTATGCAGATTAGTTTTTCTGTTGAAGCAAAGTTTATGCGAAATCTCGAATTATTTTAGCATTCTGCAGCAGCATTTTTATGCATGCGTAATGGCATTCATTGCGTACTTCGTTACACATGGGATTTGTTTGAGCATCAACCCGTTTGCTGCTGCCCTTCTTTCTACTTTCATTACCTTGAGAATACTTCATTGTGTACCTAAGTAAGTACAGCAGTATTCAGGTTGCTGTGTGTGTATCCGTGCATTGTATGGATGCATGCAGAAAGTAGGCAATTTATCAATCTGCATAATGATCCTACTCCTTTTTCTCTCGCTTTCATTTATCTGGTCTAGTGATTCTGCATTTTTCTTTTGGACAATACAAACAATCCAAATATTTTACAGTTCTCTCTAACCAAAAGTAGTTTGTATGCTATGGATACAAAAGCTGTAACTTTTTTGTAGCTTACAAACGTGCAACTACGACCCCCTTTTTATACTCAAGATGTGATATTTGGTTGTTGTGGAAAAAATGTATTCGGTCTTCTCTTACATTTCCTTTCTACTACTGACAGATCCAATACTTTTATAACGACGTTACATAACAAAAGTAGTGTGTCTGGAAGAGATTAGGATACTTCTTGTAGCATGTAATGAAACTTTTCGTAAGAAACCACTCAGACATTAGGCTCCATTAAAAGTGGCACAAAAAGTATCGAAGAGCAATGGTATGATGTAATTTTCCAGCAAAGGCAGTTGTAGCAGTATTCTATTCTTATCTGTTAGCATGTCATATACATTCTTAGACATTGAATATTAGACATAAAATCAATATGAAATATGTACTTTCGCCACCACTTTCGCCTTTTCTTCAACATGTTTATGAAATGAGACATTTTTTGTAATGTTCAAAAACTTTGTTGTAGTGGTAGTATATCTTTTCAGCTCAACAAGAATGCTTCTTAGAATAAGGCTCGAAAAAGGCCTTGAGTTTTGACAAAGTAGACGTGGAAATTCAAGCTGAAGTTTTGTACTGGATTTTTTTTTTTTTTTGCCTCACGCCTCGGGACTCAATTGTGTGTGTGTGGTACGAGTAGATTGTAGTAGAAAAGAAGGCCTAGCTACATTCATTCTTCCATTTTTCTACTACAAGAAAGGGAAAAATCTCACAAAAAAGTTGTCAGGAGAAAGAAGGGGGAAAAGAGGAGAAAAGGTTTACTACTTCACTACTGTCGAAATTAATGAATCTCATCATAAAGATCTTCTTTCTGGATTTTTTTCATTCCAAACACTCTTCCAGTAGCAAAAACCACAGAGCGTGAAATTGGCTCAAGTTTTTTAAAGCCAAAATACCACCAGCCTACGCGCCCTCTTCTTGATGGCTTTCGAAAATTATTGGTTTTACTACTGCAGAAAAGTTCATTTTAAAATACTTTTGCACTCAGTTACTACTGATGTATTTGTAAAAACATGATGATGGTGAACTAAACCATTAGTTTTTGAGAAAAACGACACACCCGTTAATGATCCTTTGACGTGCTTGCTTGTCGTATTTCCTAGGGATCACGAATGCATAATGACCCTCAAGTGAAAAAGCGATACACATTCAGAAGAAGCAGAAACTCAGATAACGAGCTGAGGATTGGGAAGTAGCATGAGCAAAGTCCGAACTACTGAATATTCTGGATCCTAAGCGGATAATTTTGTCAGTCACGAGCCATGCGAGATAGGAGTTTGACATAAATTCTTACAGTTATCCTAAGACACAGTAATACATACACAGTAAATTCTAGGTTAAATGTTGTATTCCATGCCTAGCTGACATTAGTCTTGTCTAAGTTTGTCTACACAATGCCTAGTCGTCGTCTAATTGTATTTAGGCTTCGTATTAGAAGCAAGCTCTTATAATAGCAGCAAAAGCGTAGAGGCATTTTCATGCTGCATTGCTCTGCTACTGTATTTTCTGAAAATGCAGATAATACTTCTGTTCTTCATACGCACAGCTGCCGGAACTTCTAGAATTCCGGGGAGTATCGGTTTTGTCTGGGATCTGTCTTTGGCTGATAACGAAACTTGTAAAAGATGTGATCTTGACACGACGATGTAAGAAATATCAGTGTCGGCGGGATGTAATGTGTATCGAGAGTAAAAGAGAAGAAGAAATACTACAGACTACACGAACGTATCCGTTAGGAGATAGTTAGATACTCTACTCAATACATTACAGGAGAAATGAAGATTTTTTTTTGTGTGTGGATTCTTTTGTCATGACAAAAGAATACACATCACATGTCCATTATATGGTCACGTGTGGACCTGACTCAGTCTATGTACCAGCTCCTCAAAAGAAAGAGTAAAGAAGGGTAAAAGTATCCGCAACATGTCCATAAATCTGCGGAAAAGGAGTACACGAGCAACTTTTTTGATCTTGAGAGGGCCAAGGCCTCCTCCTGATGATCATGTACCCCTTCTTTCAAAAGAAGTTCATTATCGGCCTAAGTAGTCTGAAGGTAAAACTCAGCCCCGAAAAAGTTTCTAAGTTTTAACTTAAAAGTTTCAACTGGGGGACACTAGTATCTAACGTTTCAAACTTTCAAATTTGTAAAGGTGTACGTCTTTTCATTCATTCATTCATTTGAAAGCTTGAAATGTTGACAAGTGTCACCAAAGGAAACTAGGGTTGATTCACTTTGGGAACCTTTTGATGTATTCTGCGTATTCTGGGTCATCAGAAAATTTCGCTTTTAGGTCAAGTCATGGGCCTCATAGTAATGTTGCCGTGTACTATCATACAGTTCCTTCTCTTCCTATTTTTTTTCTGCTTCTTTGTGAAGACAGGAAGAGAAAAGCCAAGGGAAATTGCTTTTGCATTGTTGATGTTCCACTGAGAATTCTCAAGCTGAAGAGCAGCTGAGCAGAGAGGATTTTTTTTCTTCGAGCAGCAACATTAACAAAGGAATACCAAATGAAAGTAGGCTTAAAAACCGCAACAAAATCCCCAACTGGGACAGGAACTTCATTGTGTAACATAAACTCTCATTTTCTGCCTACTTCCCAATTCAAGGCCTCCTTCGTTGCTATCGCATGTATTACTCAGCTTTATCATACTTTTATCATATCTCACATCAAAGTGAAGAAGACTAAAGGGGGTCAAATACAGTGGCTTGATAATACAGAAAACACACTGTATTGTTAAGAGAAACAATAAAAGAAATGAAGGCCTCTCGTTTTTGTGCAAAAATGGCAAAAATACTATAATAAGGTTTCTACGACTATGTACTAGAATAGAATGTACGATGTAATATCCTCTCCTCCTCACTGAGTATGATGTTTTTTAATGCATCAGATGTTGAATTGTGTAATGGTGTATCATCTGCACAATAGAATATTACATCATGATCTTGACCAAATATGCTCACTTTTGCAGTCCCCCATGTACGCATTCAAGGCAGCCCCGACATCCACGTGGACCAAGGCAGCGTTATTAACCTCACCTGTATCATTTCATCAACACCAGAACCTCCAGTTTATGTTTTCTGGTACCATGGAGACCAGGTAAGAAAAGGATCTTGTTCCCAAATTGTAAGCTTGGTTCCAAGATGCATTTTTCCATCTGCTTTACGATATAAAAGAATTGCACCCGCACTACGTGCAACTTTTGCTGACATGGTTTTGTTCCTAAAGCGAATTTCTCAGATTTTTTTTTTTTTTCTGAAATCCCCGACCAACCACAAAAAGATTACAGTTCTAGAAAAAATTGCATTCGCTTTTTCAAAGTTCGGTATTTTTCCTTTGTATCTTAGGTGGTTCCGTATGACTCAGCAGGAGGTCGCATTGAGGTCCTGACAAGCAAAGGCCGCGAGACGAAGAGCAACCTTGTGATAAAAAAGGCCGGGCCTTCAGACTCGGGAAATTACACGTGTAAACCTTCGATTGCCAGGGAAGCAAGTATCAAGGTCCATGTACTGGAAAGTAAGTGATGGATTAACGATTACGTATAGCTAACCTCTTATGTACGCTCGAGGCTAGGCCAATTAGTGCAGGTTAAATTGGTAATGAATAAGAGAAGAGGAGATTTTGGAGTACAGACAGTACAGAGTAGTTTTGCCCTTTAGTAAACACTAAACCAGTGTTTAAAGATACCTCAAAAAGTCTCATTCCAAACCTGTGCACCAAATAGTGAGACCCTAAAAATTGCCTACTCTTGTTCCTAATGGCCACTTTTTTCAAGAGTCATTCACGTCAAGCTCAAGAGACCACCTGGTCCCAGAATGAATTTGTCAATACATTTCATTTTTTAAAAGAGTACTTTACTATTTTCAATTTATTCTAGGTGAATTTCCTGACGCATTACATGAGTCCTCAGTGGATGTGACTTGTGCGCCAGCCCACAAGATTGTACTGCTAATGACTGTCCTTGTCAAATTACTCTCTTTATCCTGAAGATAAAACCCCCAGAAGATCTCAAAAATTGCCCAATTTAAAAACCACAATGTTCTATTTAGAAGTGTGTAAGTGTAAAACTCAAGTAAAAATGTACAAATGTGAAGAAGAAGTCTCGTCGTTTTTGAAAAAGAGTTGAACTTTATTTCATAGAAAGATATTTGGATGACTGAAGATATGTACTACTGCGAAAATGAAGAATTGTTTTATTGTGTCCTTAGACAAAACACTACTAAAGTATTGTAATACATGCAGTGATTTCCTAATAAAAAGAAAGTGATTTCGACTTTGAAAAATACATATAGGTCGTTATGAATTATGATGTATGGCTTCCTAAACCATTTATCTTTAGTCGAAGAAAATTAGATGATTAATGATGGTTTAGCTCATGTCTTCATTTTTAAAAAGCAGTACTACACCTTTGATGTATCTCAACTTCTATTTCAGGTTCAATACACTCGAAACTGAGATGAATTTGAGAGAGCAAAAGAAACTTTGTTTTTACGCGAAATTGAACCCAGTGCAAAAAGTTTCTATTTTCATTGGGTGAAGATAGGAGAAACGCATCTTCTCAGACACGACGATAGCTTTTTTTCTCGTGGGCCACCTTTGAAGTCAAGAAGTCTAGAAAGCAATTGGATCGTTGGCAGGTCAATTTGGGCCTCACAATAAAAAGGTTTCGATTCAAGGAGTTTCTAGGTCTAGCATCTGCATCTCTCCGATTTTTAAGATAATTTGTGTGCTTTTTCCCCATGGCCATGTTTGTTGACCTCATTTTGAAAAGGCCAAAGAGTCCCAAGGGAGCAGTTTATGTATATGCAGAAGAAGGATCTCTGAAGACTACCCAGTACCCAAGGCTGCTCAGCATTTTATCTTTTAAACTGGGACAGAAAAAGAATTGTACATACTACACATTTGTTGCCCAAATACAGATGTTTTTTTCAGAGAGGGGAGATCTTACAGACAAATTGATTGTAGTAGTTTTTGGGGATTGCTCTGCTGAGAGTCATGCTTTTCCCCTCGATACATTCCCATAAAATTGAATTTAAAAGTCATTCAAAACGTTCTGCTGATATTTTGTTTCCTATGTTCCACAATCCAAAAAGTCTCAATGCTTCGCAATTGTGGTTTCAAAATGGGACTTTTTTGTTCATTTTTGAACACTATGATTTCTTGACAAATCAGTAAATCTTTTTGTTTCATGCACAAAAAGCAAAGTAGGAAGAAGAAAGCAAGAAGAAGAAGCGTTTCTCGTTTTCGTTGTTGTGTCTGATATTGGCTGATCCCATGACAATAATCGTATCCATAAGTTTATGGTTATGTATTCGGCCTTCAATACAATAACTGGCCTTCATATCTACCAAAGGAAAAGGGAAAAAGGAACTAGTATAGTAGTCCAGGCAGCAGTAGCAAGCTGCACTTTTTATCTCTTTCTATGCATATAACAGAGAAAGAGAAGAGTCTTCTCTTACATAGTAAAAAAGCCCACCAAATCAGGAAGACGAGCAAACTAAAAAAAGGTTGATTAATTGGAAGGATGCATTAGCACAAAAGCAGCTTTTCTGGATTGTCTCGTGTCCTCCTCAAAAAGGTCAGCAGACCATTGCATTGTTCAAACGAGGAAAATGAATGACGGAAATGGAAAATGGCCCTGATAATTGGATTTTTAGACTCTTTCACATCTTTTTAGATCAAAGTCTATTCTATTTGTATCTTCCAAGTTCCAAGCAAAGAATCTTTCTTTCATTCTATACCGAATTCCTTCCTCGTTTTCGCGTTTTTTTTCGTCGCTCAGGAAAAAAAATCTTCGAAAATCGCATTTTTTTTCATCGCGATGAAAAAAAATGGATTTTTCTTCCCTATAGTGAAAAAAAATGGATTTTTCTTCCCTATTAGGAAAATTTTTCCCTAAAACTGAATTTCAAAATTCTGAAAGTGGTTTTAGAGGCTGCAGAGGCTATAGAGGACACAATGTAGAACACTCAAACGTTAAAGGAACTCGGTATAGAAAGAAAGAAAGTCACATCCAACATCAGAAATGAAAAAAAGTCCCTTAGATTTTTGTTCCATCTCAGACAGAAGTGTGTCCTCGGGCGGGACTTTGCTCCCTTGGGTTTCTATTACAGCCCTCGCTTCGCTCGGAGCAGTAAAGCCAACCCTCGGGAGCAAAGTCCCGCCCTTGGGAACACTTCTCCCTGATATGGAAAAAAAAATCTTCGGGATTTTTCATTTCCGATGATGGAAAGAGACAATGAATTATAAGAACAAAGAAGGAAAAACTACAACATCCTTGTGTGTGTGGTGGCCAAAAGTCGAAAAAGCCAATTCAGCGTGAAATTGCACCACCAAGAAGACCACGAAGAAAGAAGGGAAAAGAAGGAGGAGGACTTTTAATATTTTGCTTCTTTGCTGCTGCTGCTCTTATTGCTTTTTCCTCCTTGGTGGTTCTGTCACCGCAAATTAGAAAAAAAACTGCACTCTATCCTAACTTTCTTTGTTGTTTACTACCGTTTCCTTTTATTGAGTGCATTTTTGCTTTAGTCAACACACCTACTTCAACTGAGGCATCTCTAAATTCTAAAAAGGAACAATATTGAGAGGGAAGGTAAAGCTGAGTAGTACCTTTTTAAGCTTTGCACCATTCCCAGCCTATGGCCAACCATAAATTTCCGCTCTGCCCTCTAAAAGGGACCAAAAACTAAATGCGAAACTACTTTTTGCATTGTGTACGAAATAAGCAAAAAGATACCCTATTACCCATTCGCTCCATTCGTCTAGTTACTAATTATTGCCAACTTGCAAACCGTTGCATGCCGCCTTCGGCGACTTCTACGAGGCCTCCCGGCGGGTAAATCGCTCTTTGAGCCTGTTTCTCTCGGAATTGGTTTATTACTCCAAAATCATCATTCATCAACCATATTGTGCTGGATTGTGTTTGGGGTTTGCTCGCAAACAGCTTTGAATTGCCTTGGTGCTCTCAATGAACTTCTAAGTCATGAGTCATGACGTCACAAAGAACCCTTTAAATTAGAAGTTCTTAACCTTTCAAAAGTGTCAGATCCGCATTTTTCAAAAAACGACCTCGAACAACTATGAGTTTCAAAGCCCTAAAGTTCAATGGCCTCAAACAGTTCAGAGTTTGTATAGCCTAAAATCACCTCACCAATGAGTGAATTTTACATAGATAGAAAAATATACATAAGACTTTTGCAAATGACGTTCCCTAAATGTACTGACAATGCAGTGTGTCTGGTTTCTTTCTCCTATTATTCTCTTTAAAAAAGGTGGAGAAGACATGATAATGAACAACAAAAGGCCTCTTTTCGTGACCTGTTTTTGTTTTATTCCAAGTACACATAAAAAAGAATACAGACAACACACTTGGACGAAATCACAGATCCTCATCTATCTAGTATCATAGGTCTCTTGGGAGTTCTGCCACAGTTTGATAGAAAGAAGTGTATGTGCACGAGAGCACAAAGGGCTGATGTCAATTGAGGCATATCATGTCAAGGCATATGAATTATAGCGATGGGCTTCTCCACAGCTACATATATGTAAGGGGAAGAAGAAGAAAAAAATATTATATATGTGGAAGAGAAGGCAGGACAGTGGCGGTGGCAGCAGCACTCAAGAAACCGAGCGAAAAATTGTTGCTCTAGTAGCCATACAGCCTACAAATATTGTCACTATACCCTTGACTGGCTACAATACAAAAAAGGGCCTCGCCCAGACCACTACCGAAAAACTGAAGGGGGAAAAATCACATTTCCAATACTATCGTACAGGCAAATCAACCTATTTGTTTCACTATTGAACAAAGGCCCTTTTTTGAAAATATCCAAGGTCATAACGTGCTGGAACACCTGGTATACTACTATTCTAATCTCCAACTCAAACATCGGAGTTTTATTGACAAAAAGGATCCTATCACGATATTGCTGTGGTGTACTGAATTGAAAATGTATTTACACTTCTCTAGTGTATTCGCCATCCGACAGCGGAAAGTTTTTTGGTAGGGGGTTCTTTTTGGTATGATGTCCATCAGTACTCAGTAGTAGGAAGGCTTTTCTCAAGGTTTTCTGGTTGCCAAGAAAGTCGTGAAACGTGCTCAGAATAGATTTCGCAATCAGAATTTGCTAGCGCCCAATAAATCGCTGAATCCAAAAGTTTGACTTTTCGCTTCCTTCTTTGGCAATAGTAGCAACCCAATTTCTTCATTTAGAAAATAGTAGCGAAAATACAGTAAGCAATGCTGATGCACTTTTGCACTCAATAAATGAAAGAAGAAAGCTTATTAGGCCCTCAGGCATCTACTAAATCTTCCAAAGAGTGGGTGACATTTTGAGAAACATTGAGTTTAGAAAACAAGTTAAAAAGTCTCATTTTACTACACTGCGAGACTATTTTTGGCGCAAAAAAGCAAATTATACTTTTTGGTGATTTTCAAATAAACGATCGAATTCTCTTCAACTTCATCTCAAATCAAAGGAAGACAGAACCCTTTCTTCTTTGTTTTATTCTGTGGTCTGTTCAAAATGGCAAAAACAGAAGCCAAATGCCAATTTCACAGCTGTTGTACCCAACAGCAGCATCAGCTTTTGCGTTCTTTTCTTTTTTTCTTTATCGAAAACTCACCACGTTTCTTCTTTTCCGTTGCTGCCTTGAGTGCAGAGATTCCAGGTCCAGAATAATTGGCCCTCAAGCCTTTTCTGCTCTACCAAGAAATCTTTCTTTATGTCCATCCTTGATGGTTGCGTAAAAAGGGAAAGAAAAGCTCTTCTAAGAGTGTAATAATTCTCCACAAAACCCACTAGCTAAAGTATAGTCGCAAAAAGCGACTCAATTAAATGGGATCCCTTTTGACATCATAACCTTTTTCAGCAGCACTGGAGTAACTAGCCCATTGCTGCTGAAATGAACCTTTGTTAAAAAGAGTAGTCCATCCATACTCTCTTGCTGTAGCAATGCTAAAACGACTTTACTCTTGTCAATGAAGGCTTGACCTAAGTAAGAAAAGGGTCTCCTTTTCGTAAATTGCTTTGCACAAAAGGGGAACTAGACCTCTGGCTCTCTCTCTTACTACAATTTTGCCAATACTACTGCATTTTTCAAGTGGTCAGTTATATTTTTGAATCTTGAACAAAGTGCATTTCATTTGGCTTTGCTGCTGCTTTTTCCATGCTTTGCTCAACAAATGTCAAAATTAGTTTGAATCAAAGTAAAGTATGTAGAATTGGAATAAATTGGACGTTTATGCACATCAATGTATTATGTACTCACTGCACATGATTTTGGGAAAGTAGTTTTACTGCTTCGTGATAGATGGTCGATGTGCCCTTGCATTACACAACCAAGCTTCCTACACTCATGATTATGAATGGAAGTTGACAAATTGCAGGAAATCACACACATACAACCTTTTCCTCTAGCCCTTTTTATTGCCTCCTGCCTCCTTTTCTACTACTTTTTTTCCTCAGGATCCATTACCTTTTCCTCAAGGGATTTCAAAATTCTCATTTCAGTCACGAAAGTAGCGCCGGTAGGTAAGGTATAGCTCTGCTGCTGTTTCTTGGTTGGCAGCTAAAGAGGCGTACCTACTTTTCGAAAAAGGGAGAGATTGTATTTAGAGTATGTAATTTTCGTAGTAGTAGTGTGCGCCGCTATTCATCAAAAGTTGAGGTAGTCGAGGTAGTAATTCCATTATGGTCTCTTTGAACATATGACCGTCGCACCGCAGTAGTCTCTCCATTAGTCAGACTCAGATTTACGAGAAATTACCAGGAAATAAAAGAGAGATTGAAATGTTATGGCTCTTGTGTGTCATTTAGTAGTGCAGCAGGGCTTCGAGTACCCTCTAGTTGTAATGTGTACTAAAAGGAAACTCATTGGTCTCCCCTCTTTTTCAAGATGTAGCAGTCTGAATTTCCGGGGTTGTAAAGCAAAAGAAAAATTAGCCCTCAAGAGAGATTAGGAAATGGACCCCACCCCTCCCCTCGTAGGTATTTTAGGTAAAAATCTGTGGAACAAAGAACGTGTGACCTAAAATTTTCCAATGTGTCATTTTGAATTACAATGCAATGAGGTAAAAAAATGAAAGAAGTAGGTACCACAAGCTATATTAGGTAGTGCCTGGAATTGATTTTGCTTTTCATGCAGAAGTTTTATGAGGCCATAAGGTCTATAATTGAAGAGGGGGAAAATAAGCTATAAATAATGCCATCCAAACAAATAAAACGCTATCTCATTCATTTTTTCTGTTGTAAGTATTTTTGTCTGAAGGTGAAAGGCAGGAAATGCTCCTTTGATGTTTTCATATGGTGCTCCAAAAAATAAAAGTAGTGGTCTCTTGGGAGTTATTTTTTGACGTGACCCTTTTGAGCACTTAACTCGTAAAGAAGGGAAAAGCATATCCTGTATTCACAGCACTTTAACAATAGCACATCCTGCCTTTAAAAAATCTAATTTAAACGTTAAACAAGACATTATACAAAACGCAGCATGTGTTTCAAATGCAGTGTAACATGAATGATGTTTTGCGCATTTTTTGCGCTTCATTATGAGAAATGATTGCGGTAGTACACCATCAACCTTTAGACTATAAAACTGCTTATAGAAAGAGTCTAGGTAAAAAACAGCATCAAAGGCAAAATCTATGGTCGGAACCTGTTTTTGCCATATTTTCGGTCAGGGCCAAACTGCTGCAGATGTCAATGCTTTGTCGCCTTGCTTGAATTATGGGCTTTCTGCGGATTATCTGTCGTAAGGCTTTCGAACAAGAAGGGAGAAGCCGCCGGAAGAAAACTATTTGGCAAGTTTTCGGACTCGCGCAAGAGAAAAGTCCACTAATCAGAACCCCCCTCTCCCTTCCTTCCTTTCATTGCTCCACTTCACTCTTAGAATTTTTCTTCATCCCTTCCGGTCTAACGACCAAAATTAATTTGAATTACCAATAAGGGTTGCAAAATTTCCCTTCACCCCTTTTTCAATCCCTTTTGTAAAGGGGGAGACTTACAAGATAAGCATAATTGATGCAATTTTGTGGTGGAGAATGGGTGGAGAATGGAGATGCTTAAAAATGGAAATTCAAAGTGACAAAATCATATCAGAAATTTTTTAGTGAGTTACTTTTGGTGGATTTTTAAGCGCTTTGGATGTTGAGGATTTTTATTTCGATATGTGACCTTCATCGTCGAAGTAATTTTCTTGGCTTTCTCCTTGGCAATCTTGTGTTTGCCGATCAAACACCAATAAGCGACCAAGCAATTTTCTCTCGAAAATAAACCACGGAAGCTCAGCCCCGCTCCGCGCTGTACGATAATGCAGCAGCGAGTTTCTTTTCCTTTGATGACGAGTGCCGGTGGTACAGCTGAAATTGTATAAATGTTACCTATTCCTCTTTACCACAAAATTCATTCTCAGAGGAGCAGCAGCAGTTCAAAGAACTAGATTTTCATTGACTTTTGCAAACACGGTGTTCGCCCAAATGAAGGTTACTATTTGAAGAGGAGAAGTGCATCAAAGTGTACAAGATTTAATATTTTAGCGGGAAGAAAATTTCTTGTCAGACTAATGTGCAAAGTTTGCTTGCGCTGCCAAGATCTTCCAAAGAGACTTGGCCAATCTCGTGGTTGAGCATACAAATCAATCAATCTTCCAGACAGATATGCAGTGGCACAACCCAATACTAAAGCCTACTACTACATATTGCATTCCAAGCGCTGATGCTGGAATTACTCTTCTTTTGCACAAGAACTTCGTGTCTATCTAGAGAATTTTGGTTTGTTTGACAAAGCAACGAAGCAGCAAGACTCAAGACCACTTTCCAAATTTGATGATGGATTTTAGAAAGCTTCTTCTTCATGCTCTGCTCCTTATACATTGGGAAAATAAATCTTGCGCTGCGTCGTCGTCCTTGAATGAAGGCTCAGCTATTCTCGGTGGAACCGAACCACTTTGATTAAAATCAGGGCTTTCAAAAAAGACAAGTATGTAAATGTAGGCTTGATGCTGCTGCTGCTGCTGTAAAGAGAAAGCCATTTTTCACCAGAACACCTTCAATAATGTGTCGGTTATGTAAGATATTAACATCAAGAATACACTGTAGAAGTATCTGGTTAGAGAAAAGTGTTTTGTGGTTACTATTTGCCTGGAGGCAATGCAACTGTGGCTTTTCCTAGGCACAACTCTTCTTGCTTCTTCAGCCATTGTGTGTATTCGTACGAATGCTTATTTACACGCTCCAAGTACTATTGAAAAGAAGTACACAGTAACAGTAGTAGGCCTTCTTCTTCTATCTTCTTCGATCGTTCTTTGAGCTCCAACAAACAAAGGGGTTTTGTGCACTTTTACGAGGTGCAGACTATGGTTAATTAACGGTGGATTTGAGCTAGTGCAACAAGGACGAAGAATGATGCAGTTTTTCAAGACTGATAGCAGTAGTCAACTAAATTGGAACAGAAGTGACTTTGTTATCTAAAATACTTTCCAAGGCACCATAATACATATGAGGAAAATCTAGACGAGAATTGGAACCGGTTGGGTTTTGAGTAGAAACGGAGGAGGAGTAGCTCATTTATTATCTAAGATATCAGGAAGTTTATCTTTTATTCTCTTGGGACGACTACATCTCGTGGCTTTCTAAACCCGGAATATTGAAAAAGAGAGACTTTTCCTTAAATGGGCTACAAACTGGCTACATGCATATAGGAGGTCGAGTAGATTCTGATGACGCACGCATGATACTTCGAAGCCCTTTGGCCTTGTTACCAAGCTCCAATGGGTGGTATTTCAAGATAGAAGTAAGTACTATCTTGAAATAAGTACCACCCATTGGAGCTGTAGAAAGGCCGAGCTGTACTGTTGTTACATTGTGTTGACGACGTCGCCACACAGAGTGGCATGAAATACAGCTACTAAGTTGAAATGGGAAGGCAAATAGAAGCCGAAATTCCCAAAGGTGAGTTGAGCAAAGGTTGTCTTAGCAGAAGACTGTATTGGATACAGAAGTCGTGGTTCTACAGTACTACAGACGTAGTACTACAGAAGTAGCTCTGTATCCGAATCCGATACGAAAAGCAACAGAAGAAGACGACGAGCAAGAGGAGAGGAGGAAAAGCAGTGAGCTCATGAGATTTGGCAAACTATGAATTATTTAACACAACTTGCAATCTTGACTTCTTCTTCTCCTTTCGTTTTGTAATACGAGTAATCGTGTCTGTACCTTGGCTTACAAATGTCCCTAGTGCATTTGTAATCCCTTTGCATTGTCTGATTCAAAAACTCGACGACGGTCCGCCTCCTGCAGCGCCCACCTCACTCACGTCTGCAAACTTTGAAGGATTTTGTCGACCTCAAAAGAACTTTGGCGGAAGAAGGAGGATAGCGGTAGATATGATTTTGCAAAGGTTAACCGTGCAGAAAATCGATGAGACTGAGGCCCCCTCTACATAATCCAGCGTATTGTAATTGTAGGTAAAATAGCTGGAGGGAAACAGAGAGCTTTCGCGCCCTTAGGATAAAATCTTGTTGCTTTGGTCCTTGTCAAAGCTTGAACGTATGTTATATGTGTGTGCTGTGCGACTACTCTCACGACTCACGAGGCAATCTTTATTCTTTACTACAGATGCATTTGTAGTTGATGAAGCGAAAGGAAAAAGAAGGCAGTAGCGTTGAAAGGAAGAAGGCTGGGCTGCCACCATGCCCCTTCATAAATCAATTTGATTGCACTTTCACGCCTTCACGAGCCTTGGCTAGTCTTGTAATTTGCTGGTTTTCAAGTGGCTATTTGAAGCAGAAATCTTCTAGAAAGCAGCAGCAGCAGCATCACACCACGGCTGAAAACACATTTCTAGTTTGATAAAAATTAAACTTTTTTGCCTTTCAAACTGCATCACTGAATTTTTCCATCAAAAGTTTTAGGCAAATTGCAAATTAAACGATGTTGCTGCTGTGCTTTCGTTCTCTCCTCCAATTCTAAAAATGCATTTCAGGAAAGTAGAAGGATGACGAAATTAAGTAACTCCTGACTAATCAAGTGTCGACGACGTTGTGTTTTTAAAAAAAAAATGAGTAGGTGGCCGGCGAGTCCAAGCCGAGGTTCAAAAATGCATAAAAATTTCAAGGCCTTCGGCTAGCTTTGTTTTGCAAAGCCAAAGAATCAGCTGTTTCTTTGGGTTCTTTATGACGACAAAGATAGGTCTAGAAAATGTACTACTTTATTGTATTATAGTTGTATTACAGCTCACGTAGTGGGATACAAAATCTTCTAGGCAGCTGCTGTAGTATTATTGCTGGTATTTGTGGCTGCTCTACGGTAGCGCTAAACTGCTTTTTAATTGCCTACTCTCAAGGGGACGACTGAGGAGAAAAAGGGTAAGAAACAAGGAGAAGACCATTTTTGTGCTTCACTCAGCTTTTCTTATCTTCAACCATTAAAGCTGCCTAACTCTTGAGTGCATGAGATAGTCACACTTTCAGTAGAAAAAGACGGCTTAGAATACTTTCATCCTAAGCTATTTGTACATGCATAAAAAATCGGCGAAGAAATAATGGCTTTATGAGTCCCTCTTCGTCGGTCTATCATCACCAGATTAAAAGAATACGAGGAATAGTATCATGGATACATTTGGAAATACGAAATGTAGAAAAATACAGACTGCTTTTAAAAGGCCTTGAAAGTACACAGACAATTTTTCTAAGAATTATGACTTTCTTTTATCTCCCAAGTCAATGTAAGCAAATAATTCAATTTGAGTTCTGCAATTGAGAGAAAGACTTTGCACGACCAGGGAGGATTCCCACATTGTTTAAAAATCGTCCAAATTGTCTCATTTGAAGTTGGTTAGTGTTTCCTGAAAATGTATGACGGTCAGTTGGCGTTACTATGAATACGAACATTGCAGGCTGAGGGACAACGTTTTTAGTGATATTCTACCACTGTGAGACTTGAGAAAGAGGCATTTCTTTTCAATATAATTTTCTCAATGCAGGATAAAAGTGCAATTGACGAAGAAGCACAGCAGTAGTCGAAATACTCTGCGAGAAGTACGACGCAAGTGTAGGAAGAAGAACTGGAGAAAAGCGCGGCGCGAAGAACTCTAGCCAAATGGTGGTAAAAGTTCAGACGGAAGTAGTCAAAGATTATTGCTTTTCTTCACTGTTTTATATGCTTTCCAACAAAAAAGTTTATCTATTGCCAAACTTTTATCATGTTGCCATGCCCTACATTATTCTAGTTGTATAAGAAAACTTACTGATCCCAATGTGCATGACATGGCTTCTTTCAACTCCTTGTAATTCTTAAAAGAACTTGAAACGAATGAAGGGAAAAAAGGTCTTGATCAATGTCAGATGAACTTCATGCTTCTGTGAGTTTTTACTGAGCAATTCCACACTCCAAGAGGCACAAAGAGTGAAGAAAGAATAAGAGTAGAGAAGAAGGAAGCAATAGCAAAAGGCAAGCAACACATTCTTTTCTTCCAGCTCGTAATTTCCCAAGAGTCGGATTAACTCCATATCCAGTCTGAGTCCTTTCGTATTTTTTTCAAAACTTTGATATTGGAAAGCAGTAGAGCAGAAAGAAGAAAAGAAACGCCATAGTTTACTAGAAGAAGTGCAACAATGGGTTATATAATGTTGGCAAAATATATTTCACGTTTTGTCTCTACTGAAAATACTCATGAGAACAATAGGAGGAAAAGCAAAAGTTTTTCTTTCTCAAAAAAAATGTGAAAATAGCAAAACTATCTTTGCACACATGCAATCTGCAAAAAAGATTCATTCATTCAAGTAGGACTTTGTAACAAAGCGTTTCGTTACGACCTGTACAATCTAGACACCATGAATAACAAAGATAAATGAACTGCAGTTTTGCAGGAAATGTGTCGCGTCATTCACACGAATAAACTTTGCTGTACTACCTAACCTATTTAAACTTTGAAAACTACAACTCTAATGCAGTTGCGTTGCGTCTCTTGAAAACTTTTCTTTTTCCTCATTGTTTCTTTGCCTCCCTTTTCAAGACTTGTAATGGGCTTTTACAAAAATGCTTTCTAAAGTAGTTTCAGAAGACAATTTAGCCGTGGAAACTCTGTTATTTTCTTGTTAACCATTGATGGACTGGCAATTGGAGTGGATTCGAGTGGAGGAAAGTTTTCTCTTTTACTCGTGACATTGGAAGAAGGAAGCAAGAAGAAGCCTTAAGAGTTGAAAATTGGATGAGGAACTGTGATGATCAAAACTTCAAAGCTTTTGTGTGTGACCAAGTCTTTGAGGCCAAAAGGCCTTCTTCTCTTCTCCTATCCTCTGCCAACACAGATCAACGCAATTTCCCCCAACTCACAATCGCTTAATTGGCAACCGTCAGCACAAGAACAGGAAGCAAGCAGAAGCTTTTTTAATTAAAAGAAAAGATTAGAAAACTTTTTGTACGTAGAGGAGCTGCAATTTCAAACATCTTGTACGCATCTGAATCCAGTACCACCATTGCGATCCATGCCTTCGCTCATGAGCAAATAAGTGTTGTGCTCACTCAAGGCAGTATTGGGAAAGGGTTGGTACCAATGCGATCCACTGGGTCGCCAATGAGGACTGCCTCGTAAAACGGCTCTGGAGGTATGTTCATCAGTAAAAACATCAGTCCATTGGTAAACGTTGCCAACCAAATCTTCAATACCGCACCAGCTTGCACCCAAGGGATGAGCATCCACATTGTCTGCTGGAGGATGTTGGCGTCCGTTAGTGAATTTTGGTATTCGAGTTTCGTCTGGATCCTCGTATCCCCAAGGGTAAGGTCTTCCATCTGGGCCTTGAGCGAACCATTGCCACTCCCATGAGTGAGGCAATCTTTTACCGTAATAATTGCAGTAAAATGTGGCGTCTTGATGCGATAACCAAACCACTGGTTTGGACTCAAAACCATCTGGAAAGCTTCCATCTTCGGCGTTCCAGTCTCTTAGCCAATTCACGTCCAAATCCGGAATCCAGTTAGATTTACGAAGAAAGTCTTGGTACTCTGCGTTGGTAACGGGATATTTGTCTACTAACAAGGTTGGGATTTGCAAGGTTTGGACATGATGACGTCTTGGACTGTCTTCCCAAGGGTATTGAACATCAACTGCTGCAGGTACTTCATCGCCTTCGATAGCGTTGCCTTGAACGTTAAAGAACAGTTCACCACCCGGTACTTGGACCATTTCTTTGTTAGATTCACCTTGGCTCTCATAAACATCCAATGGTTCTTGGGTTTGCGGCAAAAAGGTCCATTCCGAACTGTAATTTCTCAAAGGGACCTTGGATAGCTCGTTCATAATTTCCATGAATTCCTCATTAGCGTTTCCTTTCTTTACCATGATTGCTCCAAATCCAGCAGCCTCAACTTCAATAGGAATATAAGCGATACCATTGTTAGTTCCATATTCGTCAATGGTTTTGCCATGATACAAATCATACCAAGAAGCACCAAGTTCTCCAACGTTCTCAGGTAATCCCAAAGCCAATTCAACTTTTTCATCATTTTTTCTGTCTCGATTTACCATCAACCAAATGACCTGATCTTTAGTCCGGAATTCACTAACGAAAGTTTTAGAATCCAGCGATTTAATCACGGGAATATGTGGCGTCCAAGTGCTTCCACCTTGCAAAAAGCTTCCAAATTCTCTCAAAATCGTGGCTATTCGCCTAAGTGCTTCACCATCTCTCTCTGTAAACTGATTGAAAATGCCCCATACGTTCTCCCAAGATTCATAGCCCACACCATTGAAAAATGCGTATTGCAAACCATCCGTTCGATCAGTGGCCCAACGTTCGCAAATGTGATGCAAATGTTTGTTTTCCGTCATGGCTTTATAGCTTGAAACTGGAGGAACTAAAGGATTCAATGGGGGAAATACTGTATTTGTCCAATATCCCCAAGACATGGTATCAAAGGTTAAGTATTGGTAATTTGAATACATGACTTCAGGTTCAATTGCCATGGGATAATCATTGAGAAGCGCTTCTTCCCAAAAAGATCCATTGACACCATCCATGGTATCACCATTCATACCACTCATATTACTACGAATTATGATGTCAACTAAGGACACAATGTCATCCTGCTCATTTTGCCTTGTACCCTGATCCCAAGGTAGGTATGGTAACAAGACTTTGACGCCGTTACGTAAAAAGTCGTTGGTAAGTTGGCGTAATCCTTCGATGCCTCCAGGCAAGGATTTGAGCATGTCAAATTGGTTGCGATCATCAATTCCGATGTTTGGATAGCCTTGCCATAAAAGTACACTGTCTATGCCTCCATATCGATCTTTTAAGTCTTGCAGGTACTTGTCAACAGTCCAAGAACCTGTTTCACGGTCGTAAAGGAAACGATCATGTAACATGATTTGTGGCTGAACAAAAGACGTTCGGGTCCATAGAAGGTCCTCATTGTCATACAATTCCAAGCTTATTTCTGAAATAAGAAATATGAAACTATGAATCCGGAAAGGTAATTTTTCAGATTTTCATTACCTTGGGAAGCTTCTTGAACCCATTGGTTGAACTCATCATACCATAGTTGAAAGGTTTCCTCTCGCTTGTCAAAGGGTCCGGATTTGTACTGTTCATTGCAAAGGCTTTCTTGCAAGAAGCAGCAAAATATTAACAAGTAGAATTTCATGACCGAAGTTTCATAAACAAAAGTCTTATCGAATCATTCAAAAATGTCAAGGTATTATTGAATACAAGATAGAATCAAACGATAATCATGAGATTGCTTTATTTTTCAGACATCTTGTGAGAAAACATGAATTGGCAAACAATCTAACATCTTCTTGACTCTCGTTCAAACATTCATCATTTTCAATTAGAGATTTTAAAACTTCATCTTGTAGGCTTCTTATTGAGATTTCTGAGCGGATTAAATTTCTCCATATTCCTTTGAAGAAACAGGTTTTGTTGCCTATGAAGAATGATACTATATCGATGATAATCTCCTTCCTTTGTGATGACAAGGAAGCCAATTTTACAAATTTCACCATCAGTGTCTCCCTCTCGTACCTGCCAATTTTTTGCAGAAAACTTCCATTAGCATAGTCATACACCACTTTCGCATCAAGAGTAAAATGAACTTCCATTCTTTTAGAATCTGGTAGTTCTATGAATGAGTGAAAGAAAGCATCAAATAAAGGATTGACAGGGTATGCATGACTCTTTTGATAAAAGATAAGTTTTGTGGTATCTAGAAAAAGGGAATACAATTCGACATAGTCCAAGTCCGGATAAGATGCTACCATTTCAAGACAGTCAATCAGGTATGGCTCAACTTCTTTGTAATCACACTTTTTCGACAGGCAGTATATCATTTTTGAATTCCAATCAAAATCTCTATCTTTGTAGTCAAGCCATTCCATTAGAATATCCATAGCTTCGTCGTAGTATTTGTAATCGTCTCTGTACCTTACGTAGGCTACAAGGTAAAATTCGGGTAGATGTCTTCTGTTTGCTTGTGACTTCAGTATGTCTATTACTTTCAAACAAAATTGAAAAACTTCCAAATTATTCTTCTTTTCATCGAACGATGGTCTTTCCTTTTTAAAGCGCATTCTTTGCAATTTTCTGTAGTAAAAATCATTTAGGTTGACACGATGAATCTGAGTCCAATATGTTTTCATACACAATAGAACAGTTGCTAACAGCAAATCGTCATCGCCATATTCTTCAAACATTTGGTCAATTGTAACACTCGTCTCTTTTTCCCAAATTAATTCCATGTTCGGTGTTAGGTAGACGTCAGTTTTCTCTTGATTGTCTTGAAAAAGGTCCAAATTTTTATGACAACTAATGACCATATCCAATAAGTCAAATGTATCTAAATCGGGCAGTGTTTTCATGGAAGGTAAAATCAACTTCAGGTGATATCCATTTTTGTAGTCCATTATTCTTTCTTCTATATTGGAGCAATTATCCTCGATGACGATTTTGAAATGCAATAATGCCATTGTATAATTTTTTGCTTGAAAATAGCATCTTCCGAGCTCTAAACGTTCTTCGTGACCCAAAAATTTGATCAATATTTCTTTATGAACTGAATTTTTATCATCAGTTTCCATTGGTATCAGAAACTTTTTGATGACTTCAACTCTTTTCAAATATCTCTCATATACATTTGTAGCTTTCACATGTTCTTTTTTCTCATTCCAAAATCGAAAGATGTACTGTTCTGAGTAGTTGTAATCACTGGCAATTTGGCTTACTACTATCAAGACATTTTCACCTTTTGATTTCTTGCCTTTCTTATCAATCCAGTTGAAGACCAATTTCCTAAAAATATTTTGTGCCTTTTCGTACTCTGAAAGTGATGCTTTAGGCTTGCCTAATTCTTTCATTATGTTGCCTTTGAGTAGCCGGAAGTGTCCGAAATCTCGAGGCTTATCTTTTTCACAAGCCTTCATTATTTTTACAATCTCATCCAGGATTTCATTCATCATACCAAGGTCTTTAATATCAGGCATGTAGCTATTCAGATGCTGACAAGTTGTCCTGATTGTCATGTATTTGCCACTAACTTTATGTCTGGATACGGCTAGCAGACAAAACTTTGTAATCTTTTTAAACTTCATTTTGGCTTTTTCTGTGTCTCCAACCTTTTGATAAAGTTGGGAGAGTTTTGTAACATATGAGTACAAATCTGAAATGAGCCAGAACACTTCTTCTTCTTGAGTTGATCTTAGGAATTCAAACACTTTAGTGAAGGAATCATCATCATTTTGAACCAAGATTTTGAACCCATCTTCAAGGACAAAAATATATTTTTTAAGCTGATTGATGGCCATCTGGCTAACTGCCCAGAACATTGAATACTCTCTAGCTTTGCGAAATTTCTCTGCCAAGTTGATTTCCGTTGAGGTTATGTCACTGTAGAACTGTTTTTCTTGTTTAATTGCAAAAGCAGCTTCGTCGAAGTCTTCTTCAATTGCAAAAGCACCTCCTTCATCGAAGTCTTCCATGATTTCTTTGTGAATTGTGACAGGTGCCACAAACAAAACAAATCTCAAACCTGATTATCCTGCTACATACAGACTTTTCAACATTCCGGAACATTACAAAACACTAACGGAACCTCACACATATTTTGGAATAAATGTTTCTTGCGCGGTTTTATAAATACATCCGGAATCAATGAGGATTCTATTGTAAGCTCGAAAACTAAAGGCTAATTTTTTTAACTTCTATCACAACAAACTTCGAAAGTATGAAGGCAAGCCGCACCGCTCTTCATTATTTTTGTAATATCATCCAGGATTTCATTCATCATATCAAGATTTTTGATGGCAGACATGCTTTGATCCAAATGATTACAAGTCTTTGCAATCATACAATGTTTGGCACTGATTTTATGCCTAGAAACGGCTAGCAGACAAAACTTTGTAATCTTTTTAAAGTTCATTTTGGCCTTCTCCCTGTCTCCAGCCTTGTGTAAAAGTTGGGTAAGGTTTGTAACATATTTGTACAAATTTGAAATCATCATAAATGCATGAGCATCAGTTGATTCTTGACGTGATTTTAGGAATTCAAACACTTTGGTGAAGGAGTCATCATTTTGAAGCAAGATCTTCAATCCATCTTCAAGTACAAAAATACACCTTTGAAGTACAGCACTTGAATTTGCTAACATTTGTGGTGAGAATAAGATTGCACAATAATAAGCCTTGGTGAATTTTTCAGCCAAGTCAATTTCCGTTGAGTTTATGTCACTATAGAACTTTTCTTCCTGTTCTTTTGCCCAAGCAGCTAAATCGGCCATAGTTTCTTTGTGAATTTTGAATTTGTGATCCAAGTTGAAGTTGTAGCTTTGAATAATCAAAACAAACCAAACCTGTTACAGACTGCATTCCGGAACATTATTTTAAACACTAACGAAACCTCACATAAAGGATATACAATATACATATTATGGAATTTCGCAAGAATTTCGTTTATCATGAATAAATCGGGAATCAATAAGGATACTGGATCTACTGGATAAAATAGTGCCTTATCGAATCATTTTTAAAATATCAAGGTATTATTGAGTACCAAATAGAATCATAATCATGAGATAGCTTTATTTTTCAGACATCTGGTGAGAAAACATGAATTGGCAAACAATCTAACATTTTCTTGACTCTCGTTCAAACATTCATAATTTTCAATGAGAGCTTTCAACACTTCATCTTGAAGGCTTCTTATTGAATATTGGGAACTGAATTTTCTCCATATACCTTTGAAGAAACAGGTTTTGATGCCTATGAAGTATGTGACCATATCGATGATAATCTCCTTCCTCTGTGATGACAAGCAAGCAAATTTTACTAATTTCACCGTCAGTGTCTCCTCCTCATAGCTGCCAATTTTTTGCAGAAAATTTCCATTTACATAGTCATACAACACTTCCGCATCTTCAAGAATAAAATGACGCCTCAGTCTTTTAGATTCTGACAAGAATAATTCAAAGAAATTATCGAGCATAGGATTGAATGGGTAAGATTTGTCATGGTGGTAAAAGAGAAGACTTGACGTTGCTTCGAAAATTAAAAATAAATCTAAGTAGGACCATTCCGAAAAATTACAAGTTCTGGTAGCATCAGCTATCATTTCAAGACAATCAATCAGATATGGTTCAACTTCTTTGTAATCATTCTTTGCTGACAGACAGTTGATCATTCTAGAATTCCAATCAAAGTCTCTGTCTTTATAGTCAAGCCATTCCATTAAGATATCCATAGCTTCGTCGTAGTATTTGTAATTGATGTATTGATCATAGACAGCAGGGTAAAATTCTGGTAAATAATTCCTGTTTGTTTGTGACTTAAAGATGTCTATCACTTTCAAAGAGAATTGAAAGACTTTCATATCATGCTTCTCATCGTCCGACGCAAATCTTTTTGGAATGCGAATTTTTTGTAGCTTTCTATAGTAAAAATCATTAAGATTGACCCGATGAATTTGAGTCCAATATGTTTTCATACACAGTATCACAGTTGCGCTTAGCAAGTCATCGTAATGATCATATTCTTCATATATCTCTTCTTGTGTCATGCTTGTCTCTTTTTGCCAAATCAATTCCATATCTGATGTCAGATAAATATCAGCTTTCTCTTGGGTGTCTTGTCCAAATTCCAATTTCTTATGGCAAGTAATAACCATGTCTAATAAATCAAAGGTATCAAAATCAGGTAAGTTTGCGACCATTCCACATCCATGAAAGCGTAACTTGGTATTAGCATCCTCATGATACAATATCTGATCTTCAATTCTGACACTATTTTCTTCGATGACTATTTTGAAATGTTGCAAAGCCATTCGATAATTCTTTACTTGAAAATAACATCTTCCAAGCTCTAAACGTTCTTCTAACCCTCGATAACCGATTTCATATTTTTTATCAAATTCATCATCCTTGGACTCAGCTTCCATTGACATCACAAACATTTTGATTACCTCATTCTTTTTCACATATCTTTCGTAAATATTGATAGCTTTCATATATTCTTTTTTACCTTTCCAGAAAAGAAAGATGTACTGTTCTGAGCTCTTGTAATCCTCGGCAATTCGGTTTACTACTTGCAAGACATTTTCATCTTTTGATTTCTTACCCTTCTTATCAATCCAACTGAAGACCAATTTTCTAAATAAATCTTGTGCCTTTTCGTATTCTGCAAGTGATTCTTTAGGTTTGCCTAATCTCTTCATTATGTGGCCTTTGAGTAGCCGAAAACATCCGAAATCTCGAGGTTTATCCTTCTCACAAGTCTTCATTATTTTCACGATCTCATCCAGGATTTCATTCATCATATCAAGTTCTTTTATGTGAGACATGTTTATATTCAGATGCTGACAAGTCGTCCTGATTACACTGTATTTGGCACTGATTTTATGTCTCGACACGGCTAGCAAACAAAACCTTGTAATCTTTTTAAACTTCATTTTGGCTTTTTCCGTGTCTCCANTAAACAAAACCTTGTAATCTTTTTAAACTTCATTTTGGCCTTTTCCGTATCTCCAGCCTTTTGTAAAAGTAAGGTAAGTTTTGTAATATATGTGTAAAAATCTCTAATGAGGCTAATGAGCATGAAGGCTTCTTCTTGACTTGATTTGAGGAATTCAAACAATTTGGTAAAGGAGTCATCATCATTTTGAAGCAAGATTTTGAAACCATCTTCAAGTACAAAAATATATTTTTGAAGTCGATCATCTGCTAATTCTGTTGGAAAGAATAAGATTGAATACATTCTAGCTTTGCGAAATTTATCAGCCAAGTTAATTTCCGTAGAGTTTATGTCACTATAGAACTGTTCTTCTTGTTCAAGTACAAAAGCAGCTTCGTCGAAGGCTTCTTCAACTGCAATAGCACCTCCTTCGTCGGAGTCTTCCATTATTTCTTAGTGAATTGTGACAACTGACACAAACCAAACAAACCTGTTTGAGACTTTTCAGCACTGCGTTCCGGAACATTATAAAACAGTAACGAAACCTCCCATATATTTTGGAGTTACGTCTCTTCTTTCACGGCTAAAAAAAATGTCTGGAAACAATTTGGATTCTATTGCGTAAGCTCGAAAACTAATTACACTGACAAAAATAAATGATCATTTCAAAATGCACAATCTGTAGCTACACTGCTGTATCTTCTTTGGACTTTGTATCATCAATGTCATCACTAGCTTTTGTACTGCTGCTGCTGTTGTCATCCATCTCAACTTTGTCTTCTTCAAGTTCTTCTTTCAATGACTGAGTTAAGTCACGGTTGGTTTCAAGTAAATCATTTAATTGGTCATATATTCGACCATATTCCTCTTCTAAATCTGTTAATTGCGAATGTAATTCGTCCACTTGTTCAGATAAATCTCTCACAGCTGAAGTCACAAAAAATAATCATAAAAAAGGATAAAAATGGTATTTTTAAAGACTGAAATGTTACCCTCATCAATATCATCATTGTTGGGAACATCATAGTCTTCCTTATTCTCGTCTTCATGATCGTCTCTGGGTACGTCGTGAAACACCATTTTAGTTCAAGTTTTATCAATTCGATTTTTTTCATTGCGTATTTTGTTGTTGACTGAAAACTGAGTAGAGTGAGTACAATTCACTACTCATGAATTTATGACAGGAGAAAAAAATTCCTACATTATGAGCCAAGTTTGAAAATATTTTTTAATTGTAACAACATTTTTGAGTTGGTTTTGCCAAACTTGGATCTTTATTTTTTCAATCTTTAAAAAATCATAATTTTGTCTCATGGTAATTTTATTTTACTACTGACGCTAAAAAATTGAAAATTGTTTTGAAACGCAACTCAGCTCACTCAGTTGACCAATTTTCAAACAGATTTTTAACCGAATTTTCAGAAAAACGGAATTTTCTTCCTTATTTCACAATAAGATGAATACATATTGAATTGAAAATAACTTGGAGTTACACAGCTAAAGACAGTGTTTACATTATTATTGTTTTTGTAATGTCCATTGATCAAACAAGGTTAACACCGAGCTTTCTAAAGGCCATTTTTTGACCTTGGACACATTCCAAAGGAGGATCCAGTTAAGATTTTGCACTACGCTTACAAGGTAAGAAGACAGAAAAACAATAAATGCAATTTCTAGAACCAACAAAAAATGCGCGCACTTTTTTAAAACTTTTTTATTTAAAAATATTAAAAGTTTGAGAGCAATTCATTTTTAATACAAACTGTTGAAAATGAAATATTTGCATTTCAGTCAAAGATGGGACCTTGGAGCTTTTACACAGTCATACGCACATTCATCAGTCCGATTGATTTCTTTACCGATGCTCTCCACGGCAGCCATTTAATCCACTCCGGACACCCAATATGGGGAGTGCTCACGCTTATTTTACCCTTGGTTGCATTGTCAATGGCCTTTATCTACGTTGGCATTGGTCGTTTGAAGCGTGGTGAATCCATGACTCTGGCCAAATTCTGCATTTTGACAGCTTCCATTTTGACCATTCGATTTGAAGCTTTGTTTGAGTCTTGCCCACAATTGGTGTTGCAATGTACTGCCATTTGGAGAGGTGTGGTCAAGTTTGAAGCTGTGGCTAAAGAACCGGATTTTTGGGGCATATTTGGCCTCATTTCAATGACCTCCAGTTTCTTTTCTATTGCAATCACTGCAACCCACTACAATGACGAAAAATGGGATGGTGGGCGATCAGCTTCCAAATTACTTTTGAATATGGCCATCAATGTAACTGGAATACTCTACAGATTGTTTATTGGATCACTATTATTTGCCATAGTGCCTTACTGGGCACTAGGACTTACACTTATTTTTTATACATCTCATTTATTAACCTTCAAGATTTTGGGTCATTCCTGGGACTGCGTTTTGTACAGTTTTGCATGCTTAATGTTTCCTACTGGTCACACCAAAATGTTGGGTGACAATCCCGGAAGGAATTTACAACAAGTCATGACAGGGCATTCCTGTTCTGAAGTACGAAGAGCCAAACTCAACCAGGAGAGTTTATACAAGCAAGCCAAAATCACCTTTGCCCAATTCTCATTATTGAATCTATTGGCCTTGATCTCATACATAGCATTGATTGAAACTCATTTATTCAGTCACACCAGAAAAGTTCCTCATGTCATTCTTTTGGCTCTAAACAGACTGTTCATCTACTTGGTACCCATCAGCCTGTTGATTATCAATGCGGCCTTGATTTGGGCCTATGTACATCATATGAAAACATTACGAGATGCTGTCAGAACATGGGATGCCATCACTCCTTCTGTGCCTACTTCCATGTCAAGAAGGTCTACCAGAACCTCTACCGTTCATTCCATTGCCACCACTCCTAGCTCTCCTCCACCTCCTTACTTTGAACAACAGCTTCCTTTGAACCCTTCCTACCGAGAAAGCCATGAAGACAATACCATTTCTCAAGAAACTAAACTTCCAAAACCTGGGAATAAGAAATGTGACAGTGACAATTGTGTTACTTGTGAATTGCTTTTACCTGGGACAACTTTTAAGTCTACCATGACTGGAAAAGAGTACAAGTTCATGCCTAGCGTTAGTTGCCATACTAAGAATATCATTTATTTGGTGACTTGTCAGCAATGTAAAAAACAGTATATTGGAAAAACAGCTCAGACACTCAAGCAAAGACATTATGGACATAGAAGAGAAATTGAAAAGCAATCTTCTAATTTGGGCCAACATTTTGCAGATGCATGTGGTTACACAAGTTTCAGAATACAGGTAGGACTTTATCTTTAAAGACAGAAACAAAATTACATACTTACTTACCTTACATCTCCAATTTTTCAGATCATTGATCATACCAATAGTCCAGATGGACTGCAAAGACGTGAAGGATATTGGCAACATGAACTAATGACGTTGGTTCCCTGGGGGTTGAACACTAGAGACGAATTGAGTGGTGTTGATGTTATGACCCTAAATGATGGAACATGAAATATACCTAAAAAAGTGAAAGTAACTGACAACTGTTCTAGGTCATTCATTAAACATTATTCAACACTATACTACTTACCTAGACCTATGTACATAATGCATATAATCTATACATACAAAATTACCTTGAGAAAAAAAGTAGCTTTGAAAAGTGGCCGCATTCCAAGGAGAAAGCTTTTGTTGAGTCAACAGCAGTTTATGTACTGGCTTGCAGGAGATTTTTTTCCTTTAAACCTAAAATGTTTTCTACGAATCGGCTGATATTAGTGTTACTGATCCAAGCAAAGATTTTGACTGCCATCAGTGAAAAATTAGTGTTGCCTCTTTGCAAAGAAACTAAAATAGAGGATACACTCTGCAGTCTTGTAGAAGACTATGACCACTTTTCTCCGCCAGAATACCCTACTGAAATCTACTCCAATCTTGAGGTCAGAGCCATTCAGGATATAGATGAAAGTAAACATACAGTCACCTTTTTAGTTGAGATTTATATCTTTTGGACTGATCAAAGACTTTCTTACACCAATACTACTGGTCCAAGCAAATCACCAATTAAGAAAGTTGATCAATTCAAGAATATCCTATGGATTCCAGACATCTATTTTCCCAAAAACTATCAAACCAAAAAGGCTGAGGGATTGATCGGAGGACATGCTCAAACTATGGTTTATACCTTCTACAATGGAACATATTATATTGGATTGTCAGATGAACTAATGGTAACCTTTGAGTGCAAAATGAATTTTGCCAATTTTCCTTTTGACCAACAGAATTGTGAGTGGACTTATCGACCATCGGATCTACTCAGTGCTCAAGCGATTCTAAAAACTCCAAATCTTTATGTCACTCAATCTCAAAGCTACACAAAGTACCTTTGGACTGGCAATGCAATCAAATTGAACAATCACGGAGGATTACAATTCGATGCGAGCATCCAAGTCAAAGATTCAATATTGGTTCCACTACTTGATGGGGAAGATAACGTTACATTTTCCTACAGTGGAGTAGAGTTTTCGTTTGCAAGAAGTGTTAATGAGATCAACAAGCTTCTCATTTCGTATTACTTTCCATCTGGAGCTTTTGCCATTTTGTCACTCTTTTCTTTCTTCATCAACCCTCTTGTTGTTCCTGGAAGAATGGGCATGTTGGTTACCATCTTTCTTGTGGTCACGACAACCTATAACGGAGTGAAAGCCCCACCAGGGCGAGGATTTAGCTACATTGAACTGTGGTACATCGGTGTTCAAATCCCTATTTTGTTTGCATTGCTAGACTATGGAATCATTTTGGCAATCAACAAGTACGGGATATGCTTTAACAAGAAGTCCCCGCAATCAAAGGCACCAAAGAAGAAAAAATCCACATCATTGGAGGAGACATTTAAGATGGCTGATTTTATTGCATTCTGTTGTAGCCTTACTTTCATTGCAATCTTTAATTCTGTCTACCTTTATCTTTGTTTGCAAGCCTGAAACAATCGAAACTCTTTCAAATTCGTTTGGCATGCGCTATATCTACGGTCCGGACACATACCTTTTAAAAGCATAAGTTTATCAGAGTGATGAAAAGTTTTCAAACGTGGATTTCAGTCACATTTCCATGGGCATCAATGTGGCATTTTCTGATCAAGTTCCGAATCCTAGACTTCATTCCTTTGAATTCGCATTCTAGTTCTTTGCCATATCTTTTTTTGTATCTATGGCATTGTTCTTCGCACACTTTGTCATCGTGTTTTCCTTTCTCAATGTCTTGTAATGCAATCAACATTTCACTAGAAATATGTAGAATATTATAGGCATAAACGCAACAATGAGTTTAGATCTTCCAAAAATACCTTTGTCCATGATTAGATGTGACAATAACCAATTGGTTTTTGGCTCTTGTCAAGTGTTCGTAGCCAAATGAATAAATATCGAGCAGTATCGTAATTGAGGCTTCAGACCCTAATACATTGTTACATTCAGTGATTCTCCACTTCTTTTCTGTGCAAAATTCCTCAATCGCCTTTAAATTGATTGGCTTTTTTTCCTCATCCCAAATCAGCATGACATCACTACAATCAGTGAACTTGTCTTGAAAGTAAGCAAAGAAAGATTTGGGATTGTCAAAATCCACCCACGTCGGTATGTCAGAGGAGAAGGAATTTCCAGAAGAATATTTTTTCATTGGAGTATTATCTGCAGAATGCATCATTAGATAATCTGCTAGACTAAGAATTTCTTGGCTGGATCTTTGCCTTTGTACTAGGTTACATTCCACGATAGTATCATTGACCTCAAGAGTCTTGGAGTTATCTTTAGCATCATAGAAATTGAGGCAATAAATGAAATCCACATTTTGGTACTCTTCTAAGCTGACTTCGTTCATAGATCCCCTGGTAATTTCATCCAACATTATAAAGGTATGAGAAAATGATTTGTAATTTTCATTGGCTTGAAAAATGTTTTTCATTTGTGAATCTGGATCAGATTCCGCCACAATTTCCGTTGTACAATCCTTTTTTGAACTTTTGGACAGATCATGCATCATTTGCTGCTTCAACATGTTTCCATCGTCATGGACACCAATCAATATGATAACTCTAAGTTTATTTTGGCAATCAATTGGACTTATTCCGTATTTCCTCTTGTAGTGGGACTTTTTGATATTGATGGCTTCCAATCCCAAAAGTGTCTTGCCGGATCCAACTGGACCAGTAATCAAAACATCTTTCTCGACATTGTCTTCATCGGCCAAGGTCTGAATAAACTCCTTTTGGACATCATTCATCGTCAAGATTTGTCCATTGGACAAGATATTCAGGTCTCGATTCATGCGCATTACCGCAAAAAGTCCACTTCCTTCTAAGAGAAACTTGAGGTCAAGAATCTGACTATGGCAGATTACCATGAACACTGCTTGAGGATCAATTGATTGAATTGCTGAGACTAAACTACTTTCATCAATCTCTTTGGTCTCTTGATCTTTCAGAAAGTCAGGAATTTCTAAGAAATCAAACTTGATGTTTCTTTTTTCTTTGTCTTCCAAAAGCCAATCTGCTTTCAGAACTCTTGGCATAAACTGAAAAAAAAGTTTGAAGTAATCCATATGTATCAAAAATACAGAACAATTTGAAACTTTACCTGGTTTTTTAGTGTCTGAATATTTTCACTTCTTCCCAATTGGCCTGAAGCTAGACCGTGTGTTCCAGCGATGAATAAGATTGTTGCATTTTCCATTCCAAGAGTCAAAGTGTGCCAATTTTTGATGACATATTTTCTAATGTTGATTTCATTGATTTCATTATTGCAAGTAAAGATAGCAAGCTTGTCAGCATGGATAATTTTATGCTCAATGACAGTAAGCTTGTCAGCGTACACAATTTGCTTTTCAATGCCCAACGACGACGCCATTTTTCGTCAAAAAGACGTTATTGAGATAGGAATTTCCGGTGTTGGTGTGATTGTACCTTTTACCTACCAAATATGGTCAAATAGAGAATTTACAGAGTTCAATGACTTTTCAAAGCCTAATAAATAATTGATATTTGATTTCCAGACTTCAGAATACAGTTCCAAAGCTTCCACATATAGACTTGGAAGCATTTGATGCAAAATACATAATGTGCTCTACTGCTCTAGAATGAGATGCCATTTGGTTGAGAAAATGCATTTTACCTTGATTCCATATTTTACTCTCCTAAGCATGCCCATTGCCCAAAGCTCCTGCTAAGCATGAATTGAATATTTTACAGACAATCGAATGAAAAAAATCCTGTGACTCTTTTTAAGCCTAACATTTGAAGATCCGGATCCGGAATTGTCTTCCTGCATAATTTGGTGTTGGTCAATAAATGTTTGAAACTATCAAGTCTTTCATGGAAACGAAATAAACAGCATTTATTTAAGTTCTAAAAAAACAGTCGAAGACGACGGATTGCGACTATTTTATGGAAAATATTTGTATGGATTTCCACAAATAAAAATGTTCAAAATTCCCGCGCTCTAAAGACAGGTAAAATTAAACTAAAAGAAATTGTTCACTTTTTAGCTAATATTCATCGTTTTCTTACCTCTCTGAATATCACATATTACTTTTGGAAATGTCTTGGGTTTACATTTACAATGTCAAGCTTTGACCAATTCGACTAATCACTGAAATGTCAAACTGAGTCTAAATCGTTTAAATAGTCAGTAATTTAGTTTACCCTAAACATTTGTTATGATTGTTGAGTCCGCCATAGGCATAGGTTTCTACGCGCCTTTGTACTTTTGGAGGTCTTGGAAATCGGTGTTACAATACAAACATTAGCGCAATTTTGATTTTGACAGATCCTTGGTCTGCTTGCTAAGCAATTTAAAGATGTCAGACGAAGAAAGAAGCGAAGAAAACACCATTATTGCCATGTTTAACGGCATAAAAGACTATTTTCGCAACGGAACATTTTGTGATTTGACGATATTTGGCCAAGAAGGAGACACACTTAAAGGCATCAAATGTCATGCACTTGTCATATGTTCAGTTGCTCAAGCATTAAAACATCTTTTAATTGAAGAAAATGAAGATAAGTATCTGTTCCTACCAGAAATCCCATATGAAATGGTGTCAAAATTCGTGAATGACATCTACGACGGATTAGGCTTGAATGATTTCTCTTTGAACATTTCGGAAGAATTATTTGGTGTACTTCAAATGGGTCAAAACGACGCTTATAAACCCGCTAAAGACGATAAAGACCTGGTAGAAATCGTGGTTGAACAAAATAATGCAACAAAGCAGAATCCACTAGAGTTAATTTTGCCTGATGTAGCCAATGATGATGGGTCCAACATGGACGGTACTTACCTAGTCGATACGTCTAATCTGACAGAAGACCATCATTTTCCAGTAAGAAACTGCTGTTTTCCATATTATTCAGCTACAAAGTTTGCAGTGAAAATCAATTGAGCTTATCTAAGTTTGTAAAGTCCGGATAGCTGTGCTACTATCTGGAAGAAGAAGGCATTTGATATACTGCAAGACTTACTACTTTATTTTGCAATTCTTTTCAGAGTGGAGCAGAAGATGGCCGCAGATCCTACATAATCCACAATGCACCAGTCAACAGTCCGAAAAGTAATACTAATGGCAAAACAAGTTCTAATAGAAAACGAGCTGCTGCTGGTGAAGCTTGGGGACCCTTGACCAAAATGGTATCCGAACCCAAGAGACTGATGACGTCAGCAAATTCTGAAAGTCCCTACAATTTAGAGTCTTTGCCTGGCTCTCTGGCTACGGCTCAGGATTTCAGTCAGCTGAAATCGAATTTGCATGAGGTGCAAGGCTCTTTCGTAGCTTCCACCAATTCATATTACACAGTGTCGCGAGTTACCAATGAGAAAGGCCTCAATGTGGTATCCTGCGATGGCAACGAGAGACAGTTTCGTATGAAGTTGCCTGAAAAATCCATTTGTGCATTTTTGGCCATCGGATGCAGGTAGTTTTTTTGCTTCTTCTTCTCCTTTATCTGCTGCTTTACTGTTGATGTTGCAAAGAACATTTTGTTCTATTTTTGTGGCCCAGCCCCCCACATAGGATTTGAAATTGCTAAAAAAATATCTCATTTCATTTTCACGACCAAAATGATATTTTCACCTTCACATAATTTTTAGTTATTTTTTTAGGAAACTTATTGAGTGATTTTCAAACACTATGAACCAAGCCAATGATAACAATAATTCATTTGACGTCGATTCAATCAAAAAACTTCTGGAAATCGTTTATTTTGTTAGCATTGGAATTTCCTTTTCTTTTTTGCTGTAGTAGCATGCAATCCTCTTGGCCTTTTCCTAGGAAATGGGTTCGTTCTTCGCATGAAGCAAAATTAACTTTTTGTGTCCTTTCAACAATAGGAAAGGAAGAAACATCGCGTGCACTTTGGCCTCCACTGATTTGACCTCTTGGCCCGCAGAATCAACTTTCCAAAACATGATAGAAGCAACTAAACGAATTGGCGGACTTTCCTTTGGAGACATTCTCAAACATCCTAGATGTGCTGCATCTGTCCAAGGTACAATATTTATTATTTTTTGTCGAGATTGACCAATAATATGGAATTGCACAAAAAGAAAAATCGAAGACTGTGCTCTGCTGCTGCTGCTATTCTTGCATCCGGAACACACTAGGCAGGCTGTGCACCACGTACTGTGCCTGGTGAATTATGTAGGCGAGTTCGACGTCTAACTTTTCCCTTGAAAATCTTTTAGGTTCTAAAGAAAAGTTCAGCAAATCTGCCGTTCACCAAATGAAGGAAACATTGAAAGACCGTGGACACGACGAGAAATCCCAAATGTCAAAAGAGTCCGTGGCAGAGCTCAAAACCTTTGACGATTCTTATGAAAAAATGGATTTTCAACATTTACCTGCAAGGAAGACCTTGGAATTTCATTTTGTCAAAGACCTTGGAGCCGAAGAAATTCTAGACTATGCTCTTCTGCATGGAGAATCTCATCAGGATTTGACATTACAATCTTTCTTCAACTTTGACGTGCAGAAATTCACCAGATTGAGGCTTATTACAACCATGTGTGACACTTTGGCCTGTTTCTTAGGCCTGAATAATTTGAATCCCCTGTCTCAACATCCCCTCGTTGTAGGTAATAACTCACTAAAAGAGTAAAGTGCAATAAATGATTGCATTTCTCTCAATTAATTCTATTATGACTAATGGGTTGGGGCCTGGCTGCTGCTTCTGCAAAGATGCATTTGCTACTAACTACTGCCGCCGAGACTTCTCTTTTATTAATGTAAGAATTAGTAATACCTACGGCGTAGTAATATGCAGTTTCTCTTTTTTGCATTTCTTATCGAAAATAAGTTTTTAAAGGTTGCACTTGCTTTCCTCTCGAGCCCCTTTTAAGTCATTAGTCCTATACTACAAATATGCAGCAGCAGCACCTCCAATTAGTCAAAAGTCACACTGATTCAAAATCACCCAAAAAAGGTCTCATTGAAAAAGCTATTTTACCCTTCTTCTTTTTTGTAATATAGATGCGTACAATAAGTATGCAAATAAGACGATCGAAACGATTGCTCTTCAAGACCTGCTCCAAGAGGGTCGTGGTAAATGCAAGGACCTCATAGAGATCACTGATGCAAACTATGCACCTGCGACAACGGAGGAGATGGTGACCGATGTGGTTGTAGTCGACGGCAAAATTCTAGTTACCCCGTCAGTTTCAAAAACGGTGCATCACCTACCTCCAGCCAAACGCGGACCCAAGAAAAAACCACCCAAGGAGTTGCCTTGTCCGCACTGCAAAAAGGTTTTCGCTAAGGAGATCCTGTTGCAGGGACACATCGAGAGGATGCACTCCTTCATAGATAATGCATCTCAAGAAGAAAAGTCTTGTGGAATTTGCAACAAAGCACTCAAAAGTTCGCAATCCTTACGGGATCATGTCTATTACTACCACTCGCCCAAGACCTGCGAAATATGTGATAAAGAATTTCCAGGCGCCTATCTTTTCTATTATCACAGGTATTCTTACTTCACAAGATGTTTGAAAATCACCAAAAATGTCGCATTCAAAAAAAGCTACTTTGATGTGATTTTCAAACTCTGCTTGTACATATTATATTCTTTATTTATCAATGACATTTTTTACTAACTTTCTATTTTTGGCAACTTTTGCAAGGAATAAGGAACATCCGACCACAGTATTCTGCGACATTTGCGGCTCCGAATTCAAGAGTAAAGAAAAGTTGCGAGTGCATAAGATCAATAAGCACTTAAGCGACGAGCAGAAACCTTATGTATGTTCCATTTGCGGGAAAGGCTATGCCCATAAGACCAAATTGGAAAGCCACCAAATGAACGTTCATATCCGGTCGCGGCCTTACAAATGCCGATTGGACAGCTGTGATGCAGATTTCAACGAATTAGCCAATCGAAACGCGCATGAACGGAACGTACATCAGTTTAGGTTTCCAAAGAAGACTGGAACATCTGAATAAAAATAAAAAATTGTGTATTTTTCTAAAGATTGTCAGTGTTGTCGTAATGAATATCAATGCCAGTGTCAATAAAGTCCATAATGAGCCATTGAACGGTATTTGGAAGGAGTCGGGCGAAATTGTGCAGATAATAGTACCGGCTTGGAATCCAGAGAATGCTGGAACGTTTGCGCAGATTCTTGACAATTAATTCTGCTGTCTCAGAGGCACTCACCATATTTAGCAAGTCTGCAAAAATAAGCTCCTTTTTCTTAGAAGAAGGAAAAGTGCATAGTGATACTACTACAACCTAGCAAAAAAGCAAATCTAGTATGAAATTGAAGAATAATTTCTACAGTCTACAAACAGTCTGCAAAAGCCGAGTCAAAGTCGGCGAGTTTGAAATAAGATTAAGGTTCTTACTGGGAAAACGAATAGAGGCGCCTTTGATCATGCCCGTGTCAACGATGAATGGGGAAACTGTCATGAAATGAATTTTGTGATCAGGCAATTCCTGTCGCAGTTCTTGATGTAAAGCTTCCATCATGCCCTTGACGGCGAATTTGGAAGCACTGTAAGGCACCATGTGCGGCGCACCCGCGTGCCCAGCAATGGAACATAATGAAACCACTGAACCCTTGTCCATTTCAACCATCCTCGGCAAAAAAGCGCGAACCATCCACAATTGGCCTGAAATCATACCGGATTTCTGAATTCAAAGTTGTGCAATAGCAGCAGAATTATGTTCTTTCTCTTTTGCCATTCCCCATGAGGAATACACACAGTGTTTGAAAATCACCTTAAATGTCTCAGTTTTACAAAAATACGAAAATTCAAATGTCTTGGAAATTTGCGAAACAAACAAAAAAAATGGATGTGTGTAAACAATCCAATGAGACATTTTTTGACATTTTTCAAACACTATGTGATACACTTTATCCCTGGATGCTTTGCTTGAGAGATAAGGGATTTTTGGCTTAAAATCGTTTCATCTTTCTTCTTCCCCTAGTCCCCCCCCCCCTTGCAGACCCATGGGACCATACATGAAAGCTAAATGCTGTTGGGGGTCAAGTTGCTTCTGCTGCTCTGTAAGATGTGTACGTTACATGCATGCAACTGCTTTCTAATTCCAAGAAAAGGAGGACTTTCTAAAATCAGCTTGCAAGCTTACCCATTAGGTTTGTGCTAATGACATTTTCAATTTGCCGAGCTGAATGTTGCAAAAATGGTCTGCAGTATAATACGCCAGCATTGTTGATAAGGATGGAAATGTCTCCAACTTCGGATTTAACAGCTCTGGCCAACTCTTCCACTTGTTCACGTTCAGCCACATCGCAAGTGAAAGCAAAAGCCACACCTTGATTTTGCTGCACTAATCGTACTGTTTCTTCGTTGGTATCTGTACGAATGTCAACACAGATTACAATGGCTCCTTTTTTGGCCAAGTCCAAAGCTAAAGCTCGACCAATACCCTGGCCAGCTCCAGTAACCAATGCAACTTCCCCAGAGATGCTCCTCTCGTGGGCAGGAAAAAAGAAGAGAAATCCCAGACGCAAAAATTCAAATAAGGCCCTGCGAAAGAAAAAAAAAATACATTCTTTTCTTTCTTGTTATTGGGGTTACTACATCCTCGGCATAGTAAAAATACTTACTTGAACCAAAACGAGGCCAAGTCGAGAAAAACAACGACAAAACGGTAAATGACTACTACAGTATGCAGCAGACTATTGCTCTGTAATAGAAATAGAAAGCAATGTAAATCATTAGCTGGAATCATCATTAATTCATTAATCCAATTATTAATTACCTGCATTCCCTTATTGGGTCGTTCCCTTGACCTCAAACCGTTGGAATATGCAGAATTGGACCTGGACGAGGAGGACATTTTTTGGGCCACCAGAACTTCAGCGTCCATTATTATTATTGTGTTTATCTTGAATCTAGAACCTCGACTCTTATCTCCATGGTGTCTTACGAGAGTTCAAAGTGCTAAAATCTCGTTGATGTGTGGAATGTCAACAAGTTTTGTGGAGAGAGAAGCTGAGATGTGTTGGCCCCTCATGGGTCTTCTCCTCTGCAGTTTTCTTAGAAGTAGACTCTGCGGATCCATCCTATGAAATGGCGGTCCGCTGCTAGTTAATACCCTGCTTTTCTTCTGCAAAATAGACTCTACTACTCGCCTACTCCTTATTATGCCACTCGTGAAAGAAGTAGGGACATCGAGGAATGCGCGAAATGGGGGAATATGTGCAGATCTTTTAGCACTAGACTTTTAGGCAGACAAGAGCCTTTTGGCCTTTACCAAGGCTACCGAGAAACTTGGATATGTCGATGGTTTTTTTTACAAAAAGAAGTTCCAAGGCAGCCTCCTTTTCTTCTCACCTATTGTGCTTCTCATCATTAGGCAGGACCTTTGGAGTCTTCTTGAAGTCAAAATTCTAGCCTTTTTTCGTGGATAATACTCTTGCAATGGAAAACTAGTTTATTCCATGGCTGCTGTGCACGAGGACAGTGGGTGTATTTTAACTCGTTGCCGCGCCGGCAAAAGTTGCCCTTTGTCCCTTACGCTCTCTCTTCTCGTATAGAGTCTCTTTCTCCTCCTCTCCTTTGTAAAGTTGAAGCAATTTCCATGCGGTTTTAAATTCATTAAAATGCCCCCATAAAAGTAGGCCAAGCGACATTTCAAGTGCAGTTCCTTTTTTGTGTGTTGTATGTGTCATACATAGTACGTATGTAGTATGTACCACTGGTATGTCGAAAAAGTGGCTCTCTCAGTGCATGAAAAAAGAACGATTCGTAGTTCGTACAAAGAGCAACAGAGAGAATGAAGCTTTAAAAGCAGAGAGAGAGCAGGAAATATAAATGCAACTAAAAACATGTTATGCCTTAGATTGGCTGAAAAGTGAAAGTCGACTACCAACTACAAAAACGTAGTAGTGCTCTCTGTGCTCTCTTCCCCAGCATTAAAGTTGCATGGCACTTTGGTGTCCTTCATGGTTTTCCAAGAAAAGGAACTCGGCAATTGAAAAAGTTGACTACGTCAAAATTGAATTTTCATCAATATATCAAAACCGAAACCGAAAAGAAGTAGGTTCTGGTTCTTGCTTGCACAAGGTCAGCATCAGCCCAATTTCATCCTGGATTGACCGAGGTAACGTAGCGTAGCTTCTGCTGCGGCGGCGCAAACTTTTTTCTTCTTCTCAATATGAGAAACAGTATTGAAAGAAGGCCGAAGATTCTGTTTGGAAATCCAAGACTTGCAAAAGGAAAATGACGAGGATTTCCGCCGCTGCCCGGCGACAGAAGAGACGAAGAGCAGTACGACGGGCGACGGCGAAAGTTTTAGCAGCCGCTACTTCAAATCCCAAAAGTGCATCATCTCATTGCCAGAGAAACTCCAAAGAAAGAGCTTGCAACTATATTCTCCCAAAAAAAATCCTCATTTTGCTGACTCTCTTATTTCAATGCAGCAGCAAAGCTTTTTCATCATTTAAGCTTCTTTGCTTTGCCTTTTAGTTTGTTTCAAAAAAGTCCTTCATCAAGTTCTTTATTGAAATGCACCAGAACCGCAGCAAAACTTGGGAAAGTCTCCAGCTCATATAGGAAATGAGTCGTTATATACCTAGAAGTCAAACGAGAAAGCCTCCCTGCCTCCCCAAGTTAACGGGTTTGCTGATGCTTCGTTGGACGTGATGCTTCTAAGTGGGAGATGCAAGCCTATTATGAATTTTTAACGAATAAAGCTAGAGTTGTGTGCCATCTTTAAGGCCAGCTACTCTCCACTACAGCTACTACTACAACACCAAGTAGGAAGGAACAGCAGCAGCTAGCTAGCAGCATGCAAATGCTAAAATGCACCCAAGTGACTGGGCCAGTCCAAGAATGGAAATGGCATCAAGTGCAAAATGTTAATCTGAAAAACAAAAGCTCAAGCAGCAGCAAAACAAAAACATTCTTCTTCTACCTTGAGAAGGAGGCCATTTTTGATGCTTTTTGTTGTGAAAGAGGAGAAAAGAAAACACACATAAAAAAGCAGACTTCTACATCTGCGTTTTCACCTAATTTTTAGTGGCAGTAAATCAAACTGACAGGTTGCGCTTTCTAAACATGAAAGAAAGTGAAAGTCCATTCTCAATCGGCGATTGACCTCTTTTGTAATACATAGTAACAAAAATGAGGTCAGAACTTTTAAAAAGCCTGTTGCTCTTAATAATTCATCGGAGGGAAATTTGTGCAAAAACATACATCACGGAGAATGGTTCCTTCTCCCTGGTAAACTCAACTCTTGTTTCGCCTTCTTTTGACGGAAGAATGAGTCGAGGAGGAGGGGAACAAATACAAATTGAAGGGTTGTGAAATTGGATTCGTGCAGAAGGGGAAGAAAGGATTCAGCATCAGCGACTGCATCATTTTTATGGGACTTCTTTTGAGAGAGAGCAAAGTAGAACAGTAGAAAGCCTGAAAGGTTTTAAAAGTTTTAAGAAATTAGTGGGTAGAAGACAGTTGCTGGCGCGTAGCGTAGCCCTCGTGAGCCGCCAGAAGAAGCCAAGCTATGCATTTCAAACATGATGCAAATGGGCCGACTCGCTCGCTCACTCGCTCTTATTGTCTTCTGCATTGCCATCATCAACTCAATTTTAGTGTCATTTTAGTTGCAAAATCTCATGAAAATCACTATACGATGAGCCAATAATCATCATATTTTTCCATCCAGCTTTAATTGAGCCATAAAATTTCTATCATAGGGAGATTGCAAAGCACTTATCTAGACTAGACGTAATCCTTTTTAGGTACATAGGGTACATTGATAAGTACCTAAAGCAAATGTTCTTGCAATCATGAGGAATGTTCAACTTCTTAGATAGTAAAGTAAACAACGTCTTTTTAATAGTTAAATGATGATTTGCCTTGTATGTGGAGACACAGCTTCTGGTTTTCACAAAAATGAAGGACCTTCATGTGCATCTTGTAGAGTCTTTTTTAGACGAATGGCTGCTCGCGCAACCATAAATCCCTGCCTTTTTAACAGAAACTGCTACATCACAGTTTACAATCGAAGAACCAGTTGCATGTCTTGTAGGTACCAAAAGTGTCGGGACATTGGTATGAATCCCATTAAGATTGCTGGACACCAAAAGCAAATTGATAACATGTCTTCTATGGAACCATCCATAATGGAAGAAAAATGGATTGAATCAATAAGCGAGATGGTGTATCAATCCAGAAATTCTCAAAGGGATGTGGATCAAGTTGCCGAGGGTGCAATCCAGCTTTTCTTTGGCAATTCAACCAATCCTAAGATGGTTGTTTTCAGCATGCTGAGATTGACGAAAATGCGATTTGAAAGTCTTTTGAAGGACTTGGACGAAACCTTGATCATTGATCCTATTGCTTCAGCTAACGCCATGTTGTGGCTAGGGGTCAAATTACAATCATCCAGTGTGAGTAATCTAGCAGATGAACTGAAAACTGCCTTTAACATTGCTCCATCCAATCCACAATGTGTGAAATTACCCAACATTGATTACCAAGTTGGTTTTCAAAGAATGGAACACAAAGAAGCTGTTGAGTACAAAGAGATTTCAAGAGATTTGGCACCATTCGCTGAAGACAAAGATATTTTTGCTCTGGTTTCCATGGTATTTTTGACTGGTGAAAATAAGATGAATTCAATGCTGAATAAAATGTTGACAAAGAAGCTTTATCAAAGATTTTCTAGACATGATACAATTAACTTCATAAGAAGCAAAATGATCAAGATTATTAGATTAATTCCTGTCGCTGCAGCAACTGGAATCAGCAATACTTCAGATTACAGATCAAGAATCATGGCAGAAGAAGAAAAATGTGCATTTTGTCGAGAAAAAAAATCAAAGTTCCGTTGCTCAAAATGCAAAACAACAAAATATTGCAGTAAAGAATGTCAAATTCAAGATTGGCCCATGCACCGTCCAATTTGCCACATGCTGAAATAAAACCATACCTTTCTTCATCATAAGTACTTACTATTAGATATTTGAACCCGTGGTAGATAGTATAGATTGAAGCCAAAGGGAGGAGTAGGAAAACTAGTCATTTTATTTGTCGAAGAAAGACCAGAGCAGTAAATTCCCAAAGGCTATTAAAAGATTTTACGTCCGAATGCTTTGCTGCTGCTGCTTCTCGCTTTCCCCTCTCATCCTCTCGTTTCTAGCCTTTTTGCAATTTTCTTGATGATCCTGGTATATTGCTCAGCTGCCATCAAAGTGAAAGCAGCCTGACACCTTCATCAGCATTCCTATGAACCCAGAGCTGAAAAACTAAAATGGTAAGTCGTAAGTGAAAGCTGCACAATCTCCCATAGGACATATTTGAATTTGATAAGCTCAAAATTGAATTTGAAATTAGCCTGTTAGTGAAAGTCACCCTTGGTAAAAGTTCCCTTGCTTGGTTCTGAAGACGACGAGCAACATCTCCTCCTCCTCGTCTTCTTTTTTGTCCTCCTTTCTTCCTCATCAGTCGAGAAACGGAAGCTTTTAAAAGACACCTTCAATAGCCAATGCACTTAAAGGAAAAACCGTGGAAAAAGGGTGGAAATATGACGCTTTCCTTTCAGCATTTCCTCTAAAGAAAAACGAAAGGCAGAGGAGCAGTAAGGAGAAGAAGAAGACGAAGAGCTGGGGCTTTAGTTGTTGATATGCGGGGAAATGAGGTTCCTTCTATCTTCCTTGCCGACTGCTGCTGCGCCACCCTGCACTACACAAGTACACACTTCACTGTTTTCCACCCTTTTGCAACGCCTCCTACGCTTTGTATCTATCCCTTTGTCTTTGTCTCTAAGTCGCCTTGTAGACATGTGTACATACTTCTACGTCTGGAAATGTTGTAAAGGGATGGAATTTCATGTATGTAGTAGGCACATTTTGCAACGTCTTGTTATCATCATCATCACCCAGTCTTGCTGATGCTGAACCGCGCAAATGGCCCGATGCTGATTTTGCCGCACTGTGCAGCATCACTATTATGATGAGATGGCCTCTTTTTTTGAAGAGAGTCAAGAGAGCAGTGGATGGTGGAACTTCTGGAACATCAGCAACATCGTAGAGAGTTTCCCCCTTATTTGAGAATATATTTTCATGCTTTATGAAGAGATGCCAAGGAAGTTCCTTGAGGGAACCCCAGCTGTTACAAAAAAGAGGTCAGGATATATTTCGATAATACAATTGTCGTGTGTAAAGCTGAATCACAAGGAGAGAAGAGGAGGGGGAACGACGAAGAAGAAAACCGAAGAATTGTTAGGCTTTTTTCTTGAGTTGATTTATCCAATGTTCTGCCGTGTCTTGCACTACTGTATATCTGATTGGATTGAAGGAATGAAGGTTCTGCTACACACAAAGTTTGGATCAGGCATTGGCATAGTACAGAACAAAGTTTACAAATGTAATTCCTGAGGCTTTATTCCTGCTTAGTCTCTCTCCTAGAATATTGCTGCCACTACGTCAGAACTGCGTAGTACTCAGGACGCATTCATTCTTACCTCAGCTGAAGCTACCATGAGCTTCAAATTAGCAGAGTTTGCACTTGATATTCCAGGACTACAGTTGAGCTACCACAGTAGCGAGATTTATAGGCAAAGACAAAGACATAGTAGAAGATATGCTGGTACATATACCAGATACATATTCTACTGGAAGCTCTAGACGATTTGAACGTCCTTTGACATTGGAATTTCGCTGCTTTCCCTCATCTAATATGCCACAAAGGAGAGAGGATGACGTATTCTGTTGTCACATATGGAAAGTGCAACACTTTAGTGCCACCTACCTAAAGGATGGAATTTATGCTACTCTGGCACACCATTCATCTAATTCCAGAAACAGAAAAAAGCCTAAAAAATTGAACATTTTTGTCAAAACGAAGCACAGCTTGTCAGTAAAGCTACGCGCAGTAAAGCGGAGGGCATCATGCTAAAAAGGCAGTAGATTGACAGTCTAATGCATCACTGCATTTTTATGCAATTTGCTTATAAAAGTCGTCATTTCTATTTGGTTCTTAAATGAATGATAAATATCTAAAAAGTAGTGAAACCAGATTTGGGTTAATACGTTTAGGTAATTCACTGAGGTGCCCTGCAGTCATATGAATTACTCGGATCGGGTTTTTTTCAACTTTTACTTTTAAACGTATGTGACTTTGGGGACCTTCTTCTTCCTTGTTAGAACCTTGCAACTGTGTTCATCATGGAGCTGGAGCAGTGTAGAAGGCGAAGAAGAAGAAAACTTGGAAGAAATATTTGCTCGTTGCGCATAAGCTTCACGACCTCTACTCTTGCTTCTTCTCTTCCTCGATTTTTCACGATGATGTCTTCTAGCTCGTTTTGCGGCAAGAGCAGAAATTACGAGAAGTTGGCAAAGTTTCTAAGCCTTCTAGCTTTTATCATCATGTAAAATCATCGAATAATCAAGGCTTCTTCTCCCATGGCTCTCCCCTCGTAAACCTAATTGAACCAACGAGACCACTAAAATGAAAAGTCGTAAAATAGCATTGGAAAAAGGACCATAAATGGTCAATATCAAGGAGTCTTCCTCCTTCTCGTGTTTCTTTAGTCTTTTGATAAGTCAGCAGGTTTTCCATAGAGTGCTAAATAGTGTATCAAGAAGGTCAGCGATTTATTTCAGCTCGAACCAAAACAGCGTTATTGCCATCTTTTGCGCCAGCTGATACCGAAACTTTTCATGCCTTCCGGCAAGTCTCTTCTGCTGATGCTGCCTCTAAGTATGCCATCTCGTTTCTCTGTCTACATTGGCTTTGTTGAAGAGGCTTTTGACAAGGAGAAAACGACATATCAGAGATATATATGCAAACATGACGCGTAAGTATGGTCCCTTCTTCTTTCATAGAACCAGTGAGGCAAGGCCTGCCTGCCTAACCATTCTCAGGGGAAATCCTTTTTAAGCAGGAAAGAGTCTGCCTCACTGACTTTGAGGCCTTTGAGAAGCAAACAGTGCAGCAGCGTACAAGTTGCGTTGCTGCGTCTAGCCATAAATGCGATGGCTGTAATATGACGAGGCCAGCGAGGAGGCAAAAGCTGCTTCTGGTACTACATACACCAAGGAAAACCAATATTATGGAGAAGATTTTTCTTTCTCCTCTCGATCTCTTGACGTCGGCGGTGGTGGTGGCTACTTCTTCTTCTCTATGGCTTGATTTATGATATTGGACGTGAGGAGCAGGCATATCCGTTCTAGTCCTTACGTTCCTTTTTTCCATTCACTATGATGATTGTTTTGGAGTCTTCCGGCCTTTTATTCAAGTCTCATTTTCATTTGTCTTATGATGATTTGTACAGAAAGAAAGATGTATTTAGAAGAAGAGGACAGCTGTATTTTGTAATTACAAGTTCTCTGTTCATATGTGTAATTAGTGTTGCTGCAGAGCTGAGAAAATCATTGGCTGAGAAAAAAACACTTCTTTGAAAATTAGGAAAATTACTAAAAAATGTCTTATTTGAATTTTTTCATTTTCCTACCTTAAAGCTCCTGAATCAGATTTTTGGTATAAAATGAGAGTTTATTCGTGATTTTCAAACACTGTGATCTAGCTACAGTACACATAACAATAAATGTATTTTTCTTTTTTGCATTTTGATGATTCAATCACTGATATATCTTGTTGCATTGATTTCATCCCAAGATCAAAGTTGAAATCTTATAGGAGGTTTTCCACAAGGTCCATATATAAGCTAGCTCTCCTACTCAATCGTTGCTACAGAGTGCATTAGAGGGAAATGTTTGGGCTTCTTCTTCTTCAGTTCTTGACTGCAACATATGCATCAGATCATAGCATGTGTTACGTTAGAATATGATGGATCTGACATGATTGACATGAAGTGTAGCGAGGGAGAAAAAAAGGAGGCCATTTACTGCAACGTCATTCACTTTGAGCTTAGTCAAAAAAGCTGCTCAAATCGGCAGTGCCATACATCATATGAAAAAAAGAAGGCTTTCCAAAAGTCTTTTCAAAAAAGGGGAGAATTTAGAAGCTTAACAGAAAATCCGCACGTGTGCGCGGGATTCGCAAAGTGCACATAAATAATCCGTCTCTTTCACCGCCAGTTGCCGTTTAAGACGACGGCGCAGCAGCATCGTAGCAGAGTAGAGGCTGCTAAAATATTAGAAAGCTCTATCGGAAACTACGGTAGAGTGTATTGATGAGTCATCTGATGATAAAAAGAAGCTAAAATATCCTTTGAAGCTTTGTATTTTCCATCTACATCACATGCTAGAGCACAGTAGAAATGGAGAAGGAAAGGAAAAAAAACTTGTGGTCCGCAATACTCATAAATGTATGGAGAGAAAATGCACAACTTTTCTTGTTTTCTACAACTTCTTCGTTCGTTCTTCTTTCGAACCTCTAGCTAGCTAGCCTCTCTCTCTCTAGTCTTTTTACCTTTAGTTTTCTACATAAAAGTTTGCCTTTTTTGGTCATGCCACTTCTATACATTTCCTCCCTTGGGAAACTAGAAGATGGGCGAACACAGTCACACTTTACCCAAAAAATAAATTGAAACGGTAAATTGTAAACTACTTTAATTCCTGTCGCAAAACTGCAGATGCAGAACTCGAAAAAAAAAAATTGCGAATTTTTTACTATTGATTTCCGTTTGTTGAACAGCTGCTTAATAAATATTTGCGAGTGTGTCTAATGCTTGATGAAAGGTACAATTCTCGTTTTTATGTCTTTTTGCTATCAAGTTACATCATCAAGTACGCTCCAGCGAGTTTCAATATACAACGCACACTACGCAATTTTTGCTGGCTGCAGCATCCATTTGGGTACATTACGCAGCAGCCCAGTCCATATCCATGACTCCCCTCTGAGTCACCTCAATGGACTCAAATTAGAGCATCTGCTGTGACATTCCCAATAAAAAATAGATGTTGGTTTTCTTTCAGACATACACGAATAATGGTAGAGCGATTGCCGGGATGTGTATAAATAGCCCAACATTAATAACTAGTAGAGTTACTCAACAAAAAATGAATGTGGCAATTGTCAAGTTGATGATAATACTCTCTCTAATCCTTCTAATTCAGTTTAGAAAGCCTTTCTTTTTAACCAAATTGAAAATGTCAGGCTCATTTTTCAACCTGGTTAACTCGAATAGTCGAGACCAATTTAAGGGTACAAACTAACCATCTGTCGATTCGTATTTTGGTCTTATCACAAAACCATCAATGCTCTCATCCAAATAGTTCTATAGGCCAAAAGTAAACCAAAGGTCGCTGGCCATCATTAGGCAACGGAAGCCTGGAGTCGCTCAGCAAAGCGCATCCCCCGACAAGGTTATCATCAACGCAATCATTATTCTTCCTAGGATTTATTGATTCACAACATTACGCAGCTTATGCATTAAAAATAAGGCGGGGATTAGTCCTTCCAGAATCCAGATTGCTTTGGACCTCTTTTCAATATCAGAATACCTAAGTGAGATTTATAAAGAAGTATGCAATTTCAAAGTCAGGAATTTTTAGTACTTTATTGATTCACAACATGTTTTTTTTACGAATCCTGCATAGTACATAGTAGTGTTTTTCTATCCTACACAATTGTTAACATAAGGTGAATATCACAGACTGTTGAAACTTCTTTGCTTTGAAGATTATTTCTCCTTTCTTCCTTTCATTAATGATGATGATGAGAGAAGAGAAGTCACTCATTTTCACTAAACAGAGAGTCCAAAAGACGAGGATCGCCCCATAAAATGTCTTCGCCTGCTTTCCGCTCAAGGAATGGGAGCCTATGGGATATTATTGAGGAATTCTCATATGACAGCCTCAGCAGCAGCGTTGGCTCTCGATAAATATCGGTGAGTAGTGAGTCGACGGGTATGATCTTGGCCATTGGAGTTGGTTGAGCAGTGACCTGGCTTTCGAAAATTCCCCTTAGTGAAAGACTGCCGAAGCTGCTGCTGCTGCCATAAGGACCAATACTGATAACGTAAATGCTGTTGTCAAAGTTGATCCCCCTGAAGTCTGCATGAGAGCTGGCAAATCGGCTGAAAGGGAAGAACATGATTCTCATAATTAGCTAAATGAGGCTATTACACGCTTCCTTCATTAGTCAAGTCCTTAGGGCACAAAAGACAGCAGCAGTACGTCTGATATCTCTGTAGAAAGACGAAGAAAAGCCTTGAAAAATGGACTTTGCTCTTTCTCTGGTCTGACACAAAATTGCTTGCTTGGCTCACAGAGCAATTGATGTCACACAGCAAAGTTTTGCTTTGCTTGCTGGCTGTAAGTGCGTACATTACGATATTAGGGGATTATCCAATATATGGGTCACAAGAGTAGTATTTGTTTTGAAAGTGGTCTCTTTTCTGTCGTCTACAACATTTCTTTTGTCTTTTTTTCCCCTCCTTGAGAATGTCTGAGAGCCGAGGAGTTTGGAGTTTTCCAACGGGATTTTGAGTGTGTCATTCAGATCGTAAATTAGGTAGTCAGGATATCAATTGCAGATCGAAGAAATAGACTTTCAGAAAAGGGGTTCGCAATTACTAATTGACTACTACATAATGCTGCTTTCTAATCTGTGTTTTCCCTGTTTTGTCGTGGAGAAGTAGAGCTGAAATGCAAACAATTAGGACAAGTGTTTGCTCGTGAGCTGCTCTGCTCTCCTCCTTTATCGGCAATCGAAACCATTGTATGTTTGAAAGGGGTTTGCTTTGCTCTTTGCTTTATTTCGCACTCTACAAAAAATCACGCATCGGAACAATTCATGGGCCATAGCTTACAAAATAGCAGGCCTACTATTACCAAGTGCATTCTGACCAAAACTATTTTTCAACTTACAATTGCTACTGAAGACAAAATAGTAAGCCCTAAGTATAGATTCTTATAGGGGAATGCAGACTGAAAAATTGGACAAATCAAGTGCATTGCATTCTTCATAAATATTCATGTATTCTACTTTTCAGGGTTAGAAGAGTAGGAAATCCGAAGACCAATACTTTTGGCAAAGTAGCTTCAGCCTTCGAAGTATGCATGCAAGGAATTCGCACTAGCTGCGATCTGCTGCGAGGAACAGCATAGCAGCGCATCGACTACTGAAGTGCAAAGTGAAAATGAATGGTCTATCACAAAATCAAGGCCACTATAATGAAGCCTTCTTCCATTTCGCTTTCTAGGATTTTCTAAGGCTAGAAGAAGTGTCTTATCTTGCAAGGGGAAAGAAATGTGTGGTGCTGTAATGGGATTCTCCTTCTCATATAGGATGACATGATGGTAAAAATAGAGTTACCGCAACATCTTTCATAAATATCAGCACATGTGATAAAGCAAGGCTTTTCGCTGACGTACTATATCCTAAAGTTTTCCACAGAAAGGAAGTCGTTAAAGTTCACCACTACTGCAAACTTGTCGTCTCAAATCTAACTTTACTTACTTTCCAGGACGTGTAGATTAACTGATGCTGACTCTAATTGTGCTGGCAAACAGGTGTACTTCCCCGAATCGGAGATTTCGGCGGCTAAGATGGTCAGCGTGCTGACAGTCGTGCCGGCCGCGATGTGCTCTGGTGGTGTCGTTTGTAATCTGGCCCCTTTGTAGTAGCTCAATGAAGAGGTGGTTAAAGGCAAATGCTCTTCGTTGTGTCTCCATTCGATATAAGTGGGAGGCACGAGACTTTGTGAAACAACGCAACGTAATTGAACTGTTGAAGAGGATTTGACAAAAATGTCACGGTCTCCAAAGATTTTCACATTGGGAACTGGAAAATGAATAAATTCATGCGGTGGTCAAGCAAAGAAGAAGAAACCTTATCCGATTTTGATCCGATTACTATTTGTCACTGAACAAACTTACCGATAACAGATAAGTGGAGAAAGTGACTCTTCTTTGGCAAAGTGCTCACTTGACACTCATATTTTCCCGCGTCGTCTGGTTGAACAGATCTACAAGAAAAAAAGGAAAGGTAAAAAAAGTGGATTTTAGTAGTCCTTTGCTCCTTCTCCTGATGGGAAACATTTGTCTTGGGATACACGTAAAAAAGTAGGCTGCAATAAATCAAGCAACAAGAACTGAGCGCATCTCTTGCGCCTCCTCTCACTGTTACTGCCACAAAACCCCAACTACACACATGTATTGGTAAAAATGTATTGAAGATAGTAGTCGCATCCAAAGCGCATAAAAAAAGCGCCGTTCATCTCTGCTAAGAAACCCTAGATTCGTGGAAATAAGTCAACATCTGAGAAAAATTCCCATGTTTGAAACAGCATCAACTCGCGGTGGCGCAACTGCAAAAAAATCTTAGTACGTTTCACACGGGAATAGTCTTTTGGGCGGAAAAAAAGGAAATAATAGTAGTAGTAGAGATGTGCAGCAAAGGGGCTTTCGAAGAACCAAAAAAGTGAAAGCGTCGTGAAATAGGACTTGAAAAATGCACTTCAAATGCCTTTCAAAAACTCGTGATTTTTTTTCTTGATAAAAGTACTTGCTTCTCTTTACACAGAAGAAAATGATAATAAAGTACGGTAGATAACTTACTTGATTTGTAGTGTCCAAGTGGATGAATTCTTCTGATGGATTGCTGAAAATCTTGGGTCAGAAATGAAGACCTCGTGGTCAACTGTAAGGATGTGGGCATCTGAGGCCCTAATCCACGAGACCTGAAAAATGACAGTGTGCCTTGTAGCAAATAGCAACAGAGAAACTCTACGCAAGATAGATGATAAGAACTTTTGAACCCACCGATTTGTTGCCCAAGTTCTTAATGGTGCAGGGCAGGAAGGCGGTGGCACCTAATTGCACCGTGTGGTTATCCAAGTGTGGGGTGTCGAACTCAGGAGCTTCAATGGCTGCAAAAAAAGGGGAGAAAAGGGATCATCATCTGCATGTAGGCAAGGGCTTTCACTTTTGCTTTTCCATTTTTCACAAATCCTCCTTTTCAGTAAGAAAAAGGAGACTAGAGGGAGCAACAACGGTTTGTTTTCATTGTCATTTTGTACCATTTTCTAAAGCGGAGCGAGGGAGGCCAAAGGCCGACCGAGCGAAGCGTCTTTAATTTTTTTGGGGGGAAATTGCTATTCTAATATTTGATATCTTTGATCTCTAGTACAACAATAAGGGGACAAAACCTAATACTGTGTGCATAGAGATGGCTGTCCTACTCGCGTTTCTTCGCAAAAAGGGATAAAGGAAGAAGACGAACTATTCTTGTTCTCTTTTCTGACATTGGAATGGAACACCGTCGTCTGATGCGCAGCATCACTGTTGTAAGCAACGTCTGGGGAAAATGGTCCTTTGTCGTCAACAGCAAATAAGATGAGGCTGTTGAGGGTGGATCACATTTTTCAACATTCTAATTTTAGAAAGGAAGCAGCAAAAAAGGTTCGTGACATTGTAAAATCAAATATCGTTTGACCATAGTCCACAAAAAAAACGAGTCTGCAGCCGACGACTTTGGGGGATTTTGGTAACTACTCTGCTCACTTCCAAAACGAAAATGTCATTGTGGTAAAAATAACAGCAGCTTGACACGTAATCTGTGCCAAATTCACCACAAAGTCAACAACAGAAAGAGAGACGGGAAATCAACGAAGCAGGCCACACAACGACGACGCCGCGACGTCATTGAATCCCTTTGAAGGTGCAAATCGACAATGCTGGCTAAGTGACCATTGCTAGATAGAGGAAGAAGGTAATTTAGGCACAGCAGCGCAGAGCAACCAGAGAAACTACAATTGGTCACCATAAAAACCGACGGAATTAATCTGCGGCAAGGGGCCCTTTTCCGAGGAGGTCCACTATGGTCTATGACAGAACAAAAAAAGGGGGAGTCTTGATGAAAAGTCTTATTACAACACAGCGACAGTGTTGTGTGAAATAAACCTTTCTTTGTAGACACACAAAGTTGAAAACTTCTGTGTCTATTTGCCATTTGATACATTGTTGAATTCCAAATTGTTAATTGATAGGAAATTGCTACAAAAAGAAAGGGAAAACTGGTCAAAGTATCGTGTAGGTAAAGTTAGTTGTGGCTCCCAAGAGAGAAATCTCTGCCCTTTTTTGAGGTATAGAAGGTACATAGGAGGGGTCTACCAGCATCAGCAAAGGTCTTATGGGGGATGTGGCCTTCAAAGTAGTTGTTGTGTAGCACCTGGGAACCCTCGTAATTTGTGTAGCCAGTCCGATAATTTGGCCAACTTTTGATGATATTTTCTTGGCCATATCAATTTATGACCCAACCACTACTAACTGTACAAAGTAGGACACTATAGCTTTGCCCTCAAGCCCCAGAAGAAAAAAACAAACAACTCCTCCACTAATAGTAATCTTTCTTCTAAAGAGGGGGACGACGATTGGTAATAACTAGTGCTCTATCTACATGACAATCACTACTATATTATGAGCGGGCGGAGTGATAATCATTTGTTTGAATATGCATGGCTTTCTTTTCTGGTTTGAATCAATCTTCTTTCATGCTTCTGCAGCATTGGTAATAACACTGATTTTGGGTACAAAACAGTCACAGCAATGCTGATGCGTAAATGTATTTTGGGTACTATGTATTGTAATGCAAAGTTCCGCACTCTCCTTCTCATTAGAATAGGAATTTTTTCAACAATGCTCTAGCTACTTTAGTAAAAGAAGTACACAATAGACATTCAGAAACACTCTATGCAAATGGTTCTTACACCCTCCTATCTACTCATGAACACACAAAAGAAAGAAAAGTCGAGAAGTATTTTTATCACCTGGTATGATGACATGTCATCACAGTAAAGAAAGTTACACACAAGAATTCAAGAGGGGAGAGTGTTAGTACCAGCGCCATATTTCGTGTCCCCCCTACTTCCCCTCAATTTCCGGTGGCTACCAAGACACACCACTGTGGCGGGCGGCAGCACCCGGCAATCATTACTGTTTTTAGCAAAGTTACGCAAAAAAGAGGCCACAAGGACACTTTTTATTGGGGTCAAATTGCATAGTAAATTGAAAGTTGGTTGTTTTACTATTCTGTACATACTCTGTTTCAGAGATATGTATATTGTATTTGTATGTGAAAATCACGACGACTACGGTGGAGACACAAAAGAATCAAGATCAAGTGTCACGCAATGGCAATACACGACTATGCCTCATGTTTATTCATGAGGTTATTTGGGATGGTGATGGTGTCAAGTGATAAGAAGTCTACTCCATCAAACCGGCCCTGCGCATAGAGAGTATGCTGGAGAGTGTCACTCTTACTTTGCTACACTACAATGCCAAACAAAAAGCCACAATCTAATCAGAAAGAAATCGATAAACTTTTCAAAGCATAGCAACGACTTGTCGTGTGATTGCGATTGCCTTTTACTATCATCAAATATTCATGCGTGACTTTAGTCCCTGGGAAAAAAAAACCACCATACATTTGTGATTACAAACCGCCAAATATAGAATTTGATCAAAGTTTAAATAGAAAGGAAAATTGTATAAAGTACATACACTACAAAGAAAGAAGAAAATATTGAAGATAGGATCAATGAAAATTAGCGTTTGAACGATGATGATTTACGAGGGTACTACATCTTTTGTTCATTTCTACTCTATCATCGGTTATGAATCATTTTTGCAATAATTGTCAAGTACTACTTGTTAAGCTTACAGTATGTAGTTGTAGTACAGCTGTAAGCTACAACTTCTCATTTCTTGTTATTGTCAATACTTATTTTCTTCTACTGTGACACGTGCCATGTTTACAACCCCCAAACGACAAATCATTTTATTGGAAAGTGTAAGAAGCGTGCGTATTACGTACTTAGGTTTAGAAAAAAAAAAATACATATTGGTGTGAGACAGAACATATGGTTGGACATTCCATTACATCTGTCACTGCTGGCAGTCAGGCCGTAATACGTGACACCAATTGCCTGACCTAAAAATTCTATTCTTGAATAACGGATGCCGCAGGAAACACACGTCCACAAGTACAGTGTTTTGTGAGAATTTCAAGCATGTTGTTGTTGAGAGTCTAAATCTCGTTTATCAGCCATATTATGTCATCGATCCCGTAATGGATCAAGAGGGTTCAGTGTAATGGGGAAGCAAGCACCAGAAGAAGCAAGAAGGGGAGAAAAGTTAGCTCGTTAAGAAGAAGAAGAAGTTGATGGCATAAACACAATAATCAATCAAGTTAGCAAAGGCTACTTTAGTTACTCTTCTTTTCCGACTACTCTTCAGAAGACCTTCACCTTTTGCTACTTTGCCTTTAGCATGTTTGCCTAGCTCTCCAAATACTACGCGAAATTGACCAACACAATCGAATCACAATTTCCGCATTACTGATCCAACATGGAGTAGCATTCTTTTCATGACCACCAAGCAGCAGTCAAGCTTGACAAAGCAGGCTGGGCTAGTATGGACATTAAATATGATTTACGACTTCCTATGCAAATCCAGTGAAGGAAAAAAACTTTCAAGGAGAGAATCAATCAAAAAAGAGGAAAGGGAAGGAATTCTCATTTTTCTGTGGTTTTCAAACTTTCAACGACGTTCGGTTCCCTTTCTTTTATGTGGGAAGAAATTCATGTTTTAACAAAGTTTTCAAATTAACAGTAACCAATAATTTCCAGTCTTGTCTTTGCTTTGGTGGAGAAAAAAGTGCATTAAAACTGAAAGCATATTTTTTTGTGCCTGCTGCGGGGGAAAAAGCTGTCATTGATGGTTGCAAAAGCAGACGATACAATTACATACAAAGAAGAAAATGCTAAAACTGCAAAAGATGAAAGATGAGCCACTGCTACAGTAGCTGCTTGAGAGTGGCACAAACAAGATAAATCATAATTGTATGGCAGCTTCCTACAAAGCTTCCTTTTTTTGTAAGCCACTGCTTCCTTTCCTTACAACCAAATCATGCAGCTTTTTAGCTAAACTTAGCGTGACTTAGAAGGCCAATTTGTAAAAGAGTAGCCCTTAGTACTAGAGTGTACTATTATAGCCCAGCCCAAGGAAAAAACAAATGCAGATTAGTACTACTGGGCCGAAAGTAAAGAACGCGATAGAGTTGTATTACTAGCCACAAAGCCTCCCTCTTTTCTACTACATGTATTGTGTATCGGGAAACAGCCAATGTATGGAAAAGAGCTCCGGCCTTGGTATGCATTACCTCGTTTCTTCCGTGATCCAATCACATAAGGTAGCATATGGAATTCAATTCCCTTCATTAACTATCAATGCTTTTTCCATGATTATAGAAAGCAAACAACACCTTTTCCTTAGCACGTAATGCAGTAGTATATTTGTATGTATTACTGTATTAGCATTTTGAAAATGTGCTTTGGGCACAAAAAAAATATTTGCAGTAGTCGTAAAAGCAGCTGTGATAAATGAAGCCTTTCAATTTGTTTGATCAATGCACTAATATGCCTTTGTTTGTAATGAAAAAGAGAGCTACTAATTACAGTAGCTTAGTAGCAAGTAAGTAGTAAAAGCAGTTTACATTATTGCACCACCACATTATTACAGCTTTAGGGCAAGTAATATCAGCGCCTATAAGTGCTTGTCCAAATGTCCATTACTTTGATTACAATTTTCCTGTCTTATACTAAGTCCCAACTCCCATGGGAACTTTTTTAATTAGTGACCCTTCACAATACAGTCAGCGTTGTTTTCATTACCAAAATTACTCTTAAGTACTATTACGTACTCTTACATTGTGAACGAAGGTTGTATTATTGGTGTTGTCTATGTTGTTTTGCGCTTGGTCGGAAGGAAGCCACTTGACAGATGGATTATGCGTAAATAAATCTTAGAGGCTTTTATTGCCTTAGGACACCACTAGCAGCCTTGTAGTGTTACAATAGTTGTGCCCATAGCCTTGCTTGTACCACAACTACTCTGAAACGTTGTAGCCAAATACTGAAGGGATGAGAGACTGCGACTTTTTTCACTAAGCTACTTCATGTTGTTTTTCCTCTATGGCAAAACTTTTTATTGCCTCTTAATAGACAAAAATAAACCTCCAAATAATCCAGACCAATTTGCTTTACAATCCATCAACAGACACAAAAAGTGTCTGGAAATGAAGTGCTTGCTTTTAACGCTTTTCCGAAAGCTCGCACGAAATGATAGCACACGAAACAGCGCAATTTATTACTGCCAAAATTCGCTACCTGGATGTGTATTGTGTACAATGGTCGCGGGCGGCCCCCTAAAAACTTTTTTCATCTCTTTCTCAAGTTCGCTACGCCTGCTTGGAAAGGCAAATGCGAAAGACAGAACTAAGCTCTTTTTCAACACGAGAATTATCCTACAGTCTTCTCATTAACATAAATGCATCCAGAAGTGCAGGTTATTTCACAGTACAAGGTACTCCGAGCCCCTTTCTAAAGTATAATGTCAAATGCCGATTACGAGACTTTGTCGTAGTAGTCTTTGCTAGCAGATTTTCTTAATGGATCTGTCTCAAGATAAAGTTGCATTTGGATAGTTGTAGATAGAGCTACTCAGCAGAGTAAATGAGCTGTACCACGCTACTACTAATATAATGGAAGGATGAGATAACTTAATGCTGTAATGAGATAACCAGATAATGGATTATGACATGGTGGAAAATAAATGGAACAGCAGCAGCATCTCAGCCTTTCTTCCGCCTTGAACAAAGTGAGATTGGAATTCGCTATGACAGGTTTTGCAGCTAGAAGAAGAAGAACGAAGAAACCACGCAAACCACAAGAAGAAAGCACTTTTTTACAGTTGTTTTCTTGTATCAAATGACTCTAATAGAGCACTGAATGTTCGTGACATTTCCAATCAACAATGTCGAGACCTTTTTTCTGACTCATTGCCATCATCATAAAGGAAAAACTCGTCTGGTTACATTGCAGAAGTTCCTTGCTTTCTAATTTAGACTTCACGTGGAGTTGACAACTCACGAGAGTAGTCGTAGAAAATAGCATGAAGCCAAATTCACATCACATATCAGAAGGATTGAGAGAAATGGCAAGCAATGCTGACACCTTGTTTTTGCAACGGTTTAGTAGATGTGCACCAGATTTCAAGCTATCGAGTCTAGACAGAAGCTTCTTTGGGGTGTGACATGTGGAGACTAGAAGAATCGTTTGTTTACGCCAAAGAGAAGAGAATCGGAAGGAGACGAGATGTCAATTCTCAAGGCTTGATGCCATGGCAGCAAAATAAAAAGACGAGAAGTTTTCCCAAGAATCTTAAAAAGTTTTCTGGAAAATCATTTTCGGTTTATCTTATCTACTAAGACCAGAGACGCTTTCCTTAGTTTTTCTTTTAAAAAAGTTTCGCCTTTTTTCCAGCGGATTAAAAAAAAGTAAAAAAACCTATTGTCAGTTCACATCATCTCCATGTTTGAAAGGAATTGTAGAAAAAGGCCATTTTGCTGCTCCTGGTGTGGTAGGGTAAGACAGGCCAGCAGCAGGCACTAGACAGGCAGGCAGTCGGATTAGCATCTTGGCCGTGGAAATCTCCGTCTTAGAAAACGAGTCTGACCCACTTGCCATTTTCTTTTTTAGCTTAGAGCAGCAGCTTCAAACGAAGAAAAGAAGTGGAAACAATTGAGGAGACACTAATCACTCCCTTAGGAGGAGGTGGAGCTGGAGGACCGCCGGATATTGCAACAATATGTACTGCAATGTTTGTGCTCAACAAACAGATGAGTATTTTTCTAGTGTGTATATTCACCGTAGTAGTCGATAAGCTTTCTTATCCTTGATACAAAACAAAGAAGAATACTATGCAAAACTTTTTCAATAAACCCTCTCTTCTCTACTTTTTTTTTCTTTCCCGCCTGTTTATCGCCTTTTCGCTTCTTGCTTTTCCTAACATTGTACTAATACAGCTCAGCATAGTTTTTCAAGATCAGATTATTTTGCAGTTGGCACAAAATCTGGACACGACATTTCCCTTTGAAATTGTAAGAATCTAATTAGGACTTCGTTAGAAAGGCAGCAGAAGGAAAAAGGGGGACTACTCTATTTCCATATTCTACAAAGCAATTTCCTAATTGGCCAAATATTCACGGAATGAAAGCAATACAAACAGAAACACTTCATTTCCGTAGGCAAGGATTTTTTTTCGTCTACATTAAAGGTCAACAAGAAAGATAGGACCACCGCGGGTGTCTAACTGTGTCTGCTTTGCTAGCCTAGGGGTTAATTGATACTCTCCTAGCTTGGTCTCTCGTTATGCACGGAAAAAGAAGACTATTCTCAAGTAGATTGTTGGCATGATGATGATGATACTTTCTCACGGATCATTTCCAATATGCAAGGTCATTTTCTAAAGATGGTTCCTTTGTTTTCGTATATAAAAGTCATGCGGCATCTCTTTCTAAGCAGTAGCAATAAATCACTAGAGAATACTTCCTTAGGTTCAAGTACACCAACTTCTGTGGCAGCCCACAGTGTTTGAAAGTCACTTGAAAAGTCTCATTTTACAAAATTGCCAGCGAAGCGAGCTACGTCTATTGACAATGGAAACATTAGCAATAAAAATTCAATGAGACATTGAAGATGATTTTGAAACACTGTGTGGCTTAGCATTTTTGCTGCTCCGTTTTAGAGCCCCATTCAATCCCATTTATCATTACACAGATAGAGGAGAGGTTTTCTCTTGGCAAAAGTCAGACAGAGAGTCTGAAATGAGGCCGGATATTGCAAAGCAATCTGATTTACATAATGACTTGGATTTCAAATATCACACTACTGCTGCTACATCTCAGCAGTAGTAGAAGCAACCTTGGCTCCGTTCTGTAGCAGCACTGTCACAGATATGTAAATCAAGCTCTCTGACACCAGATCTCATCCTACAGCTAGTAGTAGTATAAGCTACTTTCAAAAACTTTTCCCAATAGCGTGCAAACATTAGCTGCTCTCTATGTTCTACACTCGACTTTTCAATTTTGCTAAGCCCTATTGAAAGTCTACAACAGCTGTTCCACTCACTCGACAGAGCTCCTCTGCATGGCTGTCTCTTTGGAATTTATTTGGCCTAATTTATTACTTTCAATACATTTTACTCTTGTCGAAGCAACTCTGCTGCTGCAAAAGGGCCTGAACGCAAAATCGATATACATTTACCAGTCAGTAGAGAAGGCAGGCCTCAAAGGCTAAAAGAATTGCAACAAAATTCTTTGTTTCAGACTCTAGCGAGGGAAAGTGGCAGAGCATCATCACCTATTCCAAACCAGCTTATCAAGTGTAAAGATCTGAGCAGCTTGTAGCCGCCCAGCAACCATACCATAGAAAAACTGCATCTAACCGACAAAAGATACAAAGGAAGCGTAGTGGCATTTTGGATAGGAGGAAGAAGAGCAGTCAGAATTCAGAGTAAAAGAGAGCATGAATATTCAGAGTTTTTTTTATCTCCCCTTCCAATCTTTTTGCTACACTAATGAGATCATCTCGTGGAATTGGTCCGGGCAAACAATTGAAAAGATGAGAGAGCATAGCAAGCAGAATGGTCGTAGTGCTTGGAGAGAAGAAGGAGGCACTCACAGAGGCAGCAGCAGCAGCACAATATCCCCGGATTTCACAGTTGTAGTGGCACACTTCTTCTTCTTCTCTCCTCCTCCTTCTAGTTGTAGGAGAGACTTACATGAATATTGGCACGGAGCTGCCAAAGCTTGGCCTATTCTCATGCAAATCCGGAATACGTCGGCAAAAGGGGACAAAAAACATTTGTGCTTCATTAACACTCTAAAAAATGGAGTACGACAAAGCGAAAAAAAGGCAAAGAGAAAAAAAGTTGCAAAAGGGCAAATTCGAAAAGGGGAATACAAAAATTCGTGAAAGAAGTAGAAAGCCCGGATGATTTCCTGGAAAAGCTTCCAATTTCCCTTCCCTTGAAAATGAGGCTGAGACAAGTAAATTGAATTTTGCGCTTTGGCTGCGCTACTGCTCTAATTGAGTTTACAAATGAACTTGTCAATAATGGAAGAAAGATACTTCGCTAACGTCATTGGGTGACGAGACTGAAATCCCTCCCATTCAAGGAAATTGAAGAATTTCCGGCTAATTGCATAAGGGTTAGTCTAAAGGCCATTCATAGTAGTAGGCAGACGACGACCTTTTTGTTGCAAAGGCCATAATTGCTATGCTGTCTTTGTCCCCTTTTCTTTGGGACAGCAGAGCAGTTAGACAGGACCAAAGTTTCCTGTCTCCTCAGCAGCTTCTTTTTTGCCTGCAGGACTATCCTCGCGGGTCGCGAGCATAGCGAGCGTAGCCAAGCTTCTTCCTCCCAGTTTTTATGACCAGCTGGCCATGATATGTAGCCCTAATTAAAAGTCCCCCTTCTTCCTTTTTTCTTGCCTAAGAATATTGGTGCTAGTCTCTTATAGTACTAGTAGAAGAGTAGGATTTTCTTGGCTGGATCTTCTTGAAGTTTTTGATGGCCTCATTATTGTCGAAAGTAACTACTCTTGGCTGCCAAGATGAAAAAAAGAGAGTTTTCTCCTTCCAGCCACTTGCTCTTCATTTACTTCTTGATGAGAAAAAGAAGGGGTCAACTTTTTTCTGGGTAACATTGCGAAAGCATAAATTATCATGTCAGCCATTCCTTTGAAGAACCATCTGGGATAAACGCCAATTTCGGAGAGACAAGGAAAAATAAAAAGATAAGAGACTTTTACTTGCGCTCTTCTTATTTTAAGTGCACCTTCTTTTAGTATCTGGAAAGAAATCTACGAGGCATTTAACAGAGAATTTATAGCCTCACTACAAAACCATTTTTGGCAAAGGAATGTCAGATACATCAGCTTGACGAGGCGAGCAAGCAGCAAAATACATTTCGACTTTTAAAGAAAGCTGCAATGATGATTGATGAGCTAATCAATGAGAGTAGTAGGAGACAAAATGGCCCTCTTGTTCTGATCGAGGAGGCAAGCAAAAGATGCTTAGAGTAGCCTTGAAAAACTGAACGAAAGAAGAAGCTTTCCTCACGAGTCTCCCTGGAGGAGTTGAGGTAGCTGTCAAGGAAGCTACAGTTTTAGCTACAAAAATTGTTTCCACTTACAGTACTGTATTCTTGTACATACTCCGAATACATTGTACAAGATTAGACAAGAAGACAGCTGATCTTTTGACAACTGATCTTTTCTACAATCACCTGTCTACTTGTCTTAGATTCATTACGCGATTGTTAATATGAAAATAGGCCTAGGGGCCAAGATAAAGGAAATGAAAATGGTACAATGTCACCAAATTAAGGCCCAATTTACTGCTGTGCTGTGTAGACAATTTAGCAGAAAGAGAGAAGCTTCAAAGTGAGGATGAGGTAGCCAACTTGCCGCCACTGTGTCTTCCATTATGGGCGTCTCTCTACTCGAGCGTAACATTATGTCCTATTTTCTTAGCTTCAATTTGCAAGCAGAACGAATAACGCCGCCGCGCGTATAGAAGTGAAAACGAGCCGGAGGCTCAAGAGGTGTTCGGAAATCCAATAAAATGGCTGTCACGAATGACCCGAATTCCTCACTTTCACGGTAGTGCAATAGCCGCCTTACTTACTGCTGCTGCCCTCCGAAGTACCAAGGCCGAAGCATAAGGTTAAAAGAACAAAAATTCTTTCCTCCTCTTCTTCTTATTGAAAATCAAGAGTGGTGAAAAAATGTCGACAAATTGTGCAAAAACCAAAGAGTAGCAAATGCACATAGCAGCAGAGGAGGAGGTTATGAAGAAAGACCTTAAAGGTCCCCCTGCAGCAGTGGTACTGTTGTAGCTAGCCAAAGCACCACCAAAATGACAAAAAAGACCAAGTGACAAGAATGTGACATCATTCTTGATCGCTAGCTAAATTGTCTGTATTTTTTGCAGCATTGTCCCAGATCGTTCTGATCGACACAAAAACTGCTCTATTGGGACTCCCTAGCGTTTTGGGGTCCTTTAGAAAAGCCAAACAGCAGCTATGCCTGCCTGCTGCACTCTCTTCCTCCTCATAAATCAGAGTTTTATGAAAAATCTTCAAGAAGAAAGTAAAAGTTATTGGTGCACGCTTCTGTACGGCCAGTCAGCTTGCTAAACACACTATAAAAACTTGAGGCCGAAATTGCATGACGTTTCAATAGAAGGCTATGCTATGTGGCATCTGCTGCTGCTGCTGGGTCTGGCTAAGTCCTAATTAAGCAAGCCAATGGTGCTTACATTGCACGCTTGCTAAACGCACTATAAAAACTTGAGGCCGAAATTGCATGACGGTAATAGAAGGCTGTGCTATATGGCATCTGCTGGGTCCGGCTAGGCCTAATTAAGCAAGCCAACGGTGCTTACACACTCTCTCTAAATCGAAAATGGGACTGGACATAATCAGGTAAAGTGCTACTGATTAAACACAGTAGCAGAAACTTTTTTGCGGTTCCTGGTTTTTGTGTGTGACAAGGCCTGAAAAGTTGTTGCCCTCTCTGATACGTTCACAGAAAACTCACCCAAATCCGATCCTGACGCACTGATGATCAAATGGAGCGATGCTAGATAGACAAAGGAGACTAATGCTTGGCTTTGGAGAGTCACTGAAAGGTCCTTGAAGCTCATGTTGATGTTTTAGGATATAATTTCTTTTGCTCGTCAATGTTGCGATTTCCGCTTCTTGCTTTCTTTTTTGGTGTCTGATTTTTTGCAAGCTTCTTTTCACAACAATGGGGGCTTTGTATTCGTCCTGTATAAAGGCTATATGTAGTGTGTCCCTTTTTTTCACACTTGTGTTTCAGGCCTTTGGCGAGAGCGAGAGATGTAGTAGTGCTGCTGAGTCTGACAAAAGGTCCTGATAAAGCTCCAATTTAGGAGACACTTGACTTGTCCATTAATTTACCTGGAAATAGAGAGAAAATGGGTCCTAGAACAGGTCAGCAATATCGTGTCCATGTCTTGGCTAAAAGCTCGCCTAAAGACTAGGCACTCTTCATTTCTAAAAGAAAACCCAGGCACAAAATAAATGCTGGTGAAACAAAGAAAAGGAAAATACAGAAAGAAAAAAAAATCGGTCACGTTTTGTCCATATTATGGTTTTTCTTGCCATGTGTTACACACATTCATTTGCTATGGCATGTAAAATGTCCTTGTTTACATACAGTTATGGGCAAACTAGATTTTACAGTTTACACCAGCCTCAAATAGCAAATAGAATAACGACTGCGTAGTTTGGCGTTAGCAGTCGTAGTAGTAGTATCCTACGTAATGATCCCTACTACACTAGTATCTGCTTTCAATCCTCTTTTGTCGTTGCCATCTGATAAAGGCCATAAAGGAGAGAGCAGAGCAAAAGAACTTTTATCAAATGCACTTTGCTAGTAATACCATCATATGAAGGCAGCTTGAGCTTCACTGCTGCTAGCATTACTACATACACATGATTGGAAAACTGGGTTTTGGCTATAAAATGTAAGCCATTTGGTATTTGGGGGTTGCCTCCATAGATCTTGTTTAAAGTATAAAGAGAATTTACATCAAGCCATTGCTCCCGAGCTTGCCGCCGAGAGGAGGAGACCCTTTCTTGAGCACTTTCGGAAGCTGCTTTTCAGGAAAAGGATGTTGGTGATGCTATCTTTGCCTTCTCCTCTACTCTCCAACTCTAAAGATACTCCTTTTCAGTCTAAAGAGACGTGTGCGCTACTACATATGGCTTTTTTGCCATCATTGGGTGGTTCAGGTTCTGGTGAACCCTCATGAATTCTGCATAGCCTGTGATGTTTTTGCTATGGCATCAGTGGGCAACAAAAAGGAAACTTTTACCCCACCAGAACAAGTTGTTCTACTGCCAAAAAAGTAGTAGACTTTGTCCTTGCCAGTCTGCCAATTTCTGAAGAGTAGAAGACTTTGTGTCTAGAGGTGATAAAGCCGTCAACTTCTCTGTCGTCGTAGAGTCTAGCAAGGTCACAAGCGAATGTTTCTTCATTAGATGGCAATGCCATCCACCGTAGCTTCAGGCTTGATGCCTATTGCCTAGCAAAGGAAGCCACATGATACTACTGCGAGCTTAGGATTAGTTATCAATACGGATCTTTTGAAGAAGGAAATTAATTCTCTAGGATAACTACTAACTAGCCGCCTCCTTTTTGTATGCAGGAGACAGAAGCAGTAGCTTATATACCTACTTTTCATGTAAGCTAAGGTTTCTTCTTCTGATGTAAAAACTACTCTCTAACCTAACTTTCTTGCTTGGGCCCTGCTCACTGCTCCTCTCTGTACACTACAGCTTTTTTTTCCATTCCTAAGTTTTGAGGCCTTCTTCTTTCCATTCCAAAAGTTTACTTACTTTACTTATTTGCAGGTAGTGCTCCTCCATTGAGAAAATTGGATTACTATTTTGCTGTATATTTTCAAGCTTTGTAGAGAACTACCATTTAATATTTTTAACATGCAATTCAAACACAAAGAAATAATAGGCTAACAAAAGGGGGCCTTTTACAAGGCTTTAATTTTGCATGTTTGCTTTATGCACTTTCTTCCAAATTACTCAACTAAAATGTAAATGGCAAAAGCATGTAACAATAAAGAGTTTCGTTGAGGGTCCTTATTAATTTGTAACTCAAAAATAGGACCTACCTTACAATCTTTTGCTTTATACTTCACTTTTGCTAACAAGCAAAAAAGTTTGCTTCTAAAAAAAGGACCACATCAAAGCTCTCATAGTCAACTAAAAGAGTCACTAAAAATGTGACAAAAAATGGATACACCTGTTACGTATTAAATAGCAAAAACACCTCTTAGAGCTGTTTTAGAAGAAGGACTACAAATACATACTACTCGTATCATTTGTATTTGTTGTTACGTGTTGTAAGAACATATGCTAATGTTTTTGTTCTACAGCAACAAACGTTGATGATTATGACTGTTAAGCAAAGATGTAAATGATGCAGTTGACCTAGTATCTAGCTAGATTTTGCTAACTTGCTCTGTTCAATTAACTTGGACCCATAAAAGTAGGAGGGTTTGAGGGTTGGACAACAACATTGCTGCTGCTACGACAATTGCATTTGGCCTGTTTAGATTGCAAAAAAAGGTTAGAATTTTTTTTGCTAGACCTTCAAAGTTGCCAAAACCAACTGTGATCACGTGCAAAATGGCACAGCAGCAGGCAGAAGTAGTAGCGAGAGTGGAGCGACAATGTCGTCCTGCCTTTTTCTATTATTGCCTCGTATTGTAGCAAATGCTGGCAAGAACGTTAAATGGTTGTAGAACTGTACTCTTTTATAAAATTGTGACACGTCCACTGCGGCTTCAAATTACCAAAAAAAATCGTTTGAGACACGAGCGAAGCGAGTGTCGAGTCATGATAAATCACTATCTACGACTTTCAAATTGTTTCCTTTCCGCGCATTTTTTTAAAGGAGAAACCGTTGACAAGTAAAAAATTACAACTTTGATTAACTTGGCTAACGAAGTGTGAACAATCGACGTTTCTCTTGTTACAACTTTGCTGTAGAATGCAGAACTGTATTAGAGGCTGTCTGTCTGGCGCAAATGTTCTCCTTTTTTTTAAGTCGCCAAAAAAAACCGGATAGGACGACGACAATGGTGGCGAGACGCTAGGATGCTACGATAGGACAGTTCGCAATTTGGCCCTTCCAGAAAAACAAAACCCTAATGCACATTTACAGTTCATTAATTCGGCTAGGACAGCAGTGCCAAACAGCCCTTTTTTCCTTCAGCTGCTGTTGTGCTAGTTTTGTAAGAGAAAGAGAGAGAGCTATTGTACTACTATTGTCACCAGTCGAAATATCGATCTTTCTTGTTGGATTTTTGCATGCATTTGTCAAATGAAGCACAAAAAAGTCGTGAGCTCAAAGCTTACGAAAAAAACTCGAGAAAGCTCTGTTTTTTCGTCGCTACTGAAAAACCATGGGTCTTTTATGCACTCTTTTTTCAATCTAAATGGAACGACAAGAAAACTCAATTTGCAGCTATGCTTCGCGCCAATTTTCCCTCGACTTCATTCAGCTCAAAGCTCTTCTTCAAAATGTGTACCAGTGCTTTAAAGGTTAAAGCTTTTACTTGAAGGTTTCCTGTACATTTCTTTGCCTGAAAGTAAATGTCTGCTATGTACTACGGATGGATTCAATTGAGCGGCAAAAAAGCAAACATCCGTGTGCTGGAATGCCCTAACTTTTGTTCTACCATCACTAGGTTACTTTCCTAAAAGATCAAAGAAAGAATCTTACATCACATTCGTCTGCCGCTGCTAATTGAAACATGACGCATTCTTTGTTCTTCTATGTTACTTAAAAATTTGGTTAGCTATACCTTACGTAAAGCATAAAGCAGCCTTTACTTGAGATGTACTCTTCACGTTTTTGATGATGCAAAAGGGATGAGAAAAGTGCAACTGTCAAGTGTGTATTGGGGCGCATACACCAAATACCAGGCTTTGCTTAGTACATACTATCATTCAGAATATACGACAAAAGGAAGGCGAACTATAGCGTACGTCTCCTCGTTCACTCAATCTGAAGAACGAATCTGACAAGATCTTTTGTACGCAGCAAGGGCCACTACTACAACTACTAACCAAAAAGCTGAAAAGTTTTTTCAATGAATCTGGGCCAAGAAAGCAAAAGCAAAGGTTGGAACAAGAGCAGAGGAGAAAAACATTGTCATATTGTTTATCACCTCCAAGCAGAGAAAATATGGTGCTAAAGGGATCTTTGTGACTGTACGCCTACGGTAGCCTCTCATCGTGGCCACCGCCACCGCTAAAGCTCCAGGCCCCTGGAGTTGTTTGCGCGGCCATCAAAGGAATACCAATGACCTCGAGTAGTAGAAGTAGCCAGGCTAGAAGTCAACGTAAGAAAAAGAACGAGTGCAAGAAGAAGAACGACATTTACTCCATCTCAAGTGATACACATACTGCCGCAGAAAAATCTGGCAACAATATTTTTATGGCAGAGTGGTCCTCCACGTTTTCTAACCAAAAAAGACGGTACTAAGCGAGAAAGTAATTGTGGTTGTTAGAAGGCGATTAAGGCTACGATAAGATCAAATTGTTGCTCGTGAAAGTTTGCTCCAACAAAGACGTCTATTTACTGCTCAATCATATTGAAATATATTGAAAGTAACTCAAACCAGCCATCAATATCATAAAAGCTTTCAAAACTCAAGCCCAGAAGGTATTATGTAATGTAACTCTCGGTCAGTTATCATCATCCTGGTATACTACATATCTGTATTCTGGAAAGATAGAATAATGTATGAAGAAGTACTACTACCCTATCGACTACTTTTGCTGGCACATGCATCGATGTTTGGTTGTTCGTTGGAGCCAAAAATAGAGAGAAGAACACTCGCATCACCTGGTCATCAGTAGTAGCAAATAGATATTATCATACAATGGGTATTGACAGACATGGGGTAAGTGATGATCATCAATATTGCTAAGTGCTTTCACCTCCTATACCTCGTGTACGTAAGATATAGGGACAGATAGGGGAAGAAGATAGCCATTGTGTCGATTTAGGCCAAAGTAGAAGAGCCTCAGCCGCAGCCCCAACAAAGCCGTTGCCGTTCAATTTGGAAGAAAAGTTGCTCTGTTAGTCTACTTCCTTCTCGGCTTGTCAAAAAAGAGTGCAAACAAGGGGATGATCAATTTATGTCTCAATCTACTGAGCAAACAACTCAAAAAAGACTAATTTACATGGTAATAATACACTGGGTGTGCAATAGATTGAAAAGCCGCCAAAGGAAATAACATTCTTTGGGAAAACACGCAAAGGGTCAGAAAATTCTGAGGCCAAAAAAAAGGTTCCACCACTGCTACTATTTGACAAATATCACGTCAGACCTTTTCCTCCATTTTTCTCCTGGTGGGAAAAAAATCTAGGCTTCTATCTAGGATTATTGTGTTCTACTTTAATGAGCTCTCTTCCCTACCGCCGCTCTCTTGCTTCGTCTTGAGAAAAATATACACACACTGTATTTTGGCGAGGAGGCGCGACGAACAAAACTTTTTTAGGCTTTCCAAAAGAAGAAGGAAGACTCCTTTTGTCAAACGTTGAAAGTTGCAAATCTGCTAGGTGACTTCATCAGGCATTCCGGCCACATTCTGATGACCTTTGCTTAGGAGCAGTAGCCGCCCCCATTCCTATGCAGAGGATGACATCTTTCCGCTCAACTCTTCTTCTCCTTCTTCCACTACTACTTTTATCATGTTGTCTTTAGTCGATTCTTGGCGCGACTAATCTTCTTGGCAAGGCGTGAACAAGTTTTCTCGCTAGCGTGTGGTGGCCATGGTCCTGGCCAAAAAGGCTTAGAGAAATTTCAGCTTTTGAAGTTTAAAGTCTTCTTTAGACTTAGAGATAGACAACAATTTTGCACATTAAAACAAAGACTAGAAAGTATACAAAGAGTGTAAAGCGGTATGACGCAATGACGTAGTACTCATTGCAAAAGTTTTTTTTTTTTTGCTCTAAAAAAATAAATTGGACTGTCTTTGATTATCTGCAGTGTAGCAAAAGTTCGCAATGAGCATCCATTTTTATTGCTTACTTTCGAGTTTCGATATAGAAAGCCACCATTTAAAAACATCAGTAGATAGAGTTTTCCTACCATGATTGATCCGATCATCCTTTAGCCTCATTAACGAAAGGAGAGGGGATTTGTAAAGTTGGTAAATCTCTCTGATGAAGGTACTAAAATGGCAACTTTCTCACCTTGAAAGAAGAATAGAAGTAGTACTACTACAACAAGATGGTCGTCCTCTAAAGTTTTCCTTCTTCATTGCTGCTGCTGCTGCCACGAACCGAGTTTTCAAAATTAATATCTCTCTTCTAAAGATGTTGGCAGAAGAAGGAAGCACCACCACCGCATCTTTAACTGGTTTTTGCACGAGAAAAGGAGAAGAGCGAAGACGAGAGGACCATTTTTATTAAAGTGGGCCTGGTCATGGCTTCTCGCGAGAGAAGAAATATGATGGATGGCCATGATCCCCCTCTCCCCATACACTTCACCAAAAATATTTTGATAAATTGCCCTTGAACACCCATCAAAGAAAGCCGAACAGCGCGGCTTTCTGAAATCTAAGGTACTAATTTTTGAGAATGGCTCTAAGATAATCTGATAGGGTGTGGTATAAGAACACCGCGCGAGCCTGTGATGATTATCTGCATGTTTTTTGCGACCTTTAGAAAATGAAGAAATATGGGGGTGACACGCATTTAAAAGGCGCTTATCTAAAGCTCGGCTATTGCATATAAGGCATGATTATAATGGCCTCCTCCTCCTCTCCGTTCTTCGTTCTAAAGTCGTTTGCCAGCAGACCACCGCAAACACTAAGGAAACAAGCACGAAATTGTCTCTGGTCATGCGATGGCCATTTGTCAAGAAATAAGACCAAAAATACGCGACATAAAAAACAGTAAAATGACCTGCTTTCGAAAAGTTTCGCCCTTTCAAACAAAGGAAGATTAATTTTAGTTTTCCCTTGGGACGAAGGGGACTTACCCTGATTTTGGTCTTATAGTAGAGTTGCACACAAATAAACATTAATTTCTGTAGAGAGAGTAATAGCTGAAGTTGCAAAGCACGAAGTAGCTGAACCGTCCGACTTGCTCGGCTTACACTCCACTTCTGCCGCAGAAGCAAGCGCTTGCGAATCCTCACATCTTTCCCTGTTAACGACGCTGAAAGCGTGCCTTACCCGTTGGTAGTAGTACTGCTCTACTGGCTTCAGCTCTCTTGCGCCTTCGTGCAAAGCGAAGGCGCATTTTTGAAACAAACCCCTGCTTTACTACTGATTGGAACTACTTATTTCATGACGAAAATATATCATTTTTCGGAATTTCTGAAAACGTCTTTTGATATCTACATAGGTTGGAAAACGAGTGCTGTCATTTACACTTATTGTATTTGCTAGCAAAACAAAAATGAAAGCCATAAAAACTAATGCTTTCTGCAGTTTGTTTGAGAAGGAGGGAGGGTCCTTCTCTTCTCTACTTTGCCAAACAAAAGAAATTCTTTATGGCTTTTGCCGTAAGAATTGGAATAGTCAAAAGGTTAGACAGCGGCATTCTGCAGTAGAAGTAGTTGCAAGGCAGTTAGTAGTGGAGGAGGAGCTGATGCAGTATGTAGTAAAACACAATTTTTCTTAACGATTTGGTATTATGAAGACGAAGACCATTTTTGGCCTCGTTCTCCGCCTCGTGTTGTTTTTGTGCTTCTTCCCATCTCATTCTTCAAAATCGACAGTTGTGCATCAAGTGTTTTTATCATGGGGCCCTTAAAAGAAGCCTTTTTCAGCAACGTAAACTGAAAATCCGGATGAATAAAATAGGAAAAATAATATCGGTGAATCAATCCATCTGATCCCTTTTGTCAGCTGGCTTTTGTTCCACCATTGCATTTGGCACCGATATCAAAAGAATCATGATGGTTTTCACTTTTCATACATGTGCAAAAGAGTGGAGGAGATTTTTTGCTTTTTACCCAAGCAAGGCGGAGGACTGAGGCTTTTTCAATTTCTGCCGGCATTCGCATTTTCGCGTATAGTAGTTCCTCTCTCTTTCTCCGTTTGTGTCATAAAAGATGGAAAAGGACCCTCATCTGGAAGAGTTGATGATAGGCTGTACGCCTGACTTACTTTTATGACCTGGTAGCACTACTACCAGTAGGCAGCTAGCGGTTTTGAGACAACATGTGTGGAAGTGCGCGTGGCGTCTGCGGTATCGTCACTGGACTGGTATGTGGCGTAAATCACAATGTGTGAAATCCATCCCATAGAGTCGCATTTTACAACATTGCGAGCGAAGCGACCTATGTTAACTTTCATACTTTTAGCTATTCTTCGCGCCAAACGTCAGATTACAGGTAAGAAAAGCAAATATTGAAGAAAGCAAAGATAAATATTCTTTTACGCGTGAAAATTCAAGTGAGACATATTTGGCAATTTTCAAACATTGTGTAAATCCTACTGCCCACATATCAAGTAAATACATTCCCCTTCTTCCTTTGGGTGGTAATAGTAAATGATGTGGACAACAACTCGTAATGGCGCAGAGAGAACACGACTCAACAAAAGACGAAAAATGATGATAAGAAGAGCAAAGGACAAAAGCGAGCAAACAATTGCTGTTTTGAGTGCAGTCCATATCGAGCAAATTGGTCGGTTGGATGATGATGGCGCTGATGGATCGATTTAGTGCACTTTTCTAAGATAGGAGCCCTTTGCTACTGCCTTCTTGCCTTTTTGTGCTTTCTACACTCATTTTGTAAGAAGTTGCACATTCTGCTGATGCCCTGGCCTCTGCCTTTTCTGCTTTGCCCCCTTTTGGCTTGTAACACTTGTTCTCTGACGCTTTGCTACTCAAGCGCTGCTGCATCTCTACTTCCAAGATGACGATAATGGCTTCAGCTAAGAAAGCTTTCAATTTCATCGCTGCTACTGCTACTTTCTTCAAAATTCTCATTCGTGGTCAAGAAGGGAAAGTAGTCTTGTTCCCTAAGGATATTAGTGTAGGATGTAGATTTTTTACTAGGAGATTTTCCCATGAGAAATCAGAGTTCAAATCATTAAAAACTTTCTCACTTGTGATCTTTAAAAGTTGAGGAAAGAATTCTAATCTAAATAAAAGAAGTGCAACTTTTAATTTGAAAGAAAACTTTTTTATAAGGTCAAGGACGAGGAGGTAAGAAAAGTCCTTGAAGCAGCATCTAGTGGGAAAGAAAATTGTTTATTTTTGTCCCTTATTGTCCATGATCTAGTACTCTATACTAGAAAGATACTGTACACATTTTTATTGCACATGAGTCCAGCCATGTTCTTTCTTCTTCTTATGATGACAAAAAATAGTTTATAACTCTAATGCCTGGGTCTAGGCTACAACGAGGACATTTTTCTCATTCTCTTCGCTGCTGCTGCTCCTCTGCTTGTTCTGCTCGTCCTCCCTTTTGATGGCCTCCATCACAGCTCGTTTCTCCTTATTTTTGGAAACTTTCTCACCATATTTGCTCCAAAATGTCATAGGTGCAACAGATTTTTTACCCGTTCGCTCATCAAAGATCTATTTCAAAAGTAATAAGGAAGGAAGGTGAGAGAGATTTTTGAGGAGCTTTTTAGTTTACATACCTGACAACTGGCAAAGGGAGGGCTGTAAAGATGTAGAGAGACGGCTCCGTTGCTATGGCTCGTATTTTCCACTCTATGAAGTCCTAACTCGTCACTCATGTAAGAAACTGAGTTTCTTTTGGCGTCGTAACGGTCCTTTTCTAACATGAGCCCATGCTCATCTTGATTTTCATGAGGCCAAAAGAACCGGACCTGGAATATAGCAGCAGGCAGGCAGCATAAGAAGATAATCTTTACAATACATTGACTTTTACGTAGTTCAGTAGTAGTAGTAGAGTCTATGCACAGAAAGAGGCCAAAAAATAGGGAGATTTCGGCCTCCATCCATACATGTATGTAGTACTATATAGTGCACGGCGTTTGAAAATCACAGAAAAAGTCTCATTTAACATTGCGAACGACGCGAGCTACGTTAGTAATAAAAGGTAGTTAAATATGCCAAAAATGGTCAATTTTGGCGAGTTTTTGAAAACCTGAAGATTTGGGTCAAACAGTGTTACCAGACAGGTCAGTTTTAATAGGACAAAAATTGGTAATTTTTAAACAATGTGATAGTGTTCGAAAATCACTCGAAAAGTCTCATAGTGTTTTAAAATTTTTGTTTCTATTCAAAAAAGACTGTGTTTGGCATAATTGTTGTTGAAATGAGATATTTCCAGGTGAATTTCAAACAGTGCGGCCTCTTTTTTTCCCAAACTATTGGCTTAATCAGGTACAGCATCAAAATAGACCAAAAATAGCCTAAAAGCCGCATACCTCTCTTAATGTTCCATCGAGGACCTTGACGAAGCAGTGGGAGTTGGCATGGTCATGAATGGTTGACTGGTTTCCCGGTGCCCAACATAAAAGCATCAAATTGAACTTGCCGTTGCCCTCGTGGACTAAATTCCGCGTGTACCTGTATTTGTCAAATTTGGCGTATGTCTTCCAATCTTCTGGCTTGGATTTGTAGGAGGCCAGTAAAGCTTCGACTTCTTCAATATTGACCACGTCACAGTCGAATTTTTCCAATAACCCTTCGATCAGTTCGTCCCATGTCAAGCCATCCTTTTCTATGCTGCTCATTTTTTAGACTGGTGCTGCAGTAGTCCAATTTAACCTTGCTTTTCTGTAGTATCGATTTCAAGTGACTGAAGTGAAGCCTCTTCTATATGAAACTGCTTTCTATTATTTAAAATCGGAAATTTCCACTCTATTGCTGCTCTTTGTCTTGTCTTATCAAGAGTCCCCAAGTAACTGAACGAGTTCGAATATTGTCTCAAACTTTATACTAGTAAAACAAGATTTCTGTATTTTTCATGATCCGATATAGAGCAGAGAAGACGAGTACAAATGCGATGGTGGCAATCGCACATTGTGTTGCGCATCTACATATCAAGACTCAAGAGAGGGCAAAGTTTGGTAGGAAAGGAGGAACGCAAAGAAAAAGTCACAGACAAAAAGTCGAGTTTATATTTTATTTATCAACCAGACAACCACTTATTAGAAATCTTGTAGAAGGACATGTATGCTACATAGCGCTTTGTCTGCGCAGACTTCTTGCCCTTTACAATTTATTTAAGGATTTCGTTGGTTGGCGTGTTCCTTGATTTGTCATCACAGCCACCATCGATTTCAACGATGCCGAATGCAATTGTCGCGATGGTATCAATATTAAAATCAATATGTAAAATTGGTCGAAAATTGCGAAGTCATATTTTTTGGTACATACATGTTAAGCAAAAATTCACATATTCATTGGCGTCATCCAATGATTATGAAGTCTTCATTTTCACGCTAATGTCAAAAATGACGAGTACGTTTGTCGCGATTTTATTACAAATATACGCGAAAACTGCGAATTCATTTCCGATACGTAAAAGAAACTAGATTTATGAATTGTAGGGCAACAGTGATTCATATTACGTAAGGAATGACTGATGTCTATCGTCTCATTTTTCAGAGTAATTTATTTTTCAAGAGTACGACTTTTATACGCCGCAACATCGATTGGTGAAATAACATAGCATTCCGAATCAACACCGGAAAGTACTCGCGTAATATATGAATCTTCATTAATCAAAGCACAATCAGGAAAAGCACCTTACATGAGGCTTGACGGCGAGTAAAATGCACGGCATGTCACCACGTTAGATCGATCTTCTCACCACCAACATACTTGCCATACCCAAGGACTTAAAAGAGAGAGAAAAGCATTTTACATTTTCTGATTTCGTCGAGTGTAACGAGAATGCAATAAAAGCAGCATCAAAAACATTTCATTAGATTTACGAGAATCATTTGGGTCGTCGTCGAAGAAATCCAGTTTTTGTTATCTTCTTTCTTCTTAGTGACTAAATGATCATCGTTGCTTTCGTTGTGGAGGAGAAAACCGGATTTCTTCTTGAGGACACACGAAAACTTGTGAAATAAACATAGGACCTATAAAGTATTCGAAAATCACTTTGAAATGTCTCATTTTACTACATTACAAGGCGTAAAATTTCAAATGAGACCTTTTTGATAATTTTCAAACACTGTGACACACCCTCGATTTCAGAGATGTTGTCCTTCTCATTGTGTACCTCAGATATTCTGTTACTTCTTTGGCAAGCCTTCTTTTTCCTCTCGTTGCATCTTAGACTTCCAACTTTTAACTAATTTTGATGTGTTACGCCAAACTTTTGCTATCTTGCATCAACTGCAACAGACATTGCAGCTCGTAGCCAGCAGCCGCCTAGCATTCTAGATTGTTTTTATCATCCAACAGATTTGTTTCCAAGCTACTCTGAATGAAGTTATCCGTCCCAAAGACTACAGAGCCATTTGGGTCCTCTTTTTTTTGCCAACTATGCCGCCAAATGATCATTGAGTCCAGCTTTAGTCCTCGAGCTCATAAACTGCACATTTTGCAGAGAAGCACATTAAAAAGAGATGCTACTTCTTCTTCTTCTACTGCGAAACTCATTTCAAATGAAGGTCATGAGACGACGTAATTAAGTACAATATATCCCTCTGCAGCAAAAATAAAGTTGGCAGCCACCAAGGAAGAGGCACTTTTCTTAAAAAATCCTCCACATCCTCTAAGACCTTTTTAAAAGCAAAAGACAATTCTTTCGTTTTGAGCCACGTTTTTATTCTGGAAGAAGATAAGCAACTTTTTGTAACGAAGCAACTTTTTTGTCCTTTTTAAACAAATAAAAGAAGAGTCTTTTTTCATAATGATTCAAATATTAAAAAAGAAAAAAATCCTTGTGTCGCCTCTATTCTTTCATCCAATTATATCACGCTCCTCCACTCTTGCTTTCATCTTTAGCTGCCGCCTTTGAACCATCCTAAAAATGTGGCAAGTTGCCTTCTCATCCACGAGTATAAAATTAGATATCGCGTGGTCACAGGCAACAGTCTGCCAACTCTTCTGGTGACGTTGAATAGTCACTTTTCGTTGTTTTTTGTCATGTTCACTCAATCACTTAGCTGAAAAGGCCTTTGTATCCTTCAAGGTCAATTCTTCTCCCACTAAGAATTACGAAGGGGGTGGAAAGTTTTCACGTTCTCATTTGGGTTATTTATAGTAGTTTAGAGTGGCTCAAGTCTTTGTCCTCTCTTCTTCCGCTGTCTTCTGTACTGAATACCACAGGCAGTAGCGCTACATAGTTCATACCAAACCTGCTGCTGCATACCTTTAGCTACTCGATCGTCGTCGTAGCAGAACGTGTCTCTCGCGAGTCATAGAAAAGCAAGAAGAAAGGAGCCTGGCTGGTTGAAGGCTGAAGCGAGAGGCAGCGGAGCCGCAGTAGAAGCAGCTGAAGCACGAGCCACTACTACTACAGTGAGTGGCAGCTTACGAGTCATGCAGCTCTCGTCTAACAGTTGCTGCAATACAGAAGATGAAGTCCTACTCAAAACCTTGAAAATGCTTCGGCCTCAGCCTCAGCAGGCTTTGAAGACTGGAGAGCAGGAAGAAGAAGAGGGTGGAGGAGGAGGAGAAGAGGAAACTGAAGAAGATCTCATTTGTGACGCGGTGGAAAATGGTGAGGCTTCCAAAGAAGGGACTGAAGCTGCTTGCTTGCAAGGCTGCATTTCCTCCTGCTTTGGGGCTTTGCAAGACCTACGGAAGGTCAAAGTGAGTGAAATGGTGCACCAAAAGGTGGCTAATAGCATTATTAGTGCTGCAGCCAGCGAAAACAACGAGCCCATTTTGGAGACTGTGATTGAAAGAGAGGACAGCATACAGAAGTCAACCTTGGATACTTACAGCTATAGGTAATCCTCCTCACCGTATCTGCGTATATCAAGGAAGCTTAATTTCAGTCACATGCTGACAAAAATGTCTTACTTTTTCTCTGTCTGTGCCTTTATTGCCTTTGGGGAAATCTGGAAGGAATATTGTTGTTTTTGTAAAAAGCACGGAAAAAAGGGAAATTGTATTATTATGGTAATTACAAATTACTTTCCTTCCAAGTATAGACTCAATTTCACGTTGATGAAAAATGAAATTACTTTCGCGGTCTCACAGCCTTACAACTTTCCTCACTTATATATGAGTACTTACCTACATGGTTGGCATATTGTATGTACGTGAAAGTGGTCAACCAAGTTATTTTCTTGACCACAAGGATACATTTTTGCTAACCAAAACTCCCCTGCCCACCTTCTGACCTAGACCTCAATTTCCCTAATGAGGTTATTCATTCGTTGCAACGGTCCAGCGGCGGCACTGCCTGTTCGTTAAGCTATCTAAAAAACGACCTTGATTCTATTCTCAAAGGTATTTGGAGCTACGGAACGGCCTCCGCGTGATTTTGGCCTCGGATTTGAAAAGCAAGACTTCAGCGGCAGCATTAGATATCAAAATTGGCAGCTTTCACGATCCGGTCCACCTTCAAGGTCTGGCCCACTTATGCGAGCATGTCCTCTTCACGGGCTCGGAGCTGTACCCCAACGAGAGCTACTCGGCCTTTTTGGGCCAAAGAGGAGGCGTGTCCAACGCTTTCACGGCCTCAGAACATACCAATTTCCACTTCGAAGTACCTAGCGAACACTTTTTAGAAGCTCTAAAGAGGTTTATATCCTTCTTTCAGTGTCCAATCCTTCGGTAAGTCGATATTACATTTCTTTCTTGCATTACATTGCTGCTACGACTATTTCTGATTCTGAATCTGCTGCAGGGAATCCAGTATTCAAAATGAACTCGAAATCATCCAAAGCGAGCACGAAAAGAACAAGTATAATGACGTTTGGCGCACCAACCAAGTTGAACGTGCCACCGCCAATGCCTTTCACGTTTTTTCCCATTTCTCCACTGGCACGCGGCAAACTTTGACGGTGGAAAAGGGTGCTGAGCGGTCGCTACGTTACGAGTTATTCCAGTTTTACCGAACCAATTATTCTGCTAATATCATGTGTCTCTGTCTCATTCACAATGAAAGCTTGGACTTAATGGAAGACTTGACGTTAGACCTCCTTCTTCATTTGCCTAATAAGAATGCACCCGAGCGCATCTGGTCCAATAAGCCGTTCAGGTTGGTACTTCTATTGACACACATAATACAGAATACTACTATGAATATATTGATACTCATGACACTACTCGTACAATCTTTAGACCCAAGCAGATGCGTACCAAGACCTTCATCGTGCCCGTTAAGGATGTTTGCCACGTTAATTTGACCTTTCCTATGGAGGACATTTCAGCCTATTACGCGGCCGCCCCGGCCGGACAAGTGGCCCAACTCATCGGTCACAAAGGAGATGGTGGCCTATATGCATTTCTGCGCCAAAAAGGATGGGCTCACCAATTAGTGGCCAGTCACAAAACGCTAGGGAAAGGTTTTTCCTTGTTTATGATTTCAGTCCAACTCACGGATCAAGGTTTGAAATTTTCAAATTACATTTTTGACGAGACTGAAACCAATTCCATTGCAGGAGAAAAGCATACCGACGAAGTAATTATGCACGTGTTCCAATTCATTCATTTGCTCAAAAAGACAGGGCCTATTCGCTGGTTTTTCGAGGAGCTCAAGTACCTTTCAAAGTGGCAATTTGAGCAACAAGACCGCGAAAGGCCTCAAAACTACGCCAGTCACTTAGCCGGCAGTCTCCACCTCTATTCGCCCAAAGAAGTTGTAGCTGCAGATTTCATCTTTTACGAATGGCGACCGGATCTGGTTGAAAGGATCTATGCTTATCTCAGTCCCGACAATGTCCGCGTCACCATCTTGACCAAAAACGCCAAATACTTTGCCACCCACGTGGAGCCTCATTACGGTACGGAGTACCATGTGGAGAAAATAGACAATGCAGTATTAACGCAATGGAGGCAATGCGGCCTCAATTGCGAACTCCGCGTTCCACAGCCAAATGACTTCATTGATAAAGAAGCAAAAATAGTGGAAATATCAAATGCTTCCAAGCGTGAAGATGCCTTGCCCGAACTCTTTCTAAACGTCGATAGAATTCGCTTTCGTGCTTGGCATATGCCCAATACTAAATCCAAAATAGTCAAAGCTCATGTCTTCGTCAAATTCTACGATTCTTCCAACTTTTGGTAAGACTTCTTCTTTTAATCGCAAATCGCGTTTGTGATTTGGTTAGTGTTGCTAAATGCATTTCTAACACGATTTTGCAGTGCCAAAAAGAACTGTTTGAACAGCCTGTTCGCTTTCATGATTCGTGATTGTTTGTCGGAAGTGTCCTACAAAGCACAACTGGCCAGCCTCTTCTACACCCTCCGATCATTGCGCAACGGCCTCGAACTAGAGATTCGAGGATGCAGTAGCAAACAAGACCTATTTCTAGAAAAGATCCTCGGAGTGATATTCGAGGACGAGCACTATACTCAAGAGCGCTTCGCCCAAGTGCATACCCTTCACCTCAACGGACTTCAAAGTGGGGACGCCAGCAAGCTGAAAATTCAGGCCAAAGGGATTCTGTCTCACGTCCTACAACCGCAGAACCATTTACGTGAGTCTCGTCTGGAGGCCATGGCACAAATCAACTTTCAGGTACAATTGCAAAATGTTTGAAAATCACCTAAAATGTCTTACCTACCTATTTGAATTTGTCATGCCAAAAATGTTGATTTTTAGCTTCTATCGAAATGTTGTAAAATGACGGTTAAAGTGAAACTTTTTGAGTGATTTTCAAACACTGTATGTAGATTGGCTTATTCACATATGTATGTGTCTTGAGGATAGCATGACTGAACAGTTTTATTGACTCCTGCTGTAAAACCTCTTACAGGATTTGCTGGAATTCCGCCGCGACTTCCTCCTCAATCTTTCCCTAGAGACTCTTTTCTACGGAAACTTGAATTTGGAAGGAGCAAATCGAATGGGCAACTCTATCATCACGGCCAGAAAAGATTTTCTTGAAAGGCTGGCAGCCAAAATGTGCCAGAAAAATGAGGAGGAAGAGACCAGTGAAGGACTCATGTTAGAGGACTGGTTCAAAAATGATCCCGTCTTTAGGATCGTTCGACTCGAGGGCAAGATATTAAATTCCGCAAATTCTGCAGCAGCAGGAAGAGCAGCAGAGGCTTCGTCCGAAAGTAAGGAAAATAAGGAAGAGTCGAATGAAGATGTGGAAGCCATCAGTGATGCTCAAATCAATCAACAACCATCCAAAACCGGTATAATGACTAATGCTACTGTGAATAAAATCCGTTCAATCCGGAATAACGAAATTCTTTTTCTTCCCTATGCAGATACCAAAGAAATTGAAAGCTCTGATAGTGAATTGATGTCCGCTTCAAATGTTGCTGGAGATACAGCTTTAACTGCAGACTACAGTTTGCCCAAAATTGACGAGAATGATGAAAGGCACGTCGTCATTGTGAATAATGAAGTGCATTCCTCCTCTTGTGTCCTCTACTATTTAGAATGCTCCCAAAACGAGCCTCTAGTGGCTGCTAAGCTGGAACTATTCTTCCATTTGGTGCAGGTGAAGCTTATCACTGCTATGAAACATGTTGTACCTTTGGGATACGTCGTAAACTGCGATATCCGGAAAGTAAATGGCAGGTAAGACGTCATACTACGAAGAGAACTTAAGAGAACTTGTAAAACTTTAAAAAAACTTACATTCCAGGTTGGGGTTCCGGATCACCGTTGAGTCGCAGTACCCGTTGACGATGGTTCTAGCGACGATTGAGGAATCCTTGGAAGACCTTGACGACCACTTAGCCAAAATGGAAGAAAGCCAATTCAGCATGAGTAAAGCTGCCGTTATGTCCGTCAAAGAAGATAACATGATTAGCATGCGTGACCAAGCGCACGCACTTTGGCGAGAGATCCTGGATGAGACTTACCATTTCACTCGGCATCAACAGGAATTGGAGCAAATGTCAAATTTGGATTTGTTGGATATTCGCACCTTTTACCGCCAATGGATTCATTCAAAGGCTTGTGAGCGACGATGCGTCGTTATATCAATTGCTCCTGATCCCATCCTTAACAAATTAGAATTGCCTTATGTCAAACACTGGACACTGAACCAATTGAATCAGTTTAGGACAGAACTTATGACGCCTAATTCACCGAATTTGCCTTCAGAACAGTGGTTCAATCAAGTCTTTGAAAATGTCGATAATATTTATGAGCCTCCTTGTTAAATGTTTCTTTAGCCATTTAATCGTCTTTCTTCTGCTCAAAATACATGATTTCTTCCATCTTATTTATTCTTGAACGTCAATACCGAAATTGAGCTTGAAAATATTTTCCCCGTTTGTTTTCCGGGATTTTATTTTACGAACCCATAACTAAACTCGGAAGCGGATGAATTTGAAATTAAAGTATTAGTAGCGTAAGAATATTTTTTGACAATCACCAAACCTCTCGGAAGAAGAAGTTAATAATAGACCTGATACTTGAAGTGTTTCACGGTCCATGTGACATGCATCGTTAGAAATTGAATTTGTGCTACACCGGTGACGAAAAAGTACTACATTTAGATCAGGATGATTGATTTGGATTATGGATTCGAATCTGTTTTCCAAAGCAAAAGACTACAATTTTTTGCTTGATACACACATGATGAATCAAGTCTGGAAATTTCTTTCCGCATTCTTCTCTGTTCAGCCGATTTCCGCCCCTGCCCGACCCCTCTCTTGGCACTACTTTCGACGGCACATGCATGGAAAATAGTGCCGAGCCGGTCCTTTCAAAACCCGCCAAAAATCATTTTTCACAACATTTTTGCAGACAATTCATGCAAAAATACAAATATCTTGAATTTCAACTATTGTTTTATGAAGTGATTCATTGGATTTTTACTGCATTAGTCATCTTTTTTGCCGGCACGCCTTTGTTCCATTCTGGGCCGTCTGTGTTTTCAGCGTTACCAGCTGGCTTTTTCTGACTGATGTCGCTGCGGAATTTGGCATTTTTCGATCCCTTTTTTCGGCTTTGAAGCTTCAAGCCTCTGAGAAAGTGGCAATTCAAAAATCAGTAGTCAGCCGCAGTCGTCTTAGTAAAGTTGAGGGTCACTCTAGATCCAAACTACAAAAAATTCGTCAAAAGCATAAAATCGAAGCCCAAGCACAACGACTACTGTTGGCTTTTCACGAATAAATCTGCAAATCCTCCATCTTCCTCGAAAAAACAATAACAAGCACAATGAGCTGGCAAGCTTATGTCGACGACCAACTTATGAGCACCAAAATGGTGACGCATGCTGTAATTTGTGGACATGATGGAAACATTTGGGCCCAATCCGCCGGTTTTACCGTAAGTTCAAATTATTCAGGATTGATGACATTTTGGACGTGAACTAATCAAAATCCGTCGATTTATATCGAGCTCTTTCGCTAGTTTTCAAGCTTGAATTTTTTATGTAATTTGATTCCAAGACTGAATTTTGAGGCTACAGTTGAAACGAAAAATGGAGGTCAACTTTTTAAAAGGTTTTTTAGTGTATTTACAGGCGACTTCTTTTCATTTAAGCTTTTACAAAACGTTAATGATGGAGGTGGCAACGAAGCCGGCCGGCGGCGGCGGTTGCCAACCTCTACAGCCTTTCATAATTATGAGGTCATGACCACGCCTACTTGAGACTTATCTTATCGCTTGATTTTGCAAATAAAATGCAGCTTTATAGCCTAACAAAGTAGCAAAGCGAAGGACACGCAGGCGGATTTTCAGCTTCCAAAAAAATGCAACTTTTTCTTTTTTTCTAGGTTAGCAAGGCTTGCTAGACTAGACTGGGCAGCAATGCTTTCTTTATTAGGTCAAGCCTTGGGGTTTTTAATGTTTTTTTGTGACGCTGATCTAATGGTCTTTTGCTTTGAAAATCGATACATCAAAGGGGCCTTGAAAAATCATAAGCTTTTTTTTTTCAGGGGCGGTTTTTGCTGGAAAACTAGTTTGGAATTGAGTAAAACACGCAGTAGTAGTGTCACCTGATTCAAAGGCAGTTGCAAAAATTAGTTTGGACAGGAAAATCTTGCTGCTGTCAAAAGCTATTTGAACCGTGTCATTGTTTAGTTTAGAAAATTGAATTTGATGATTTTAATGGTCTGAAAATGATCATCTCGTATGTAGTCTTTGTCGTTGCTCCTCGTGAAATTATCAAGGTTCGTTTTGGAGATTACAATTTGGTGCCCCCCTAAGGTAGACAAACAAGAAGAAACATTAGTCAAAGACTAATTGGCTTTGAAACAGCCAAATGTTCTACATGTTTAATGACAGTCTTTTTACCACAAAGTCTTTCGATTTTTTTCTCTTTACTTCTCGGGAAACTGTGTTGTGTTTCTTCTCCTCTTTTTTGTAAAAGGTTAGGATTCTTCACACTGATAAAAATCTTCATTTTGTTTTGCACTTCCTCAAAGAAGTAACAAAAAAGGAAGTTTTTGAAACAAAGGGAATTTCCTTTTTTAATGCACAAAACGTAAACGACGTGACCCATTCTGGAAGTACAAACTTTCATTTTGTAAACCAACTAAGCCTTTGTTTGTAGATTATTTTGTCAAATCCTACGTTATCATCAATGGCCCTAAGTCAAATCTAAAATAAACAAGTGTTTCAAAAGCTACTATGTAGTATGTACTGACTCAAATAACAATATTTTGTTTTAAAACCTTAACAGTCACGACAGATTTGTTTGCGTAACCCCAATTGACTTTCATTTGTGTCCTTTGATATATTGCAGGTCACCCCCGAGGAGCTAAAGGGCTTAATAGCCAAGTTTGGCAACACAGACCAGATGGCCCAATCTGGAATAAACGTCGCCGGAACTAAGTACATGTACCTCTCGTCCACCGATAAAGTGATACGTGCCAAGAAGGGGACCAGTGGAGTTCATGTCATCAAGACGACGCAAAGTAATTTCAGCTTTCTTTTCTCTACCTCAATTTTAGTTACCCCCTATTCTGCTATTCAGCCTTTTGTTTTGAACTCTGCCCTTTTCAAACGCTCTTTCTTCATTCTTCTTCTTCTTCCCCCGCCGCATTGTCACACATGCAAGATGAAGAAGCTAGCACAGTAGTAGCTTTGCGTTTGCCAGTAGATTTTCCCGGAAAGGGGATGAGATGATGCGCCCATTTCCAAGGAAGGTAGTACACACGCAACGCTTCAACAAACTGACAGTACTAAAAACGAATCTTTTTTGTTCCCCGGCGCTTTTTTTATGGGTGTGTCTCTTCAGCTTCAGCGGCTTCGGTATTGGCATCTGGAATAGCTTTCTCTTTTTCTGGGCTTTTCTATAAACGGAAATTGAAGTGGCAACATAACATCTGATTTCCCTTCAAGAAGTTTACTTTAGCAAGACATCAACATTTTGTTGGATTTACCATGATACAAAATGATTTATTTTTGGTCGTGTTTTTCTTGCAAAGCAACGTGCACATTGCTCACCGTGCACTGAACTACACATCTGCTGCTGCTGCTTATGTCGTTGTTGCCTAGGCAAACTACTTCTGCTGCTTTTGTGCAGCTGGCAAACTGTTTCACAAACGTTGCTATAAAAAGTAGCTTCTTCCTCGCTCGCTCTCGCGGCAGCGGTATGTGTATCAGGAGCGGCTGCTAACGAAGGTTAATTCGACCTTATCGGTCATCATTTAACAATGTGAAAGCACCACACCATGAATGAATATTTCAAAGCTTTGGAGTACACCCCATTTTAAGCTGCCAAAACCAGAGATTAATGACTGTCTCCCTAATGGCTTGGATATCGTTTTTTGAAAAAGCTGTTTTTATCCCTTGTCCCATTCCTCACTCGTGTCCTCAATAGATTAAAGATTGATTTAAAGAGAAAATGATGTTTTAAGGGCTCGTTTTTAGTGTTTACTTTCTTTGCTTTGCGGCGAAATGTAGTAAAACTAATGCACCAGGTGGAATCTAAACCTCAAAGACCATAACCACTTTCTGGCTTCGAATCCCTGATTTACTACTATACTATGAATACTGAAAAGTGTATTGTAATAATTCAAGGATTAATGTGGAGCTGTGAATTTTGACAGTTTGCTTAGAAAATGAGTCAAAGATTCAACTTTGCAAATGCAATTGTTAAAAAAGTCTAGGCATTGAGAAATGCCCGAAAATGTTTTTTAAAGTCAACGAGGAGAAAATGCAAATTATATGTCTAGGCAAGAAGTCATCTCGTCGTTGTTTTTTATTCAAAGCATAACAGTTATACAAATTGGTGCCTTTGTTTATGTTTGAGTCGGGAAAGATAAGTTCCAGTCGTTACTTTTCTATATAGGAACAAAGTAGAAGTAGCAAGTGGCATAATACTAAATTTCTTCTTATTTTGTTGCAGCCTACATCGTGTGTGTTTATAAAGAACCCATTGTGCCGGAGCAGGCGGCTTCCGTGACAGAAAAGCTCGGTGAATACTTGATTCAAGTCGGATTCTAATCATCAACAAGAAGACATCAAAAAAACATCATCCTTTCGGAAATCAATTGAAATTCAAAAATACCCAACGTGTCTACTGCATCGTCGTGAGCCTGTGTGTGCCAAGGCATTAAAACTTAATTTTTTCACTAATTATTATTTTTCCTGCTCCTACTTTTTGCCGTATTGCCGCTACATATTCCCTCCCCCCTTCTCTACCGAAAATTGAATCCAATTCTATACATACAACTTTTTTATGAAAGAAAAAATTTTTGATGAAGAAGCTGCTCCTACTTCTAATACGATTGCCTTGGTGCAACCCGTGTAATTTTTGTATTACCACTTTTTGCAATACCACTGCTCTCTTGTCTCTACTATCATGCAAATTCATATTTTGAAGGGCTGCTGCTACCGCGAATTATTCGCGAGCGAGTCGAGTGTGTGACATCTTTTTTGGTAACGTCTCGCATTCCTTATGATGAATGAAAACGACGAAGAATAAAAAACGGAAACTACGTCAATTCTTTTCTTTGGACTTCTTCTTTTTCCAATTTTACGTACGAACAACGAACATTTATTTGCCATTTGGAAACCTCATTTTTCTTGTATCAATGACAGTAGACAAAACAAAGTCTAAGAAGTTAAGGATTTGAGGCCTATATCGGAGCAAAGATCAAGTTTCATGAAAAACAGATGCATTTATTACGTCAGAACTAAGCAATCATGGGAAAGCAAAGATTATTTTTTTCAATAAGTACAAAACTGATTAAGCAAAAATTGACAATTTTTCTCGTGAAACGGTTTACGTGAAAATCTACAGTTTTTCGTCAGCATTACGATACACAGAGCTCCACTCGAAGTTCCAAAATGTGACACTGTTGCGACTTGCGTGCATCGGACGCCTATACTAAACTATGACGACCTTTATTATTGGCATGAATCCGATTACGTTACTCCTCATGCAATGATGAGGAATTTCTGAAAAATCAGTCATCCGGATCGACTGTTTTTGCTGGCTTCGTTTTACTTGCTACTCCTATAACTTTTTTCATTAGAGCTATACTGTTTCATGATTAACAAGGTGTCTTGAAGAAGAATTGCCCATTAAGACGAGCCCTTTTACGCTCACAAAGAGGAAATGATATCCGTATACGATCCTTCTAAGGTCATCCTTATACCTTATAGCGGGGCAAACTCTTTGATGATTGCACGCACATGAATCATTGATAGGACTTCATCTGAGACGAATCGCCCAAATAATACGAAGACAAGAAGACTGCTGGAGAATTTATGGCACGTTTTTGTTCTCATTTATTTTACGTACGTAGTAGTAGTCAAACTCATGGTAAATTCTGCACTGATGCAACTGTGGTTCTTCACTGTTGATATTGTTCATAGTAGATTGCGGAAAGGGGGAGACATTTTGTACACGAGGTTAGTATACTGTGAATGATGATGTGTATAGTATCATGACAAAATTGGTTTTGATTTTCGTGGATTATTTGGGGGGGATTTTTTTTTTTTTTTTGTTCAGAGGAAATAGTAGTGACAAGATCATTGTTTTTTTAAGCATCATATAGATCATCTGCATCTGTACAAAATAATAATCCCAGTTTGGTAATTTGATCGCTGAAGTTTTTTGATATGCAACGAGGTTTTTAATCATGATACATAATATTACCTCTTTTTCTAACAGATACATTTTTGTCTACGTATTATTGAGGAAGGCGGAGGAGTAATCATTTCATAAGTTTACCCTTGCTTAGTATTCTTCGTCTTTTAAAAAATGCCACGCAGCAAAAAACAATGATGATACAATTAATGATCAAATCAAAAATTCTGATATGAGGTAAAACATGCTTATCGATAAACAATCCGTGTTGGCATTATTACTTTCCAATTTGTGATAACAAGGATAAAGGTATGAAATGACTTGATGACACATCGAGATTTTTTTTTACTGATATGATATGAATGGAGTAGGCAATATTTCATGCGTTGTTTTTTTTTTCATCTGAAGTTAGTTTTTTCGAGTTTGGTGATATGGCAAAAACGGGGGTTGGAGTTGCTTGGTAATTTTTTTTCTTATAATAGCAGCAAAATTGTAGTAGTAGTACACAATTTGATTTGATTTCTTGCATTGATTGAATTTATAAGGCAACTGATAAAACACTACTTAGACATATGGATTATGATGTGGATGCAATCAATGAATCACAGATGGTTGAAAAATCATATAGCAAAGCGGCACAAGAATTGAAAAGAGGGAAAATGATGATAAAAGTTTGTGGTGTTGTTGCGATCTTCGTTGGGACACACGTTGTTTTAGCTATGCTCGCATCATATCTTTATTAAAAAGTATACTGCTCCACTCAGAGTTTTTTAGAGATAAAACCTTGAGCAAAAAATCTACTTATTGCCGGAAGTAGCCAAGAGGAAAAAAGAAGGTTTAGAGAGATGCAGTAGTAGTAGAAGAGGGAAGATTTTTTTGACTGTGTAGTTTTTGAGGTGGTGGATTTGATTTTCTCCTTTTTCTAAAGTCCTTACAGTTTTAGACTATGTACACAAGATTTTTTAAAGGGTTGATGATGATTTTTCGTCGTCTTTTTTTTTTTTTTTTTTTTTTTTTTTGCAAAATTTTTTTTTTTTTTTTTTTTTTTTTTTTTTTTTTTTTTTTTTTTTTTTTTTTTTTGCAAAGATTAGAGAGTAAAGGGGGGATGAGATTGTTTCAACGCTCGCACTTTTTCATCGTTCTTTCTGCAAAATAGATAATCCAGCAAAAAAATTCAGTTTCTTCTTTCTTTCTTCTTAATCATCGGGTAAATTTTGTGAGACAAAAGTAGTTTCTTGCAATATGTATTTCTACCATAGCTGCGCTTAGAAGGGGGAAATGCTTACTAAGGCGCGAAAATTCAAATTCTCAGATATGATATTGGTTATTTCGTTTTTCGTAGCTTGCATGATGAGAAAGCGGGGGGAGGAAGATGATATTTTTTTCTTGCATTCTTTGTTAGGGGTAACCCTTAGGACAGCCAAAGGTTTGGTGATATGGTTGTTTTACTTTACGCTCAAGGCTGGAGGCGCCTGCAGTGATGCCGGCGAAGGCTTGTTCAGACTGATGCAGACCCCATTGGCCTTTATTTCCGTGGAAGTCGAGGTCTCGTCTTCCGACGAGGCTGAAGCTTTATCTTGAGAAGAAGGTGAAGAGGCCGAGGCAGCGGCAGCTGCAGCGGCAGCCTCTTTCTTCTTATCCGTTGAGGCCATTTTGAGCATGGCTTCGTGCTTGGCCTTCCACTTGTCAATTCGCGACTGTGTGCGGCTGCCAGATTTGTGGTCGCCATCGGTGTCCTCGTCGCTGGCATTAGAGGCCGAGCTGCCGGATCTTTGCTGAGCTCGGAGGCTGAGACCGACTGCTGATGGAGGATTTTCATATTTGGCCTCCCTTGACCGTGCATCTTCCTGTTCAGGTCTTTGCGCTGCAAAGAGTAAATGCACAATTTTCAAAGAATTTCCACTTTAAGTAGCCAACATTGTAGTACGAGTACTAGCTAGTTCTAGCCGACTTTAAAACATTCTTTTTAAAGTTTGGGTTAGATAAGCAGCTTCGTTGTTCCAAGTTTCTGGAACGCAGCAGTAGCGGCAAGCTCGGCATCCTTGCAAAGTCCTTGAAATGTTTTGCTCTACCAAAAGGTATTTCGTAGTACGGCTACATACTTCAAAGCTACATAAAAGCATTGTATTCCCGTGTCATCAAGAATCTTGAAGAAGAATTTATTGAACTACTACTCACCAGTGGCCTGAGGAAATACTGGCTGTCCAGAAGTCCGAATGATCTCCCCCGGACTAAGCTGGGACTTTTCCTGTACTGAAGCTACAGTATCCACCGCCACCATGTTCTGACTGGCCAGACGGGCCAAAGCCACCCCAGAGTAAATAGTGTCAGGACTGGGAGATTGACGACTCAAGTTTGTGGCTGCAATGTTGTCGCTGAAGCTGCTGTTGACGCTCGACGTCGTCACTACGTTGCCTGATGCCTGATGATGGTGCGAATTTTGCGTATTCTGGCTTGAGCGACGCCGATGAGTGTCCAGTTGGCAGCGCCGATGGAGACACTTTTGTCGGAGACGATTTTGTCCTCCAAACTTGGTTTTGTCTTTGCAGTACCTGCACTTTCCGCAGTCGTCATTTTTCAGGCAACCGGTGCATTCCCCGCAGAAAACGCGGTTCCGGATTCCCTTGCCGCCTTTGGAACCCGAGTTGCTGCTGGGGGCCACATGCCCCCCGTGGCCATTAAGATTGCTGACGGCAGCGGCTACGGCCGCGGCCACGTTGGGAGAAGTGGTGTCACCATTATACTTGGTGCTGCTTTCAGGCTGTTGGTGTGCTGGTTGAATGTCAGCGCTAGGGCGAAGTTTTTTCTCTGGTGGGCTGAAATATGCGTATACAAAGTCAATAATTGTGCAGTGTGTGCAGTGCATAAAAGTCTTCCACGCACCACCACTACTTCTACTACGCCATCATTAGTTTCATCTAAGGTTTTGTCGCAATATTTCAAGGATACTTGAGAAAGCTGTCAAAAAAGTTTTAAACCACCCTTCTCATTATGCTAATACGGCTAATAATAAGTTTCAGCCTTATAACTAACAACCCTGGCCTCTGGCATCTAGATTCTAGAACTTTTTGAAATAAGATAAAGATGATTACCTATAGCTCAGATCCATATTAGAGTTCTTGGGCGGTCGTCCTCTTCTTCGATTTTTCATCGTGGCCTCACTCTCCTCCATGGAATCAACTTCATGCTGCTGCACTACGGCTTCCAGATGCGGTTGCTTCTTCAAGAGGGTTGCTATGGACTCATGGGTCACCTGGTGATTTTCCTTCTCGCTGTGCTGTTGGAGAAGTGCCCTTTGATACTCGTGGATGTGCTTGGCAATCTTCTCCTCCTCTTTTTGCTTTGAGTCCTTTAAATGCTTTTCCTCTTTTTTGCCAATGGCCTTGACTGAGGCTGCTGCGGCGGCGGCCGCTGCAGCAGCAGCAGCCGCGGCTTGGCTCGCGGCCTCTTGCTGCTTTTTAGCTTGCTCCACCATGACCACCACCTCCTGGAGTCGCGTGTAAATGGCTCCCAGTTGAGTGTGAACGTTCATCTCCACGGTGGGGTTATTAAGGTTGTGTTGATGAAAAAGGAGACCGTTGAGCAAGGTCACGATTTGACGGCACATGTAGGGAATGTCGATGGAAGTCGAACTGGATGACGTACTACTGCTAGTATTGTTGTTTTCCGATAGCTGCAAATTGTAGTGTCCTGTTGAAGAGGAAGAGCTGGAGGTTGCCGAGGCCAGGGGTGGTGAGGCCGCTGATTTCATAACGGAAGCGGGAGGTTTTGAAGCTGGCAAGCTAAGCGTTTGCGCCGGCAATGGATGTGTGGGGAGCGCGGCCATATTGGGTGAGGCCGCCGAGGCTGCTGCTGCCACGGCTGCTGCTTGCTGGGCCGCGGTCACAGCATTGGAAGCGGCGGAGGAAGAGGCTGTGGTAGAAGAGGTCGTTGCTGAGGCGGAACTGTTGGCAATCTGCTGGACTTTACCCAAGAGCAGGTTGTGGAGCAAGTAGGAAGAGTTCATGGCTAAGGTGGGGCTCAACGAAGTCATGGAAGCCAAGGAGGGGTAAAAAGGATACAGGGAGCCTGAATTAGTGGAGGCCGGGTAGGAGGGAGCCTTGACCGAGGTTTTGGTAACTGTGACTCCTCCAGTAGAACTTGTAGGCGTTGAGTTTGAAGGCATTTGATGACCTTTGACGAGTTTGGTGATGGAGGCCGGCATGGTCGGCGTCAATGTGATCTCAGGCTTGGATTTGGTCAAGTCGATGGCCGTCTCCACTGAAGATTTGAGGCTGAGATCTTCAGCTTTGGGTACTACTACTGACTCTACTTGTTTGTTGATGGGAGGTCTGGCATTGCCATTATCGTGAAGGTTCAATAACAAGGCAGCCAACTCGCGGCTGACTTCATCCTTGACTTCGTTTTTGCTTGACTTACTGCTATGCTTGTTGTCAGTCATGGCTGCAAAGGATTTGAGTTTCTCAAAGGCCTGAACTTGCTGCTGCGCCAACTGCGCTTGCTGCTTTTCGAACTTGATTTGCGCAAGACTCTTATCCTCACTTCCGTCGCTGGAAGGAAGGTGCTGACGAGCCAGATGCTCCCGTAACCTTGAGTTGTCACTGAAGAGCCTCTCGCAGAGAGGACAGGCAAAAGGAGGTTTGTCCGTGTGCTGTTTGATGTGGACCTCAAATTCGAGGTCGTAGAGTAAGACGAGGTCGCAGAAGCCGCAGATCCACGGCCACTCTGTATTATCGTGCGCGGCTTTTAAATGAGCCTTGAGCTTATCGAACTCCGAGAAGAAGGTGTCTGTGCAACGGCTACAGGGATAGACCTTGTGCTTGGCGGCCACGTGATCTTGGGCCTTACTGTGCCTATCAAAGGTCTTTTCGCAGAGGCAGCACTTGACCTTGGTCGGCTTGCCTCGATGCTTGCTCTTGACGTGAGTGTTAAGACTGGATTTGGTGAATTTCTTGTTGCAAGGCACGCAGAGGTAGGGATTCCGGGCCTTTTTCTGCTCGTTGTAAACTTCCACAAAGGGCAATTGTGACTTGGAAGAAACAAGCTCTTCTTCGTATTTCTTTTCGCTGCTAGAGCCTCGCCGAATGATGACGGCAGCAGAGTTCTTTGATTTAGAGCTTCTTGAACTGTTTACAGTAGAAGCTGAAGCCTCTGATTCAATGTTGTCGTTGTCCCTAAATTAGAGGAAATTATCATTCGAAAACAATCCTTTTATTGCTTTCTTTATTCAGTTTATAAGTGTACATACCTCTTTTGCCTCCGTGAAACTTTGGTTACCAGTGCCGGTAAATCGTCTTTGCATTCTCTATCCAACATTATTGATCGTGCTGAAGCGATGAGTGGTGTCTTCGTCAACGAACAACATCATGAGCATGTGATGATGTTGACCTCAACGAACCAAGTGTACTAGTCCACCTGCAATCAAATTAGACATCATCATGAGTCGTCTCAACATGACAGTCGCCAGTCCTATGTGGACTTTCTAACGTAGTCGTCGCACTTCTAGTCGTCGTCGGCTGCCAGCATAATATCAAGACTATCCTGTGTTCCCCAGAGAAAACCCACAAGACTAGTCCTCTACAACTACTAGTATAGTAGAGGACTCCTCCATTTTTCATGCGATTGTCGACTCCTCTCCTCTTACTCCTGCTACTCCTCGTCGTAGAAGTTCTTATAAAGGCACCCGTGGATGCTTTGACTCTCGTCATTTGGGAGAAAGCAGCTTCTGTGGTAGTAGCAGTACCGTAGTATAGTCTTGCTTGAGGAGAAAAGAGCGAAAGCTACTGGGATGGAAGAAGATAGACACGGAGGGAAGGAATATCGCGCGACACAAGATGAATGGTGCTCGAGCGGACCTAATTAGCTCTGTTACTAGTCCTATACTAGATGAAGGTCCGTAGTAGACTATCCACCGATGCAGCAGTATGTTGATGATGCGATGCCAGCAAGTGATCATGTTTGCTACATGCTACTACTCCTTCTATTTAGAAAAGAAAAGACAAATCCTAATAACCTCAGCCAAACCGACTGCTTGCTGATTTGTCAACAAGAGAACATCATCTATAATGAAAAAGTATCTCATAAATGCAAGGTTGCCAGCAAAATTGAATTACGTTTATTTTCATAGCAAATCTATTGAAATAAGTCGTAATTCAAATGAGATATTTTTTGTGTGTTTTTTTAAGACTGTGTTGGTACACACAGACTTGATTGTAATTTCCCAAACGGAAATAAGCGAGAGGAGGAGGAGGAGGAGGGCATCTCACGGCCAGAATAATAATAATGCAAACGGAGCGCGCCCTGGCTGCCGTGAAAGCGAAGAGGCAAAAAAACCTAGTAGTCCCTCGTAACGGAGCAGCAGCAGGACTATTTTTCCTCCTAGTGGGACTATACTACATGTTCTATACGTTTTATACTTTGAAGGAACTGGAAGAAGCATATTGTGCACAAGCTCCCTCGCTTTCTCTTCTTGCACGTATGGAAAACTGGAGGCTACGATATATGTGTGAGGCTCTACTGAATAATGCTGAACCGAGGAGGAGCTGGAGACCGAGCTGCTGATATGCTGTTCTATGTACTACTGCTTCTGAAGCTTTTGCTTCTGCGACTCGACAGAGTCGACGACGACAACGAAGTTGAGGAGGGGAGTACAATAGCCTACTACTATACGTGGGGTCCCCTTGAAAAAGCTTCCATGCTGCTGCTCTACTTGTTGTCGTCCAAGGGGACTACATTTACGGTGGTGTCTAGAATCTCGCTAAAAGAACCCTTATTTTAAAACTACTTTCTCTTGTTTTGGGTGTGGATTGCGTGACTTCTACGAGGAGTTCTTTTTCACAGCCACGTAGTAGCATAAAGCATCATGAACAAAAATGGTATTTGCACTGTCCTTTAGTGTTTGTAGTGAACAAATACGTGGGCCGTGGAGGCCGCCACCGCCAAAGAATATACAAGGAATTGCTTTCTAATCATCTGGTCCCCATCATCATGCTAATACTAGGTACTACAACGGACTTATACGGACCGACGTTACTGCTTGCAAGTACTATGCTCTACTGCTAGTACAATACATGTGAACAACACGCAAAGTCTTTCTCTTTCTTTCTCGCAGGGGATCGAACCAAAGTATATATGAAGCAGCGAGGAAGGAAGGAGGCAGCAGTATTAGTATATGTGTACAATTTCTTCCCGTCTCGGGTTATGAAAAACCCATTGAAAAATAACAACGCTCGCTATACGCTTGCTGCCTGCTGGCAGCAAAGTTTTAAGACAAAAGTAGGACACGCCCGCTACTCCGCGCAACCCAAAAGTTTCCATATCTAAGGAAACTAAATGCAAAGTTGATTAAATGAACATTCAATGACAGAAGCAGGCCTTGCGCTTCTTTTAAAAGATTCATGCACATGCAGTAGTAGTAGTGCAGCATAGCAGTACTACTGATCATGCATTGTGCATGCATCATCTCATCATGACGATGAAAGTTGCAATTTATGGTCTATCTACCATTGCGCTACTCAGTGGAAAGGAAGCGCTACTACTTTTACGATTCGAATTTCTGCACTACTATTCTCAAATACAAAAAGTGAGCATGAACATGGGATGAATCTAGATTTCACGAGTGCATCAAAAACGCTAGCGACGCGCAAGACGAAAACAAGCTGCATGGAAGAAGCAAGAGTTGCATTGCAGTCATACCAGAAATAGTTGACTGCACCTACTCCTTCTTGAGACTCTGTATAAGTGTATAATACGTATATATACACAGTACAAACATTGCATGAGCAAGACCATATAAAGGAAACTGGTGGGTCTCTGAGCTGAACCTAGAGAGAGCCAAAATGTCGTATACATACGACAAGGAAGGTTTTATCACCAACTCAATCGTCACAACGTCTTCGTTTGGCCTGCTGCTCCTAGTGTTCTGCACCTCACAGCATGTCACAGTGTTTAAAAATCAGCAAAATATATCATGTACTAAAAATAATCTAAAATTGGTTGTTGGCGTTAAAATCCAAACATATTTCAATCCGAAGAGAAATGTAGCTCGCAACTGTTGTAAAATGAGACTTTCGAGTGATTTTCCAACACTATGACAAAAGTCGTCAAATGAGAAAAGCGAGACTATCGCGTGGTTGAGCTCCTTCTCGGTCTTCTTCGTCAGACTCGTCGTAGTATTAGTTGTACTGGTGTCGCGGGTTTGGTGTTCGATGTTAAGCTCCCAACAGAGCGCCGAGTGAAACAGCAGCGAAGAAGAAGGAGGCGGCGGCTGTGGCCGTGGCCACCAAAGAAGTAGCAGAAGAAGTCCTGGACAATGTTGCGTGCTACTTTGTTGGCTGTCGACATGCAGTAGCGAAGACTAGCGTGGAGCCGAGACCGCGGCCACAACTCTGCTCCTCTGTAGCTGCTGCTGCTGCTGAAGCTGGTCGGAAACGAACAAGACGAGAAGTAGGAGCGGCTTCGCTGGCTGCTGACACCAACAAGAAGGCAGCGGCTACAGCCCTCCCGACGATGATGTGGATCGATACCACAAGTGCGAAGAAGAAATAAGGCTTTCAGCTACTACCATACTACTGCAGATGACCGACTCCTATCATCTGCATTACGAGGTGAGCAAACAGCCTTCTCTAGCCTTCGTGCTACTGAGCTGACGATTGCGGCAAAACTTTTGTGTCAACCGGCTTTCACAAAATGATTTACAGTCCCATGGTCCTCAACTCCTTCTTGACGAGGGAAGAAGAGCTAACGAGTAGACATAAGCACTATATTCTAGGGGTTTTTTTCCCTGGGATTCTTTTTGATACAAAAGTATAAACCAGTTTGCTGAGATGATGCTAATAGTCTGATGTCGTATTTCAAAGTGAATTTTTGAGCAATGACCCATCCTACTGTCCTTTTTAAAGGCCAATTTCAGACTCATTTGTAAAGTCAAACCCAAAAAAACGTAAGTAAGGAATAAGGGAAAGTCAATGCCTTGGAAACCCTTATTAGAGTAGCCTTGCTGACGAGCAGAAGAGATGCGGGCCCCTTTAAGACCTCGTGTTTTGTGATATCACTCTAACGAGGCCGATGCTGCTTTCCGACGACGACGAAGACGAAGAAGACTATACTACTACGACCTCCGAGACCACAGTCGCTTCAAGCAGCAGCAGCAGTCTTCGAGCAAAAGCAGACACGCCAAAAAGCAGAAGCGAGAAAGTCCGGACAAACTTTTGCCCCCGCAGTCAATCGATCCACCTTTCAGGATGTGTTCAAAACCTTGAACCGTCGTCGTATTCTACTAGGAGGAGGAGGATGTTGTAAAGGAAAGAAAAAAGAGTGGAAAAACCATAATGAATGAAATGACCGCCACTCAGCCCAGAAGAGTGAAGTAGCTCGACAGCTTCCTCTAGTTCTAAACCGACGTAGTTTTCTCTGTTACTGCGATAACAAAAGACCGAGAAGGAAAAAGGCCGACTACGTATTATGGTCAGAAGTTATGACTTTGTCGATATTTGCCAGACATTAAGGGCAGTAGTAGTAGCTGGGCCATAACTAGTCGTACACATCGCTATGGCAGAGTCAGCAGCAACACCGACTGCAGCAGCAGCAGCAGTCGGCACGGCAACGACTACTACAACGCTAGGTGACCATGGCACGACCTTTGTCGTCGACGTCGCAGGCTTCGACATTATAAGAAGTAGCAGTCGCTGCTATGCTTGGCTTCTATACGAAGCTTAGTAGGCGTCACGAGATGCCTTATGCAGCAAGTTTTTGCCCCTTGTACAGTATAAAGGCAACGGCAGAGCTACTCACAGAGGAGCAGGTCAGAAAACGACTAAGCTGCATCGTAACGTACAGTGTCGTTGTCGGTTCGTTGCGTGAGTGCCTCGTTTCCCCTCCTTCTTCTTCTTCTCTCAGAGGCAACTCGAGTGTAGTCGTGAGTGAGGAAATATATGGTACGGGTTGCTGCTGCTGCCTGCGAGTAAAGCTGCTGCTGCCCCTGCTGCTTCGATCGAGCTCCCTCAAAGACGAGATAGACTCGTGGGGCTCTCGTAACCCAGTGTCCCGCTAAAGATGACCCTACGGCTAACATGAGCCGAAAATTTTTGAACAAGCATCTTAGGTAGCAGCTCTATCAATACTTGATGAGCGACCAAATTGCTTTGCAATCTACTCTAACTCTGATCTACTCTCCTGCTGAGGAAAATGGTGAATTTTCAAAGTAGTATTCTCTGACCCAAGCTTTTGAGCGTTAGGCCAACCTTTAGCATAGTACCCTCTACTCACATATGGCCGTAATGCATTGGAGCCGACGAAGGCGACGTCGCAAGCTTCGTCGTCGTCATTGTCGGCTGCCTTTTAGAGCTCATCATGCTCTCGCCCCTCGAGACACCAGAAGAAGTCGGTGATCACGTAGAGCTTTGTTCGCCCACTGGCACTACTTCTAGCAGCAAGCACTTCGTCAGACGAGCTTCTCTTCTCTCGTAGTAGTCTTCGTAGCAGCAGCACCGGTCATCATAAGAAGGATGTCATATGAGCAAAAACTTTCTGCATCCCATCATAAAAAACCCCTCCTTGAAGCCTAAACTAAGGCCTAAAAGCCGGTTGCTATCAGCTTATTCTTTGCCTGCTCCTTCCACTTTTGCAGCAGAGAGTGAAACGGACGGACGTATTGACCTTTCTACATGCTTCACGCTTTTCACAACTGTAATTGTCCGTGACTACAAAACGTCTTCGTAAAAAATGCAACAACACAAGGATGTACTTCCTTCCTTGCTTTCAGTCAGGCCTTGGCCTTAAAATCCAGACCCAACCAAAAACCATCATCAAAAATGGTTGACAACTTGACTAATGGAAAATTATATCAAAACCGGTCAAGAAGTTCACTGTCAATAGATTGGTATATGTCTCTTACCCTTCTCAGGTAGCAATAATCAGGAAGATTCTGTTGATATGGGTATTGTGTTGTTGATATGTATGAAACCGGCCGGCTAAGTCTGGAGTAGTAAAGTATTGGATTGGAACTAGAGAAGCTTTCACCAGAGGATCTTGGATGTGTTTTCGGGCCAATGCCCACTGACTGACTGTTTCTCTTACGACGATCGTAGTGTCTGGCAAAAGTGGTGGTGGAGAGTCAAAGGAGGCGGAGGCGGAGGCCATGTACACGGTCCCACGATATACTATGGCTCTGCTATGCTGCTGCTGGCCTGCTCTTCGTCAGCAGAGAGCTGCTAGGGTAGCGTGCATTGAGCTCTCTACTTCTTCTTCGACGAGAAGCAGCGAGAGTGCAGCCATGGCTACAGTGCACGAAAGAGGAGGCGGACAAACGCTCAATTCCTGCGTCCGTAGTCAGCGAGAGTAGCTACGGCTCCTGCTGCTTCTCTAGCAAGCGAGCGACAGCAGCAGCGGTCGGACAACGATGAGATCGTAGCTCTACGAAGAGGGGCTCACGTAAAGCTATGCGCGACGACGTAGATGGAGGCTACAGGGTGACGCATAAAGCTTTTCACGCTTAGACTAGCAGTACCCACTCTCGCGTGACTCTGCGCAAACCGATGAAGAGCCGCCGCTGCTAATGCTTCTGTTGCTCTCCTGATGCTCTTTTGCAAGTGTTGATTTACCTTCAGATGTATGCGCTTCAATTTTTTTTTTATCATTTTGTACAGCATTGATTTCAGTGCTGCTGTCGAGTAGGCATATTTTGCAGGAAACTGGAGGAGCAGGAGAAGGAAGTAGGAGGGTTGTTGTTCGCTCAGCAATTCTGACAGTTGACACTTAAGAAATTGCCTCAATAAACAGAGAACACTTTGACTCAAAGCTCTGCTCCGTAGTGCATTCAAGTTTAGTACATTCTGTTGATAATGGATAAGTGTTTGTTGTTTTTGTAACTTAGTACACTAAATAGATAAATACAGCATCAGCAGTCAAAGCAGTGCTACCCTTTTTTTTTGCAGAGCAGACACAAAAAAGGCCGGGCTTTCTAATCATGATTTGAGTAAGTGCACCTGTCATTTTTACGCAAATTCTGCCGGCAGCAGCATAGCAGCGAGCAGGGGGGAAGTACTAGAGGCAAAAGGAAAAGTGTGCAAGTTTTGTACAGAGTAAAAAAGTAGTCTAGTCAGTTGTGGACTTTTAGATGATGATGATGGCCGAGTTTCTTCTCTTCCGCATATATACGTTCTACGTTGTAGTAGTAGTAGGAAGATGAACACAAGATGAAAAAGAATTTTGTATGACCAAGCTCTCCAAGCAAAAGGAAAGAGGATCTACAACACATCCTCGCTACTCGTGGTGAAAACTGCTGCTTTTATAAGGAAATTCCGCCAGTTGTTTCTTCCCACAAAGTGCAAGCAGGCATTCAGACAGAGAAGAAGCAGCAAAAAATCCAAGTGACAATTGCCGAACAAATAAGCAATAACAATAAATCTTGGCGAAGCAGAAGCAACAGCGAAGAGGAGACGAAAAAAGTTACGCCCAAACAGTCTTAATTAAGAATGATATGTATCGTTTAAAGGCTAGACTACTAACTGCCACTGTCACTGCTTCTTCAGCTTGCAATTTTTTTAGGGGGCTTGAGTATGTACAAACTGGGCCTTATCATTTTAGTATTCTGTGTGAGAATATGGATGTCTACATAGCTAGGCGAATGCAGTAGTAACGTATATTTTGTCAATGTAAATGCCCAAATATTTGATTTTCGTCTGCTCAAATCAAATATGATGTTGGTGAATAAATCACCATCAGTAAACTACTGAAAAAATTGTGGAAAAAAAAATACCGAATGTACCTTATTTTGTTTTCAGTACACATACATTTCTTGAATGAAAATATACTTTTCCACGTCTTAAAGATTTTCACGTGTATTTATTGTAAAAGTGTGGAAATGGGTGTGTCTGCATTAGTGTTGCAGCACCCTGTCTGCCTGTGAGTGTGGTATGGGTCGTTGGTGGCCTGCTCTGATCGGATGACGCGTCGACAACGTAAGTACGTCGACTTCGTCGTCGTGTTCAACGTCGCTGCTCTTAGTCGGTCCACTTCCCCCCGCGGCTACGGCTTTGGCTGTGGCACACAGCAGCAGCAGCTCGGCCGCCATCGAGAGATGGGTGGGAGAGAGAAGAACGCAATCTCCGTCGACTACTACGTCAAGAGGAGCAACGTTAGCACAGCTAGCCGCCACCGTTCGCTAGCTTCGGTGTCGGATAAGAGCTTGCAAGCTCAGAGTAGCAGCAGCAGAGAGGCAGGAGGCAGCAGAGTAGTAGTGAGGCCAGCTTGAAGCGCGCTCACTCTGGCCCTACGAGACATCGAACTACTACTATACTCTCCGCATCGTAATACGACTTTGGTGGAAGGAGCTGCAGCTGCTGCTTCGCTATGTGAGCTGCTGCTGCTTCTCTTAGCGGTGGCTCTGCTCGCTGCTGTCACGAGGAGCAAAGGGGCCATACCCAAGTTCGAAGTCTCGCTAGAGCTAAGCTACGAAGAACGAACTTGCGGGGGGCAACAGAAAGACTCTGAGACGAGCATCATTTCCTTGGGACTTGAAGTTTTCTTCTCAAACGAGAACTGCTGCTGCTTCTTCTTCTTTTGCACGAAGACTTCGAAGAGGAGAAAAGGAAAGACAGTATTATGAGTAGCATTCGTCGCAATGCAGCTTTCTAAGGCTCTAACGAAGACACGCACACTACTTCCACGGTAGAAGCAGCGATGGTTGTTGCGACCATAACACTGCTATGCTACTTTACCACTATACCACGCCAGAAATGGATTGGCGTTCCGAGGCCATCATCGTTCAACGTTGCTGCTGCTGTTGTGGCCTCCTCTACTAGCTCAGAAGAGCTAGAGTAGGAGAAGGAGGCTTTAGCCTCCATCATCATCATTTTTCAGCCTCAAGTCATATCCGAATAAGGGAGAGAAAGCCGGTTACATCGAATATGGACCCCTCGGCAGCTATGCTACTATACGATTTCTGTCGTAGAACGACGACTACTGCTACGGTTCAGCCCTACTGCTACAGTACCACGAGTTCTACCATCTAAGGTTGGATGGACAGACACGAAGGGTCGTCGTCCCTCTCTTTGTGTGTCGAAGCACACACACAGCAGCAGCAGCAGCAGCAGTCACAGCGAAGCGATGACGAGAACGTCTACGTTTCGGCAGTTGGCCAACTAACGACCAAGCAAGGCGTGAACCCAAGAAGCTTTTTGCTCCCGCTCCACAGCACACAAATGGTGATGCGACCGGTTCCATTTTCCCCCAACCCGATATCTAACAGAGCAGCTTCAGCAGGTTCTTCTTTTGCAGGTTAGATATCACACTCTGGCAATGGCAGTGGCATAAATTCTTTTTCACACATGTGTTGATTGACTCTCAAGTCAAATGAGTCACAAAAAATGTTTGTGCCGCTACTGCCCAAGTGCCATCAAGAAGGAAACGCGACAACAACACTGTAGTCACCGCCCGCAACTTATTTCAAAGCCTAACAGAAAATGTGACGTGCTTGAGTAGCAGAAGTCGGTCAACAAAACACAAAATTTTTTCGTCTTTGAAATTGTCATTCGCGAGATGTTTCCCTAATGTTTTCTTTGGCTCTAAAGCATTTGAAATGGCTTAGAGACTAAACGTAAACGAGCGTTTCTCATCTTTCAATAGCCTTTCTAATTCTATGCTCCATTACTGAATGACTACTGTTCTACCTATAGTAGTAGTGTTTACAAGGGAATGTGATCCTTGAGATATGGCGATTACTATTAGGTCTCTGGAAAATGTCGTGGCAATATAGGTTGTGATAATAGTGTGGTGGTGGCAGTGACGAGAGATGTATACTAGGGACTATACAATGCCTGGTGTGCTTCGACGAACTATAGCATAGTAGTAGCACACACATAGCATTAGATGACGACGTCGACAAAGTTTGGGAGCAGTACTAACACAGCAGCAGCAGCTACTACTACTTCGTTTCGTATACTATAGTAGGGAGGGAAGAGTGTATAGAGCTCCTCAGTCGTCGTTAATGCGGTGGATGGAAGCACCGAATTGCAGCATAATGCATTCGCGGCCACCTTCCAGCTCTACCTCCTACTACTCCAACAACGTGTCCAGCGGCAATAACTGAGCACCGTCGACTCGTGGCCTCCATAAAGCTTCTTTTCTTGCCAGAACAGCAAGGAAGAAAAATGGCGATCCTCGCAGTAGTAGTCGCCAGCTCAAAATTGGAAGAAAGAAAGCCTCTTTCTTCGTCGTCTTCGTACTATGAAATAAAAAAAAGGAACCGCGACTCGCAAAGGCATAAAGATAACACTGAATCTCAGACTTCTTCTCTGCCTTTTCCTTTTCTCCTATCCTACTGAATATGAATCATGTGCTGTATTTGTCCAAGTACTTAGTAAAGAAAATGCTACAGTATTGAAAAATCTTGCTGACCTGGTGCTGAAGCGTCCATCTCCGTGATCGTGATTGTTGTAGAGTAGCAATGCAATCCCTGAGTAGTCTCAATGCTTTTAAGCCCCTTTTTCACTTCACGTTCGTTGTTGGCGGGAATCGGCGCGGTACTGATGAGATGGTAGTAGTAGTGAAGTCTGCTGCTATGGGACCCAAATAACGTGTCCTGACTGCAATTGTCCATTGAAGGGCGTCTCTAGCAGTTCAGCAGCAGCAGTAACGCTAGTTCGTTGGCTCCATCATCTATCCCCATCCACTTGGCCGACACAGGCCGTGAACCACTATGTCGACGACGACCACGACAGAGACCGACATTATTCGTTCGTTCCTAAAGATCCTCCAACGCTTTTGAAAGATGCGTTTATCTATAATTTTAGGAAGGAGAAAGGCCCCTCCTCCTTTAAGGCCCCTTTTCTTAATGTTGCGGCAGGTGCTAAAGTAAACGTTAGGAAAATGCGAAAAGAAAAAAAAATCTTGAAAGTAAGACACGGTCTATGATTATGAATCTAATAATGCACGGAGGCAACGCCATTAAAGCAGAGCAACGCTAAGCAAAGCTAAGGCTAAGGAAAAGTTTGACTTTGATAGATGGAGGCCACACGCCGCTCCCCGCAACGCAACGAAGCAACGCAGAGAGCCAGACCTCCTAAAAAAAGAGACTTGTGCTAAAAGGCTCCTGTCCTTTCTTAAAATGGCAGTCTTGAACGCAAACCAGGCAGCAACAACGCAAAATTAGACTGAGTGGTGGTGGCAAATATAATGGCAGCAGCAGCAGAGCTTGGTGCAATTCAACAGATGAACTTTCAACAAAAAAGGAAGGCTACCAGCATAGCATAGCAGCATAGAAGTCTTGCTCGTATTTACGATAGGAAATGCGGCATTTTCTAATATAAGGAAATCCTAGTGCAGTTCCTTTTCGTAGCTTTAAATCTACAACGACATTTAGATAAATGTCGCAGATTCTACTGTGTTGCGTCCCCTCACTCTCACTCCCCAAGTTTATTTCAGTAAGATACAGAATCAAGGCTAGGTTGGAATTTCTATACATCAGCAGCATTAAAATGAGAGAGGACTACGAAGACATCGTTGGTCTTTCTCCATAATTCTCACACAGAGTTCCTAGGCTGATATTGGAACGCAACAACGCCCAAGAGTAGTCGACTGCTGCTGCTGCTGCTCGTCGGTTCGAAGCTAATGCGGACCTCCTTGGCAAGCAGAACCATTTACCACGCTGCTGGAGGGGGATCAGGCATGGCGCCATAGCTGCTTCTCTTCTCTCAACGTCGCCTTGCAGCTCTAGTCGGTCGTAGTCGTCTTCTTCTTCTTCTTCTTCTATGTTGTACCATGTGTCCCATCAGATTTTAGTTCATTTTTACGAGCCTTTTCTAAGCCCCTTCTTTTTGCCGGCTTCAGAAACTACGACGACTACTGCTCATATTTTCCTGCCCTGATTTTCCCTTTGAACATAATTGAAGCGGCTTCTTCTCTCTCCCTAGTGTTTTTACAAGAGCAATTTCTGACACTCGAAGGAGAGTAAAAGCACATTTCATCGTCAAGAATTTCCTGCAGACACACACGCCACGTGACACCTTATAAAGAGCTACTACTGGGACACTGTGCTTGAAAAAGCTCTCATACAGTCTCAATTTGCAACATTGCGAGCGAAGCGAGCTACGTTTAACAAAGTCGTTGCAATATTGACATTTTTTCCGTGAGACATTTTACGTGACTTTCAAACTCTGTGACACCCTGCGCTGCTGCAGCAAGGTACGACGAAGACGACTACTCAGGCGGCATTTCTAAAGGCTTGAAGCCAAGTGACCAGCGACGAACGACATCGACAATCCTCTTTGTTCACGCCACAATAAGGTCACAAGAAGTCTTCCATGCTTCTTTTTCGAGGTCTCTGCATCGACTTTGACTTCTACTACTACTACTATGACTAAGACTACTGTGACCGAGACCGTGGACTAAGAAGGAAGAAGGAGGAGGCGGCAGTAGCAAAAGCAACTTGGACTAAGACTAAGACGAAGTCACACCATAACTCTTGAGAAAAACGCGACGTGCACGACTTGTAAAGTCGCGACTGCTGCTACTACTTCGTTGCTACTCGCTTCTTTTTCGCATTTTTACTTACGGACAGCTTTATCGACTGTACTTCAAAATGAAGAGGAGGAGGCGCGCAACTTCTGCTTACGCAGATAGGTTGCGTGTAAGTCAAACAGGACTTTGCGGTAAATTGTAAGGGATGGAAAATGGGAAACACTTTCTCCGTTGATCAAACGGTTGATTTCTCTCGTTTAAAACTGTAGTACATCGTGTCATATCAAAGTGTAAAGACAACTACAACAATCTTTTGCTATAATAGGGTGAGTCTAAAATACTACATAAATACATCGAGACAACAACAGTAAGTTTTGTTTGAAGATTTGTAAATGCAGATATTTTGTGTGGAAACTGTGAAATGTATGTCATGGTCAATGCAAAATCAAGGAATTTAAAAGAGCCTATTTATTGATGCATCATCAATGCTTAAAATTCTTTTGTTGCTGTGATTTGTAACGTAGGTACACACTTTTGTGTATTCAAAGAATAGTGAGACGCACGCATGCGTAGTGGAAGGGCCTTTCTTTTGCGAGCGACGACGACAAAGGTAAGAGTAGAAAGCTTTGGAATGAATGAGGGCCTCTTTGCCTTCTCCTTTCTGCTTAGAGCCCAAACTCTGTAAGCTGTAACAGTAAAGGCCAAGGGGGAGTCTAAAGCAAACGGACATCTCCTATTCCCCCTTGGAATTAAAAAAGCTAAACTTTTGACAAAAGAGGTCAAAAAATTTTCCAGCGATGCCGGAGGTAAGTTCACTATACCCGCATTTTTTGGATAAAATATTCTTTTTGTAAAACGAAAATATGGGAAAGCTAGCAATTTTTTTACCACCATATGTTAACAGTACCTACAGATTTTTGCACAAAATAAACATCGCAATTTCTGGTATTTTCTCATGAAGACTTTGTGATTGTTGCAGATGAAGCTTCATCTCTTGATATTGCTGGCTTTGTGTGGAGTTTCGCATCAAAAGCCTATAGGTCTTTTGGACTTCAAAGGGTTGTTAGACCGCTTGGGAGATGAATTTTTGACTCACCATGGACTGGCACCCCAGAAAAGCACCTTCCAAGATGACATACCTCACCCTGCCAAAGTCAACAATTTTGCATCCAATCTAGATGTGGGACAAGTGTCTGCAGTGGCAGTCAATCCCAATGACCAACCGGTCATTTTCCACCGTGGACATGTTGTTTGGGATCAAAAGTAAGCAGAACACAACTTTTCATGACACGTCTCCATTAATAGTCCAGGGTTAAGTAGCTCTCACGAACGCCATTAAGCAACCTTGATTATGATCTTCTCTGTCTTCAGTATCACTAAGAATAACTAGAGAGGCATGAATGAAACACAAATATCGGATACTATGTATTTTTAGCACTTTTGGTCGTGACTTCAAATTGACGGCACCAACTTTGATTGGCGAAGATGTCATCGTAACTCTAGATTCCGAAAGTGGTAAACCTCTGCATAGCTTTGGAAAAGACATGTTCCTTATGCCCCATGGCCTCACCATTGATAATGAGGGCAACCACTACGTCACAGATGTTGGCCTCCATCAAGTCTTGAGGGTAACAATTTGTCAAATGTCTGTAGACTCGCTTTTTATGCCTGCCCATATTTTTTTTTCCAGTTCCCGCCAAATGCAACAAAACCGGATTTGGTGCTTGGTCACCGAATGGAGCCTGGAAAAGACCAAACTCATTTCTGTATGCCAACTTCAGTCGCGGTGGCTGCAAACGGCCATTTCTTTGTGGCGGATGGCTACTGTAACAGTCGCGTGATGAAGTTCAACAAGGATGGGAAACTCATTAAGATCATCAGTAATGCTACTTATCTTGTCCATTTTAGCCTTCTTCTTTACTAACATGATGTATGAATTCTAGATGGAAATTGGCAAGTCCCTCACAGTTTGGCTTTGTTCGAAGAAACCGACGTTCTCTGCGTTGCTGATCGCGAAGGTGGACGAGTGGAATGTGTCCAAGCAGGGCTGCAAAAACCTTTGCATGCCAACAGGGATGACACGGGTCGTCGAGTAGTCAATTACAATTCGAGGATGATTGGCAAACCTTATGCCATTGCGGCTAAGGGAACTGCTTTGCTCGTTTTGCGTGGATCTCCGGGCGCAAAAGGACTCACTATCGACACTGCAGCTGAACCAGAAGAAGATCCCATTATCGATGAGTGGGGCACCTCTGATGTGAGAATTTTTTCTGAATTTTTTAAAAATCAACACTACACAGTGTTTGAAAATCACTCATAAAACTCCATTACAAGTCTATATTTCCATAGTAAATATATTGAATTTTCGCGCCAAAAATCAACATTATCTACTTGTGGAATTTAAGCAATTTTGATGAGACATTTTTGTGTATTTTCAAAAACTGTGCATTATTGCCTATTTGAGTGATTATGAGGCTGAATTTGCATATTCAAATTAAAATGCGCCAATCTTTTTTTTTTCCTACAGGGTATTGTCAGCCCGCATGATTTGGCAGTCTCGCAAAACGGCGACACACTTTACGTTGTTGAAGTTCCATTGGACCGGCAAAATCAGAAAATTCACAAATACGACGTAATCAACAATAATCCCGACCAAGGATTGTTTTGAAGTACCACCAAATCAATCATACATTCCCCCTTACTTAGATAGAAATTTACTCCTTAATTTACCTCAATTTACTGCAGAACTGTTCTAATCTACTCTATATTTTTGGATTGTTTCAAGAGTAAAGCGACGAAATAAACGTAATTGGTAACCCTCTACTTCTATCTAGATTGATTCCTTCTTTCTTGCGGAACGAATTGATGATGCCTTTTTAAATATTCCCGCGCTTTTCAAGGTGACAATTCACATTTGAGATCTTTAGGGCAAATAGAACGAGAAAATTCTTTATTAACAAAAGTTTTAGCCAATAGGTTTGAATATGTTCGACATATTTTGTTTTTATAAAGCTTAGAATTACCAAATCAAGATAAAATAAGGTAAAAGACAAGACAATTTTAGCAAAATAATTGGAATGTCCTGGCAATCAGACGGATCGGGCACTTGAAGAAGGGCAGGCCTATTTTCGTACAAAAATACAATTTTTAGGGCTTATGATTCACTAGTCAAAACCTTTAAAGTAAGAACTCAACAAACTAATTTGATTTTAAAACCTTCTTTATTTGATTTAAAAGAAACATAATTTCTTTATAGAACGAAAATACTTGTCCAAAGTTTGTTCATGTTCGACAATTTGACAGAACAATGTTGAGACCGACTCACTTTTCGATCCATTTGTACCATAGCAATCTTCTTCATTTCTTCAGTAGTTATTCAGCATTTGAAGTGCATCAAACATCAAAAAGTGAATTTCGACTCATATTAGTTTTAAAGCCAGAAAAAATGTTTTAGTGAGCTGGAAAAAATGTGAATTATGTGGAATTTCGATGCTTTTTGATCGACACTGATCGATCATGAAGGAATTCAAGGTTGTGGTCCTTGGGTCCGGGGGCGTGGGCAAGTCCGCCCTAACAGTGCAGTTTGTCTCCGGTCATTTTATGGAAAAATATGACCCTACCATTGAAGATTTTTATCGAAAAGAAATCGAGGTGGATAGCACACCTAGTGTCCTCGAAATTCTCGATACGGCCGGCACAGAACAATTCGCATCCATGCGAGATTTGTATATCAAAAATGGCCAAGGCTTCGTGGTGTGCTATAGTCTCACCAATCACCAGACCTTTCAAGATATCAAAACTATGAAGGAACAGATTGTGCGGGTCAAAGGAACGGACAGGGTAGGGATTCAAATTTTTCTTGGACTTGTTGTACTCCGAAAAGCCGCAAAATTCTGATGCCAGTGGTTTTAGATTTCTCTCTCAAATGTTGCCTGACGAGACGAAAAACGACAGTTAAGCTTGCTTCTCGCGCATATGATTGATTTAGCGATGTCTTATTTGTCATTTTTTTTGTGCATTCTTGCATTTTCTATTTTTGTTCTATTTTGCGCGAACCTTAACAAAAACGTCAAAAGTTGACCCAAATTCTGTGTTCAAATATTTCTCGTCAAAATAAATGAGTCATTAGCAAAATAGCGAAGTTGTAAAAATCGTAAGAATAATTCGTGAAAGTATGCAATTGCAAAAATAAATTGGACACTTCAATTTCACGATTTTCTCAGACTCATTTTATGTGTGCAATGATTTTTTTCATTTATAAGAATCGTGATGCTAATCAACAAATACTTCGTCTGTGTAAATCCTACATAAAAGACATGAAAAACAATCGGAATTTAATGACCAATTAATTATCGGTGATAACAAATGAGCAGAAAAAAAACATCCCACACATGAAGAATTTTCATTTGATTGCAGGTGCCGATTTTATTAGTGGGCAACAAGGTCGACTTGGAGCATCAACGTGAAGTTCCAACTGTTGAGGGCATGGTGAGTAGTGTTTTGAAAACATGAAATCAATCTTATTAAAAGTGACACACTTTGAATTTTTTGCAGGCTTTGGCCCAGATATGGGGCTGTTCGTTTGTTGAGGCCAGTGCCAAGCATCGCACGAACGTTAATGAAGTGTTCGCTGAGATCGTCCGCGAGATGAATCTCAAGCATAGCACAAAAGACCGAGAAATTTCGTGTGAGTGTTGTGTCATCTCATAGTATCTACAGAAACGAAAAAAAGAATGCTCAACGATTATCATCGGCTTCATCAGGTAAGAGAACTGAAGAGAAGATACATTTCGTCCCATCATCAAAAGTTTTCTACTTTTCCCACCTAAACTAAAGTAGCATTCTAAGGCCCCTGTTCCAGCCTACAAAAGTGCATAAGAAAAAGGAACCACCGGTCTTATAGGCTCCTTTTCCATCTCCTCCACTATTCTGGAAAGGAAATGGCCAAGTTTTTCTACGTTTCCAGTACAAATGGCCCCCAAGTTTTAAAGCATTATTATCATCATCCTAGCCAGCAGCGAGTAGGCCGCGCTTTAATTTACAGATAGTAAATCTTTTGATCCGTATTTTGAAGACGTCCACTATAAATCTCCTTTGGAAAATGATTAGCTGGCCTATTGAGTTCGTGGTCTCGTCGCCGTCTCTGGTGTCCTCCTCCTTTTCTATTGCTATTTTTCGATTGTAAAGCTTAGCTCCGCATGACCACAAAAGCAATAATTTGTCTTGTAGACAATTAGGAAATTTTTGCCAAGCGGCGGCAGCGAGGTAAGCATGGAATGGCCTTGTCTATGTCCTTTAAGCTAGTGAGAAATTGTCGCCAATTTTACCCACAGGTTTAAGCAGTAAATGCCTGAAAAACTTCTTCTAGAATTAGACCCAAGAATTTCCTTCAAAATCTACAAAATAAGCTTGAATAAAGTCATGCAGAATTCTAGAAGAGCGTAAAAAGCACCGGAATTAAGCTCCATTTCACATATGCAACAAATTCCCTGCAAAAATTGCAGGGCCTACTAATAATCGCATCAGTTCCGGGCAATTAATCGGCTTCCTTTGAAGAGAGAGCTTTGCGTAGGACCCTTTGGTCAAAAAGTTTTATAACTCTCTTGTCAAAAATTGACGTAGAAAGAGAAGGAGAAGAAGAAGTTCTCGGTGTAGATGTGTGAGTGTGCAATACCTCTGACAGGATGATGTGAAAACTCCTCCGTTTCCTGATCATTCTCTCAAGCTCAAAGCTACACAGCAAGCAAGCAAGCAGTACACCTCCTGAAAAACGTATAAACACTTTTTGTGGGCCACCAGGACTTGAACATGACTCGTAAACTGTAAAACCTAATTGCCAATGCTAGAAAGAAAAGAGAAGAAGCGCTCATAAACAAATAGCAGCATCTAGAGGAAGAAAAACCTTCTCCGGCCCCATGTACATAGTGTGACGCAATCCTTATGAACTTGACTTTAGTCTCAAAAAGAGCACTGTGTCTAACAAAAGATAATTTGGATGGAGGGTAGACTGTAGATCCGTGGTGCCTAAGCTCTGCTCTTTCTACTTTTAGATATGACTATATTCTCTCTTGCTGCCCTTCTCAAAATCCTATAGGACCTGACACTTGATAAGTGCTTTTTTTCACAAAAGCAAATTGAGACCAGAACACTTTTTCAACTTTAGTAACGTTGTAACTGTAGAAATATGTAAATAGTATAAAGTAAACAGAAGTTTACAGAACGATATTGATAAAGGAAAAACGAGTTCAACTTCTTGTCGTAAAAATTGATTGGCCTTTTCACAATATTATGTCATGATGATATGACTAAGACATTGTTGTGGAATTTAGTGGAAATTGTTTCTGAACTTTCTACCTTATCAAAACTCTTTATGTTCGGTGGTGTGCAAAATATCAAATTGAGCGGAAAAATACTTGGAGGCATTGGAGCCCAAAATTGGACATGATCTAGATTTTTGTTGTGTGATGCAGTTAGATTCAAATCAGTGTGGTTGTGACTTATCACAAATCAGTGATTTGTCATTGCCAAATTGCTTCATTTGTTTTGCAGTTCATGATCGTCGCGTGTCCTGAATTTCTTTAACGAAGCAGCAGCTCAGAGACTCCAGGTCTCGCACATTTCCTCACGACTTCTTCATGGCTACGCGACACCCACCGCAAAAGCTTTTCGGGGGCATACCCTTTTACGTGCTGTACAGTTTGAAACAATAATCTACGAGCAGTCTTGCTTTTTACACCCCAAAATGTTGCATTCCTCTTTGTTGGTCAAAACTCAAAATCGGCTCAAAAATGACGCTTGACCGCGATTTGAATCTTTTAAAATATGTTCCGAGCATTAAAGCATTTAGTGTAACAAATCCGAGACAAAAACTAGAATTTTACTTGAGACACAACTCACGATTTTACTTACGATGATGGCACTCGCACACAATCTGCTCCTCCTTCTTCTTCATTTTCGACAAACACTAAGCGAAATAATATTCGTTTTTCTTTTGTTTTTTAAAAGCCAGAAGACCACATGAGATAATCTTCCTTTCGGTTTTTGGCTAGATGCTACTACATTCTACTTGTATATTAGGGTGGGTGTTAAGTCACAAATTCTTCTATAAACCTCGTGGATAGAACAGTTTTTGATGCTGAGTGAGAATATGGCATTGGTTTCGCTCAAAAATGACCCAGTTATCCTCAGCAGCCTCTCAAAGTTGAGGTTTTGGCTGGATTGGCAGCGCTGGCCGGCAAGGGCAGCAACTTTTTACTGGGTCACTTTTGAGGAAAACCAATGCCATATTCTCACTCAGCATCAAAAACTGGACTATCCACGAGGTTTATAGAAGAATTTGTGACCTAACACCCACCCTATTGTATATTACGAAGGTTTACACCCTCGGGAAAACTTTTCCTGTTTCCTCTGATTTCTTGGCTCCCTTTGGAAATTAATTGAACAGCAAAACCAGCTCTGAAACTCCTTATGGAAACTTGTCAAAATCCCAAAGCAGCAGCATCCTGATTATTGCCAACTTGTTCTTGTAAAAGCTTCTAATGTTTATTCATGAGTCCAGGGATCAGCAGAGTTCACCACTTTGTATTTGTTGAGTGACGGGGTGCAAAATAAGAATTTTTCTTATCTATCTAGCATTGCAGCAAAAAACACTACGACTCCTTGGGAGCTGCACGAAGGAAGATTTATTGAACCATCGTCGTAAAAATGCGAGAGAAGAAGAATAGAAGTACTTTTCTTAAAGAAGAGGAGGAAGCAGGATAAGGACAGTTTGAATATATTTGCACTAAAATTGGATTGACAATAAGGGTCGAGAGTCGTCGTTGTAAAAGGTCACGCAAGATGTTCTTCATAATAAAAATCATCTTCAGCGGCGCGGCCTCTCTATTTTAAAGTCCTATAAAGTCTCTCATGGTATGTAGCAAATCGGTTTAGTTCTACGTTATCTTTGGCGAGCCAGGCAAAACATTTTCACAAGCATCAGCACAAGACACGCGTGTTACAGCTATCATAAATGCCTTTAACGAAAAGGCTAATTTCGACGCCATTATGATAATCACCTTCAAGCCAACCCTAATGATCCCACCCCAACATGAGCTTCTCATCATCTATGGTTGCGTCGTGATATCTGTGCTCCCTAGCATTTTCACCTGCTCAGTGTTCATTGCATAGATGAGTAGTGCCTCATGCTCCTCACATGCATGGGGGTATGCGGCGCGAAGAAAGTAGAGCACGTGCTGCTCCGAAGTTCTATGATCGAGGTCAGCAGCCCAAAGCTGCTGAAGAAGCTTCAAATGCTGCTTGCAAGAGATTCTGGGTTTATATCATACTTGATTAGCCGCCCCTTAGCCTTCTTTCGGAAAAATGAAACAAAGGGGCCTCTGCTCTGCTGTATGGTAGTCCCACTGGCTACCTGCCAAATTTCGCAATAATCCCTGATCAATTGTACGACTACTACCCCCCTAGAATTTTCAAATAAGGCTCTTCTTGCTACTACTCGCGACTCGCTTTGAAATCTTGCGTCAAACCGTGAGAATATTTTTGAGTTCTGCAGCTACTCTACATTTCTCATTAGATACAATGAGTTTATGCCTGTGAGCAGGACACGATTTGAAAAATCCATTCAGCTTCTTTTATGCAAAGTAGTAGACACGCGACGAGCAGAATTGCTGCTGCCCCGCGCGAGAAGAAGAATTGCGACTGCTGGATTTATGGAAAAGAATTCTCCTCGAGTATTCAATAAATTAGTGAATTGTAAAAAACTTTGCAATTTTTTTAAGCGATCCTCTTCTGTGCATTTTACGAAAAGTAGAAATGTCATGTGAAATAAGCCCATTATTATTTAGAAATGTATATTTTATTTTATGACTTGATGTTTGTTTAGGGGTGTAGGTTTGGCAAATGCCCATTGCTGCCCACCCACTCGTCCCTTAATTAGCGCAAAAAACCTGATTTCTCATCTTATCTCTTCTTTTTTTACAGGTTTACTAAAGACTTTATATACTACAACGCGCTACTACTATAACAAAGACGTCCAAAAATGATGGTGGAATCCGATAGGAAGAAGAAAAAGAGGACATTACAACTGCCCAAAATATTTCGAAAAACAACAAAAAATTATTTCCAACTCTATCTACCTACTCTCTCCGTTTTTACTTATTTTTCAAGAAAAATGATGCAAGCCTTTTTGCTTACACACCCAAGTGCCAATTTGTTATGAAACTCCCCTCTCAAAAAGTAACACTTTTTATTCAACCTTTTTTGCACATAGAGTTCCTTGCTATTTTTATTTCATTTTGTAATGAACTCCTACGCATGTGATTAGCCATTTTCGAGATATGATGCTAAGTACGCAGTCTTCCTCCTCTCTGTTATTATGAAGAAGAAAACCCGCAACGAAATTATAGATGCTTCATTAAAATGTCCAAAGCCGAATGTGCACAAACTATTTCAGCCAGTTTTGAAAAACAAATAAAGAAAAAAAAACTTATTACAAAGAAGTATTTATTTTTTATGGTTTGGTAAATAATATCAATAGTATGCTCTGCGTGGATTGTTTAAAGGATTGGGTCGAAATCTGTAAGCCATCATCATGCGCTTGCGATAGGCATCAAACTCATCATCTCCGGATTGTAAATCGTGCGGAGTCGCTGTTCCTAAGCCCTTTTTGTCACCGCTTTTTTGACCCCTATGAAAAGATTAGAATATGAAAGATTTCTTTTGTACTATGTAGAGCAGCAGCAGCAAAACTTACTGATTAATAGGAGCAGTAATTCCCTGCCCGTCCGAGCCTAATCCTTTACCCTCGTTCCATCCCATTCTCTGTAGCATTTTGAATCCTAAGTTGTTTTGCGTGAGCTTTTGTTCCGCGTAGTCAGATTCATCGACAAACGTTGCGCCACTTTTGATGCTTTGGAATTTCGACATGAATTTTGTCAATTCTTCTGGTGGCAAAAAATCTCCTATGTGATGTTTGCCTTGCGCAGATTCGGTCAGTTGACTGGACTTTTCTAGAGTTTTGTCCATTTCCAATTTCCTTGCTTTGTGCTCCCAAGTCCCACCCTTCATAAAAAAAAATAATTGCATTTTTGAACACATAATTTCGGCTTTTTGATTTGTTACCTCTATGTCTTCGTCAGAGTCGTATTCGTATTGACGTTTCCCCTGTTGAGCCATAATTTCTGCTTGCTTTTGCTTGGTCAGCAATGCGTTGTAAACACAATTCATCTGCAATTAAAAACCCAAGTTCAATAAAAACAATGGCTGAAAAGAGTGAGCAACACACTAACCTTCAATTGATCTTCGCATTGTTTCCACTGTGACGCATCTAAGTCGGTCGTGCCAAAGACTTTGATTGCATATTGAATGAGCTGCGGATGAGTACCTGGTGGGGCATTGGAGCCCGTCATCATCATCTGAGGCAGTACTGATCCAGGTTGTGCCAAAACCACTTTATCACTTTCGTCTCCCCATCGACTCTTTTTCTTCTTCTTTTGTTCTTCTTTACGACTGGAGCTCTCTGCAATAACACCTTTACGAAATGTTTCCACTTTGCGGCGGTATCTTTGATACAAGTCACTCTCCGCATCGAAGAGAAAACTGCAGAAAATAGTGAGAGGAGAGAAGAAAAAAACCCTGTTATTATATGGTAGGCCAAAATGCATAGTTTTGCACTTGACGTACATACATGGTAACACCTCATTAGCGTTCATAATCTCTCCTAATTTGGCTTCATTTTTCAAAAAACGACATTCAACTTTGTAATTTGGTTATGTTTGTGAAAGGAAAAGTGTCAATAATTTTTATGCTTTGAGAAATTGAACTCACGCCAAAGCTTCTTCACCGACGTTTCGTGCGCGAGCAATTTCTTCGACATGATCTCCGCTCACGGCAACCATTGAGGCAAGTTCATCGACGTGCGTCGGCAAGGAGGGCTCATCTACTGCTGCTGCTGACTGATACTGTTTGGCATCCTGATCATCATCCTCTTGTTTAACTTCAGATTGTTCTAAAGGAGAAACTAGAAACCGAGATCTCAGCCCAAAGTTCGAAAACTTGCATTCATAATGATCATAGTCTTGGAGGATCTAGATAACTCATCCAAGCTTTGCACATTACCTATTCCCGAAGGAGGACCTGACTTGTTAGGTGTTGGTGGGCTGGGTTTGGTGGGGGAATATTCAGATTTGACTGGACTTCCATATTCAGAATCTTAGAAAAAAGATACTAGTTCAAGAATAACATAAGTGAAAATGTTATTGATGTACCTTTTGGTTCAGGCTTTGGTTCATCTTTGATTTTTGCATCCGGATCCTTCTTTGGCTCCATAGGAGCTGTCATTGTATGAGCAATTTGTTTTGCCCTTGCTAGGGCAGCTTTATACCAATCATTTTGTTGACTTGGGGATGGCATTGCTGGTTGTGCTTCTTGTTGTACTGGTGCTGGTGCAACTTGTTCGTTTTCGTTTTTGGGCTGTTCTTTTAGCTTTTTGAACTGTTCAAGGAAACTACCATCGTTTGAAAATTGATTTTGTCTTTGGAACTGATGACTAAAGCTACTGCCATCGTTGGAAAATTGGCTTGTGTGGGGCGAAGAACGACTTGGATCTTCGGATTCCTCTTGAGCTTTTGAAACATCTTGCGAATTGGGTCTTTTGCCCTTGAATCCCCTAGAATAATCACAAAATTGATTTCGAGCCTCTTTCCAAACTGAAATTGAATAATTTACCATCGATTTTTGGACAATTTGCCAGGTGGAGTAGATTTGCTTGATAGTAACGATGAATCTTTGACAGTTTTGGCTTCATTTTTGCCATCTGCTGCAGCCTTTAATTTCGCTTCAATTTCTGCCTTTTTTCGAGCAATGATGGCAGCTTGCTCGGACATTTGGGAAAATCTGTCTTGGCCTGGAGGTCTGGATGACATTTTGGAGAAAACACATTTGAAAACGCTCTTAAATTCAACGAAAAAGAAGTCTTCGTTCTGTTTGTCAACTTTTGTTTACAATCCGGACCGAACAACGTTTCGAAAGCTAAGTCTATCAAAAATATGTCTACAGACTGCATCTCGAATTCTCGAAAGGACATTTTCGAAATTGACAAGTACAAAATATTAAAACCAAGTGTCATGTCAAAGAATTGAGTTGTTTTCTTTGCGAATTCATCAAATGGTCTATGGAAAAATAGATGATTTAATTGCGCCCAAATACCGACTTCTCGCTACATCGATTTGTTCAGATTCATCAGAAAGAATTGGATTTATGCGATTTATGGAAAAGAAGAACTATTGCCTCTTATTCTAGTAATTTGTAAAAGAGACTTTCATATGTAGTGAAGACAAATCCTTCTCTTGTTGCTTTTACGTCTTATTTCCTCATTCGCAAATCCGACGTAAAGCACAAGTCAATATTTTGTTACTAACCAACCTACGTAAGTAGTTCGATATTACCATGACTACAAATCTTTGCAATTTAGTCTAACTACTTTTTAAGTACGTATCTTAATGGGTCTTAATAGGTCTCTTCAAGGCCAATCCAAGAAAGACCATGAAAGAAGACACTCTATCCGCAATCCAAAATTTTGGAGATTCTCCTCCTCCATCTGTATCAGATTATGCTGACGTTCGTTCAGAATCAATGTTCTCAATCAATCTGAGAACAGAATCAGAAGAATGTCCTAAGGAACTCTCAAAGAGTCAACAACCATTCAAAAAACCTGCCTCTTTAAAAACAAGCAAACCAAGAACTGGAATGATTGCTTTTGTCTATCTATTCCTCTTTGCCTTGGGCATTGTTTTAATCCTCATCTTGGACTCCAACATGGGTTCAGACAAGTCACTGATCATGGATGAAGAATTGTCTTCAAAATACACCACACCCTCCTCTGAAATGCCATACACCTTCAATATCACATCCTACTCCACCAGCAGCACCACCACCGATGACTTGGTTTGTGTAAACTTGGCTTGGATCAATGATGGTTTGTGTGATGATGACAGTAACATTTTGAGTTGTGACTATGATGGTGGTGACTGTTGCTTAGACAAGATTGAAGGACTTTGTTTCCACTGTACTTGTCATCTGGATGGGAAAAGACATCAAGGTAATTTAACGATGCTGGAAGAAGATGGTTCAGCAGAATCAGAAAGCATGGTCTTGTTGCTAGGAGGATCATTCTCCCAGCATGGCCATGTTAACAATCCATCATCCAATGAATTCTATTCATTGCCAGCATATCCACACCCTTGTAACAAACCAGTGGGTTACTTTACCAACAATTCAATCATTGTCTGTGCTGGTAGAGATTGCATTTGGGACCCTGAACACCCATTGACCACCTTATCTGATCTATGTTACCAGCTGGTACATAATGAGTGGATTCCACTAGATTTCCAAATCTCTTCTGCTAGGTACGAACCTGCTTTTATCAATATAAATGACAAATTGTGGATTTTAGGAGGGGGTGATGGGTACACTATACCTGTCACCACCACTGAATATCTAGACTTGAAAAACCATGGTGTTTTTTTACCTGGGCCTGATCTACCTATTGGCTTACATAGCCATTGTGTCACTCAGCTGAGTGACACTTCAATTTTGATTATGGGTGGGTACGCACAAGTTGAAGGACTCTTCAGTACGGTCGTCAAAAACACCTTTATTTTTGACTTTGATATTGATCAGTGGAGTACTGGACCACCTAGTATATACCGAAGAGGTACTCCTGGATGTGCCACCTTTAGAATAGACAACGAATTTGCAGTCATTGTAGCTGGTGGATACAATCCGGATACAAAATTCTTTATGAACTCATCAGAATTGATGCTACCGAAAAACGACGAGAAATGGGAACTTGGACCTGAATTACCATCGAAAGTAGATGGTCCCTCAATGGTTACACTCTACAATGAAGTGTACCTTATAGGTGGTTCAAAGCAAGGGCCGGATTTTAGTTATCCATCATCTAATATTTTCAAATTGATCCAACCCATTGGAGGCAAAGGTTTCCAATGGTTGGAAATGCCTTATGCTTTGACATACCCAAGATCCTTTTTCTCAGCTATCAAGGTACCTGCTGAGTACATACGAACACATTATCTGCCTCTATACCAGTGAAGATTTGTATCTACTTATACAATGCATGCAGGACAGCACTCACAGCAGGAGCACGAGTTGAAACGGTTGGAGGAAATATACCATTAGAAATTGTACCCGTAGAATATATACCCAAATAACTCGAAAATAACCCGCGGATTGAATTCTTTTTTTCTCCCAAAAATTGCGGATTATAATCGAGTGCGGATTATAATCGAGTGCGGGTTATTTTAGAGTTAATTGGGTACCCGAAGTAATAAATAACCGCGGGAAATCAGCATACAGGAATTTTACCCGTAGAAAATCTGCCCGTAGGGATTTTGTAGTGCAGGAATTCTGTCTGTGGAATTTTGCCTGCAGGAATTCTACAGGTCGGAAATTTGCCCGTAGGAATTTTGCAAATTGAAATTTTACCTTATGGAATTTTACCCAGAGGAAATATTATTTGTTGGCGGGACCAATGGGACGGGTTAATTTGGAGTTGGGGTAGCTTAGTTGGCCACTCTTATGACCGCTTTAGTAAAGCTAATCGTGGTCATGGTTTGGTCAAAATGGACGAGTTCGGTTGTTGAGGATAATGATCAGAACAGGAATTCTACAGGTCGGAAATCTGGAACAACCCTATAAAACCGGTCGGTAGAAACAGTAACTCCTCCAGCTCACAGCACAACTTAATGCTGCTGGCAATCAAAATTCCAGGTAGGTAAAGAAAAGTTTTGGCAGAATATTTCTTCGCTAAGTGATGGTACCAAGGCCGATACTAGGTGGAAATGGTAAAGACTACGAGTAAGTAACATTCATTAAAAAAATCTAAAGGGTTTTAGATAGTAAGTAATTCGTTTTGACTTTTAGTGATGAAGCAAGGAGGAAACAAGCCGAACATGACAGAGAAATGGCTAATTATAGGGTAACTTATTTCAATTCAACAAATATGCCAAATATGCCAATTATCCCAAATATGGGCTTTGTTTTAACATGAAAACTATATGAAAATACATTTCAGAGGGCAATCACACAGCTGGAATCTGAGAAGAGAGAGGATGAACAAAAGCTACTGGATTCGGTAGGCTTACTTTACTTAGAATCTTGCAACTTTCGTTCATCCTTTCATTTTTTTTAGAAACGAAAACTGCTAAATAAGAGAAGAGAACTGACAGACGTGCTAGTAAGTAAAGAGGGTAATTTGTAAGTTCGTACTTATTGTACTTTATTTTCCACCCTATTTTAGCGAAATATCGAGCGATGTGAGCGTGCAAATTGCACAGATCGCGAAAAGCAAGAAAATGATCGCAAAAGACGTGATCTTGAGGTGAAAAGGGATCTATTTTCATCGGTTTTTTTAATAACTTATTTTTATTCTGCTTTTTAGAGTAGAGCAAGTCGACTTAGAAGTGAAGTAAACCAACTTGAGAGAGAAGAGCAAAGTGCAGAGAGGAGTGTCCGAGATACAACTGTAAGTACTATGCCATATCATATGCATGGGATACGTTCAATGTATTCTTCTTACAATTTATATTTCAGTCCAGAATGCAACGTTTACAAATGCCAAGATCGCCCAGATAATTCTTTTGAAATGTCTCTTTTACACTGATAATACACGGTTCTTATTTCTCACCAAAAATTCTTGAACCAATCCTTTATCCTTTTTTCAAAACTCAAAAATGGGACAGTATCCAAGTAATCCAAGTAATTTGCCAAGCGATCTGTGATATTCCATATGACACGTTCGTTCACAATGCATCAAAGCACATTTTACGATATATTTAATCCGGATTTTATTCTTTATGACCCGTTCCATAATACAAAAAGAGGGAAGAAAAAGACAAAGTAACTGAAAAATATATGGTAGCTAGAACGCATCATGGTAGCTGGACTAAAATCAACCAAAAGGACGTCGTTGTCATCTTGGACTGCAGCAGCAGCTGTTTCTTCACCATCTCTGCTTTGTGAACCGCCCAAGACTTGAACTGTGATTAAATGCGGACGCATGTTGTGTGGGGCACATGTGTAGTTGCCTGAATCCTTTTGTGTCACTTGAGGAAGTCGGAGAGTTGAGAAATTGGCTTTGAATATCACACTTTGCCCACGAGATTTTTCATGGCTAATCATCATGTCATTGTGGTACCTGAAACAATCCGGATCCATTAGTTGGCAATACTTGAGAAAACAAAGTCTTAGTCCATTAGTCCGCAAAATGTCTTGTTATAATGTTTGCGTGTTTCTGTCCTATTTGAAAAACATTTTGAATTTCTAAGACGGCGGCGACCAGGTTAAAAAAGGCTCTGTTCTTTTTTACGCGGTCAAAATGGTACAAAAACAAACGCTTCATTTTAGTGTGTATAAGAGATCTGCTATCTTTAGGTCAAGCCAGTTTCGCAGTTCTTAAAAAAAGTTTTAGGCCTTCTTCTCTTCTCCTCCTCAAAACTCTTAAAAGTTTTCCATATCCGCCAAGTGCTACACACTCTGTATGCAGCATAAGAAACGAATGACCTTTTTTATAGGCCAAAGTTTTTCAGCAATGAAGAAAAATACACAATAGGGTGTACTGAATTTCAAATATGAAACTTTTTAAAAGATTTTTGCATTTCTTAAAAAAAGTAGCTTCTTGTCCATATTTCTTTTTAAAAAAACACAACTTTTTTCAAAGTAGTAGTAGCTTATCCAGATTCCAGATATGGTGTTAAAAGGTTTTTTGTACGTTTACGATTATGTTCTGTAAGTGTGCTTACATACCGTCCGTGGTCATATTTTCTGCCACGCATTGATTTTTGGCTTTAAGAGCTGTTTGGAGAAAGGCCCAGACGCAAGAAGGCCGTTTTTCAAGTGCATTGAACGCGGATTGAACAGCTTTTCTTGAAACTTTCACCACCACCGTTAATTTCTTTTTTCAAGCCAAAAGTCTTTTCCTTGCAAACCTGCTGCCTGATTTGTCACCAGAAATGATGAAAGTTGCACTTTTTCTTTTGATTTATTGTATCCGTGAAAATGTTGCAAAAGCTCTCTTTAAACTCTTCTTGCTTTTTTAGTGCACTTTTACTCTCATTTGTAATCCTTTTGTTTTCATTGCGTATTTTTTGTGGCCTTGATTCCAGACTTACAAAAATTCCAGTCCATTGAGTTGATAAAGGAGACTACTGCAAAATTCGCTGATTTTCTACCAGGTTCTCCAGCAGATCTTGGTGTTTACAGGGCAATGAAAAATTGACCGCATCATCATTTTGTAAAAAAAAAGCCTACTTGCTTTCTTTCTATACTTTCAGAGCCTTTTTTATGAAGGAGGCCTAAGCGATTGCCCATTATCAGTCTTGTTGGGTGACGTGTTGACTGATCGATGAAATGTCTAAAGACGAAGCATTTTTTGCTGCAATCATCATAAATTGTTGCTACATGTACGCAGCTCTGCTCTACGTTGGAAGCACAATTTGAGCGCAAATAGAAACACGTAATGTATGTCGTGTCGTTTTAAAAACCCATTAGCAATGGCAATTTTCATAAAGCTTACCAAAATACATATTCAGGACGTTGAGTTAGTCTTCGGAAAGTACAATTGAGTACCAATGCAGATCCGGCTTTTATGAATTTCTCTCTAGGCCCATCGATTTCTGCGTATGCCTCTGCAAAAAAGCAAAAGTAAGACAGATAAGAGATATGGCATGTAGTCCAAAAAGTACCTATTTCTGCGGGAAAATATGGTCAAGATTTGTGCTACATTGCAGTCTCGCGTCCTCTTAGAGTTGTTATTACGCGAGCGAAGAGGAGCTTTTAAGTAAAAACAACTCTGATGGTATGGGCCTACGGAAATTGTCTTCCCTTGTTGCGACGGTACTTTATCACAAATTGATACTCCCTTGGGAATTGTCATAAAAAGCAGGGGAGCGCGCGCGGGCGCATTCATTTTAACAAAATGGCGCATTTTATGATGCAAAAAATTAGGAACTCTAGAAACATTGCTATTTTAGTAAAACAGAGGCAGCCGGCCGGGCCTGGTCCATTATTTCCCATGGGACTTTTGTGCAGAATTACATTTACTACCACCACCACTTTTCATCATCAAAAATGTGCCGTTTGCAAACTCTAACGCCTACTTAGTGCTTTCTAATCAGCTACTGCAATAGGAAATAATCAATCAAAATCATATCATTCGAGTCTTAGTGCTGCAGCAGAAAAATCCGCCAGAAGAGCATTCATTTATTCTTTACTTAGAAAAGCAGAAGGAAAGAAGATGATCAAAAGAACCATAGTTGTCATTTCAAGCAACATGCATTCCGGAAAAAAGTTCTTTGCTTGGCTCCATCCGTGACATGAAACCTCTTAGGGAAAGAGGAGTGGCATGAGAAGATGATGACCAATTTTTCGAGCCAGACTGGCAAAAGAAAAAAGAGGCTTAAAGCGAACAAATGCACTTAAGGCCATTCGTGCATGCATGCCCAAAAACTTTCTACTTATTTTTTTGCGCTCAGTAGCAGTGGCAAGGCCCCGAAAAACGGACAAAAAAGACGGATGAGGCGCACGGGAAAGTTAGTCGCGCTACTGTGGCACCAAGCGTAAACCATCCATTGATTGGGAAATGATGGAGGAATCATATTGCTAAGGTCCCATGGGAAGTTCTACTTCGATTGCATTGCGGCGGCTGCCTAAGCCTAACGTACCATGAATTGAGAGGTAGGTAGTGATGAATTGTGGTGGATGAGAGTTTGCCTGACACTTGTAGGCCCCAGAGTCCGACGGTTCCACGCGTTGAATCCGCAAAGACCAATCCTTAGAAAGGAGAAATGAAAGCATTAGAAAGCATTGAGGCAAAAGGCAATTACTATCTGGCGGCTAGATTCTTACATTATTCACTGTGGATTTGGGAATGAGAAATCGATTGTCGTTAATGTGTGTCGACTCGCCAATCGTCAGAATTTGGTAGGACTTATTGGCACCTTCCAGCTGACGTGCCCACATAATCTAAGGAACATAGAGAGTACATATACTTGACCCAATTCTTTGTGCATATTAAAGAATGCATAATCAAAAGTTCCTACAACAGCAAAGTTGCCTCTGATCCATAAGAGGAGTAGTCCTGGAGACTAATTTCTAACTTTTATTTTGCAATCTTTTTGCTTCAGGAAGAAAAGAAGCCGAACATTGTTGCTAAAGTTTTGGCCATTTTTGAACAAGCAATTTGCACCAAGTTGCTGTATGCTAGCGATATTGGATATTACGAAATGCAGGCCTGCTTTCTTGCTTGCTCCCTCCTCAAGTTTTTCAAAAGAAAATTCAAGTCAGCAGGAAACAAAACTAACCATTTCAAATTGACCCTCTTTCTCCACTAAGCAAGGCAAAACAATGGTGCTGCCTGAATGAGCCTTCATGCTGGTATTATTTTCCGTCTTGAATACTTCATTCTCCTTGGTTTTCGTCTTCTTAGGGAAGAACTGGTTAACGCTATTGAACAATTTGCTGCTGTCCAATGTCCCATCTTTGTTCATGAACAAATGTGTCAATTCCACTGGTGTAGAGATTGCTGTAGTTGAAGTGACGTTAAGGCCTTCCAGTGTCAATCCCGTCGTCGATTGGTAGTCTGCAAGAGTGACATTATGCGGGGTGAAAAAGTGTAGTGTGGTGCATACCAACTATCAAGGTCAATTTCCCAAGGGAGGAGAGCGAGTGACTCTTGACAGTTTTTTACTACAGCTGCAGCACCAGCAGCTAGCTCTACACAGTACTACATGATGTTAATTGTACCGACTCTTTGCTTACACCTCTCCTCTAAATTACAGTATGCAGCTAACTCTATAGCTGCAGTAATGAAAAGCACGAACGAATACAAATGAGAAGAAAATGCATCTTATGCTGATGTCCCCATGACCTTAAAAACGTGGAGGGGATATATCCAAGGAAGTAACGAAGGAAGCTAGAGAACGTAAAGTTGCAGCAGCAGCAGCAGCAGCAGTCAGAACAATTTAGGTGAAAGCTGTAATTTCATAAGATGGATTTGCAAGTGCCCCTCCCCTGGTGTTGACTACGCTTTTAGCCTTAGTACGTGTGACAAACGACGTGGCATCATGTCCTTCATTGCCCCCTTCTTCTTCTTCTTCTTTTGTGTCTTACATGGTTCGTGCACAAAATATGAGAGGAGCAAGAGCATTATTCAGGATGGAAGTGATCCGAAAAAAGACCAGCAGTGCAGTGTAGCTAGAGGCATCAGTGTAGACAAACGACAAAAGGATCTTCTTGGGTGACAGATTGGCAAAAAACTTATATGGCAGTTGTTGCTGATGCCTTTTTTTTCTCGCTCTCTCTCCCCTCCTTCTCACAGTACGAGACATATAATATCAACACCACAAATACTGTTTTGTAAGCAGATACTTATGGTTGTTACAAATAATGTAGAGAGTAGTGATGTGCTAGATACTACTGCACAATCTAGGAAATTGAACGCTTCATTTTTTATCAAGACAGACTTATTTGATTTGTCACAAAATAGATGCTGGTACATGTACTTTTTGACTGATACTTCTCCTAAATGAACTCAGTTCCTAAAAGGATGAGGGCTGTACAAGTTGTATTTTTCTTTGCTTTAATCACCATTGGTAAGTTGAGTTACTATTTGCAACAATTATTTGCAGTATTAAAAATAAAGTGTTTTCAGGCATTGCATTGAAATGTCAAGTGTGTGAAAATGGAGGATTGTGCACGGATGATGATGACATTGGCGTAGCCACCGAATGCCCTGAAGATATGACTGGTTGCTTTTACTCCAAGAGCAGTACGTATTCAATTATTATTAGGTAACAAGTTTTTATTTTTCTTATTACTGCTTGTTCACTTTCAGAAATGATGAACAAACGGAAATGCCAAAAAGTGCGCCGAGACTTTTGCTACTCTTGGATGCAAGGAGCAGTAAGTACAACTTATTATTTTTCCAATACATTTTGTATCCGTTATTTTCTACTCTCATTTTTAGGAGAAACAAATGTACTGCTATTGTACAACTGATGGTTGTAACACTGACGAAAATTGTATCAATCTTTGCGCAGACAAATAAAGTATATCCAGTGGCCAGAATTTGTGTCCTCTCCAAAAATGCTTCTTCTTTTTTGGCTCTATCTAAAAAGCCACGTGGCTTGTCGAGACGATCATTTCCTACTTCCTGTTCAGAAAGCGATCATAACTTATTATTAACAATTTGATGACAGATTGATGATGATCATCATTCTCCTATCTACCAGCATCATGAGTTTGGCAAAAGAGATTCCATTATTGTAGCTTTCACCCTTGATTTGTTGCGTACAATGAACTTTGAAAACCTTTTTCATGAATGGCAGACCTTGACTTTTTTTGCTTGCTCATAACTAAAGAGGGAAGAGGCCAGAGAGAGACATTTTCGCATAGACCAAAATGTCGATCTGGAAAGAAGGGGGTCGAAGAAAGTTTCCCGAACAGAGGGAATTCTTAAAGAACCCTTTTCTGGAGCACCAGGGCCTCTCTTTCTCTCTCCCTTGTGCTAACTTTTAGGAATTGCATATAGTCTTTGTGCTCGGAGGGACTATCCATATTGTAGTCTTCTACGAGACCACACCACCACCATCATCCACCACTGGGGAATCCGACATTCGTTCGTTTTTTGCTGTTCTCTTTCTCTTCACAATTCACATCAATTGTGGTGCTGGTAGCTACATGAAAATGCAAATATAGCAACCTCCAGCATCCAAAAGAGGCAGTAGCAGCTCCTCCACTGAGTGATGGATGATGTGTATCCCGAGCTGGAGCAGCTTCAAGATGAGCTACACCAGTAAAGCACAGGCCTACTTGTATTCTACTCAGAATTAGCAGCGGCCTTTCGATCGCTGGTGGTCGACAGTACAAAACTTGGCCTTCAAAGCGATTGATTTGCCTTGATGCAAAACTTTCCCAATCTTCTTCTTCCGGGTATGCTGCTCTGCTGTAAGCTTGGCTTCCTTGCATCTTTAAGAGGAAATGTTCTATTCATGACTTTAAATGCTTGCTTTCGGTTCATGATTTTCACTTCGATGAACTTTTGATAGGTGCAATCCAAATCCAAAAGATTTTCCTCTTTTGAATTGAGGAGAGCATTTTCCACTTAGAAAGGGAACATGTCACATAGTAATCCCCAATGACTATGAGTCTACTTTTCACTACGATTCTCGTGTAAAGTGCATATCTTCCACTACAAAGGTCCCTGGTATTATACTCTATGTCAATGAAATCTGAACTGTATGCAGAGAAAGAGGCAGCAGCAGCGGCAGGGCCTTTGGGAGAACGTTCATCATGCCGCGGCTGCGGCCGTATGGAAGTGAATTAGTGTGACATCAAGCTAGTTTGTTCAAAACATAGTCAAAGCTAAGCGAGCATAGAAAGACTACTTTGCCTAAAGTGAAATGAGAGAGCGAGTTGCCTGCTTTTTGTTGCATTTTCAAAGCCTTTTCGTCACATTATTGGCCATGGCCTAGTCATTGCTTAGCGCAACGCGAAGGACGCATCATCTCAAAATAGCCTACTACTACTAGTAGCACCGCGGAACTGAGGACACACTGCGCTCTACAAGACAAACTTTTGCGCCTGCACTAAGTGACAAACCTTGTAAAACTTTATGTATCCGTTGCATTACTTTTTACGAGTAATTGAATGCTATGCAGATGTTCACAGTTCTTTAGATATTACAAAGCTGAACTCATTCATTTTCAATTCCTTCTTCTCTCATCCTCATCCGCAAAGTTGGTCGCTTTGTTAAAGCAATAGACTCTGTTTGGTCAGCCTTAGACCCAACGTCCTAGAATCTAGATGTCTTTTGGTTATGATGAAGGAGACGGGAGGGGCTATTCGGAAATCCCCTCTTCACTTCCGAATGTCCGAAAATCCCAGTCTCTGTTGACATCAATATCCCACCCACCGACCGGCCGGCCTCTCAATTCAAAGGCCTCGTAATATTATACCACTGTACCTATCCTAATTCTAGATGATAAGGGCCGTCCTACTTCTATGTACTGCGTTCGTATTTCTTGATTTTTGGGTCATGTTGATTTTCATGCACCTGCGAGCATCATCAAGGTTGCAATGATTAATTGGCCATAAAGAAAACGCAAAAAAAGAAGGAGAACGAAGAAACTGGGGCTTGTATCGACCCAAGGATCTGTGTGTCCTAAAAAACACTACCCACTACTCAGTACTATCAGTAGCTGAGCATTAGGACCCTTCTTCTATACTCTATAGATCAATCTATTTGCTACTGGAATGGTAGACCTCACTGTCTGAGGAAAGATTCAGGATTTAGATATTTCTCCCCCAGTTCACTCAAGAAAAAATTCTACCCCTAAAGCAGCAGTGCACTAAGACTTGTCTGGACATGCCTCAAATGGCGAAAATTGTATTTTTGTCTTGAGTAGTATAGTTGTGATATGAATCTAGAGCCAAAGTGTATATTTCCGGCAGTCAGTAGTACTAGCAAAAGCAGAGCAGAGAGAGCTCAAAGCCTCTCTAAGTCTAAAGTAGGGTACTATAAAGGGGTTTGATCTGCTCTAGAGAAGATGGAGTGAGAAAAAGCCCACACTCTTTTGCTTGATGGCCTCAACATGATGGTAAAAAAAGTTTGCCAAAAGTCTCTTTGTATACTATGGCAACTTCATACCTCATTTGCTTTTTTGCTCGCTTTGCAAAAGCGCACTAGATACTAGGCCTGCTGTCATATTATGGAGGCGCGAGAGAGTTTGTGTCGCACAGATTGTTGTTTCGGAGGAGGAAAATATTACTCTTTCTCATTCATTCATGCTAAAGTTTGTCACCTTGAAAATCACAGCATTGTTGTTGCCTAACAAACTTCAGTCTTAGCGGGTAAATTATCTTGGTTTTTAGGTCTGTCCACAAGCTGCTTAGTGCTTATCTCCAAGGAGGCAAGTCGAAGAAAAAAGCCCTTTAAAATTGGCTCTAGAAAGCTATTAGCCAGAGGGATATGGTTGCGGCAGCGCAGATGATGATGAGGACCAGTAGTGCTACAATTTGACGACGTTGAGTCCACCACCAAGACCAACATTGGTAACAGCAGCAGCACAGAAAGAAGAAGCAAACACACAAGTTTTTAGACCGGAAAATAACTTTTTTCCCTCCTCCTTCTCTTACCATCTTTTTCCGCTCGCTCTGCTTTTCACTTAGCTTGTTTCACTGCTGCTCTAGGCCCACCTCAGTCCTCAAGGTTCATTCTGCTTTGGACAGCACAGAAGCTTAGAGACCTCCTCTCAATTGCAAAAACTAACTTGGCTGACCTTCGTCTGGTTTGACAAAAGTGGCCATTTCCCCCATCGATACAAAGTGTTCATTAGTTAGTGCCACTGAAAGAAAGTATGGCGGCAGCAACTGATCTGAATAGCCTTTCATTAATCCTGTCAGGTTTATATTTTGATTTGGTGAATGAAAGTGGAACGAATAATGCGGTCAATAGCTCTGCTGCTAGCAACTTTTTTCTGTTTCATTTTTCCAGTCCAAAAAGAACTGACAAGATCTAAATACAGCATTCGCGCGCACACCACTCTTCACCAAGTTCCTTTTGATGCAGTTTTGGAAAAGCCTCTTAGTTTATGTGGGATATGCTGCTAGCAGCAAGCTGCTGCCGCTTCAGAGAGAGCATCAGAGTACTAGGCACGAGAGTAGAGATGAAAAAATGTTATACCACATTGATGTTTGTCAGGCCTTGAGGCTAAGGCCATGCCTCACCTTTCTCAATTAACGTATGTCTTTCATTTCTTATCTCAAATAGTTAATCCTCTTAATAACCTCATCAATCAAAGTACGAGAACTAAGTTAAGTGCGTCACACACCATGCCAATCATGATGAAATATTTGTACCCATACTCGAAAGTGTAGTACAGTAAGCAAATTCCGATGTTGCTGTCTGAAGACTGCGCGGAGCAATCCATCAGCAGGCGTTTGCAAATGCAATTTAGTCACACTTCCCGCCATCGAATATATCTCGCGACTCGTCGACTTTTTCCTCCGTAAAAAACAATCAAGTCTTCGTTGTTCACTACAGCGCGAGCAATTGAATGCGACAACCACCAGTATGTACAATTGGATGATATGAAGCTAGTTATTTTCATATTACTGAAAGAAAGTTATGGGACCATCTTAGCTGGTTGTGCTGAATACGTGCGAACGCGTATGATAATTAGGTTAAAACGTTGCCAGCTTTAGCTTTATTGGAGATAATTAATGCAAGTGTGCATTGTGCAAGCCTTTCTGCTTTTAATTTCATGACTTTTTGAAAGGACTGGTCTGATAAGCTCGCGTTATCGCTATGACCTGAATATGCCATTTATGCAAGGCCAAAAGTTCCTGCCGCTGACTACCTCAGCTCATAATGAGAGTAGACAAGAAAAAGTGCATAGAAAACACATCTAAAGAAGTGCCAGTGCCATGCCGCTTGAATTGCACTAATCTTTCTCACATTAGCAAAGTAATGCTGCCTTTCAAAGTTCAATGCAGAAAGTACTTTACGGTCCTTAAAATGACTAATTGTCTTGTGATTTTGACCTAGTTTAGGAGACAGTCATCAGACAGTCATCAAGCAGACAATACCTAGATAGGTAGGACTTGAAACTGCACTTTAGTTGACCAAACAATAAACATCCATTGATAATGCATGTGGATAATACTGTTTGTTTTTGGTAGCTAACTGCAGCAGTGTATCCAACATGTGAGATGATATGGTCAACTGTGTGTTGTGATGATGACGAGGAGCGGAGAAGGACGCCGCGACACACGTCCCCAGGCCATAACCTTGCTACTAGCTTTGCCGGAGCTATAAGTATAACCACTACCGTATACTACACACCAGCAGTAGCCTCCTTTTTGGAGGTCAAGACAAAAGGCCCCCAACCCAACTACTAGAACTACCTTCGTTAGCCACAGCAAGATGCGGCTGCTGTCAAATAAAGTTCTGACCTGAAGAGCCTGCAAAAAGTATACCAACATCTCTATTCTGTGAGCTAGCTATAAGCGAGAAGTAGCGAAGAAGTAGTAGCACTCCACTAGCAATAGATTAATTTGATAATGGACCCGGCGTTTTTGCTCTCCTCCCCCTAGTCAATCTTGTAAGAGACTACTACTGCAGTAGCAGCAGCAAGAGCGCGACTGCATGTGAATAGCAAAGAAAAAATTGGCACCTTTGTCCATTCATGGTTGAATTGACAAAAGAACGGTGGCACTGCTTTCGTTTCCTAGTCGAAATAGACCTTTATGTTTTGCGAGAGAAAGCCACGCAACCGGAACTCCCCTCCACTCCATGTATTTCCCTTTTAGCCAAAATAATACTACAGCATATTCCTTTAACACATCATCACAAAGTGGTTTGCTTTCCAATTGACCAAATGGATTTTAGAGCCAGGATTTAGTTCACCCATATCATGAGTAAATCATGCATGTTAGAAAAGTGCATCTAGTCCGACTTTAAACTTTGTGGCTGCTTTAACGCATCACAAAGGAACATTTGTTTATCTTGGCCTTACTTAGCCTTGATGCTTGATTGGCTGAGATTTACGGTAATGGTTCGCGGCGAGATAGAGCGCAACGCAAATAGTAGTGCAGTGGATTTCGCCCAACCCGCAAAGACTACGAGACTCGGCGCCAGAATTTGTCATCAATTAAAGTGCCGCGCCGGAATTTCACCAAGAGAATGCAAGCTTAGACTACTACACTGGAACAAAACTGCATCAGATCTAAGACTTCACATGACAAAATTTACTAGTATGGCAAAATTGGGGCAGAGACAACACAAGTGAAAGCCAACGCGCTGTGGTGTACCAGCGTAAAAAATGATGTCCCACCCAAAAAAGAACTGTTCTACTCTACTGTGGTCTTAGCTTCCTTGTCACGTTTTTAGCAAGCTGCTTTTGTGGTTTGGCTTTCGAAAGGGGTTGAGCAGCAGCAAAATCTAAGGATTGCACACAGATGATAAAAAAGAGTTGTTTCTTTATCTGTTTGACAATCAAGCATCGTCGTTTTCCTTCTTCTTCTTCCGCGTGCCTTCTTTCTTTTCCGCATTTTGTGATTGCGCTAGTTTATCTTCAAAGAAAAGTCAAGGACGAAGCAAACGCGGCAAAGGACTGAGGAGCAGCATTGTTGGTGAATTATGCAGGCATGTTTTTTAAGAACCTCAAAAAGCTTTCAGATTTACGATACATCTGCGGTTAATTGGTCTGTTTACTCCACCCACTACTTTCTCTCCCAAGGCTGAAAATCTCTTGAAGAATACAATCCCCTACCACGATGAGCATAAGAGAGCATTTGAAATAGAGTTTTACCTGCGAGCAATAGGAGAAGCAGGACTGGCATTGTCATCTTCAGGCGAGAATCCATCATTAGGCAAGGTCGAACGACAGCTTTTTCCTACGTAAGTGAGAGCTACTGCGAGGCTTTTATGACTTTCCACTCGACAGAATAAGTATTGTTCACCCTTCTATGGACAATTTACTATCCTGTGAGAAGAGACTACTGCAGAGGTTCTAGTACTAGAAGAGTAATCTCTTCATCATAGGCAAGCTGGAAATGGTAAATGGCAAGTCCACGCTCCAATGCCTTCTTCCAACTTTTTTGATGCTGCTGCAGCAGAGTTAGTCAGTCCTCTACTACTCGTGCAGTCCTCGTGACAGCTCCGTATCCGTCACTGCCATTGTAGCAATTTTTCGTAGCCTGCCAAGTGCCCTTTCAGATTCCAAGACACACCTGAAAAACAATGCCAGATTATTATCATCAGACATGAAAAATGTCTAGAAAGCAGCCATGCGGAAAAATGAATGGAGCTTCTTCATGTTGGAAAAGAAGAAGCTGAAGCTGGAAAGCAAAGGAGAAAATGATTTGCGCAATATCCAATGCCTTATTCCGTATGACATTTACGTTCCATAAATACGTATTCAATAGAAATGCAAACATTTAAAAGAGAAAGCTTGCAAAAACTGTATTTGAATTTTTTTTTCTTCCAATACAAAAAAAAGAAAGAATAAAGGAGAAGAACAGCCGCCCGTTTTTCCCATTTTGAACTTGTCATTGCTAAAGTTATTGCCTGTCAGTCAGTTTTACATGCAACCTTTTCAGCCGAATCATGGTCAAGCAGCAGCAGCAGCAAGAAATTGTAGCATAGTAGAAGATCAATCTACTAATTGATGGATTTTTCCTTCATACTAGCTCCAATCCATCAATGTATTATGCTGTACTACGTTTTTGCCAGCGACAAAAAGGCAATCAATCAGCATACATATGCAAATGACCGTCTAGTCTGAAAACATTTTTGCACACAGCATGAAAAATTGCCTGACCTCATCAGATAAGTACTCGTTTTCCCATAGAGAGGGGAGAAAACGGAAACATTAATTGTCCCTATCTTTCATCTCAGTCATTTTTGTGGGTGAAACCCAAGAATGATGCGCACTGCAATTGATTGCTACATTATTCAAGAACCCAAAAAGCTTTTTCACATCATCTGGGAAATTTAAAACATTTTTTGGATGTTAGCCAGGCTCCCTCTTAGGCCTCATCTCTGACTTCTTCTATCCTGCCATCTCCAACTCGTGCTCCTCATGATCGACTCTTTTTGCTACTTGTCCACGTTGATAGTACATCTTACAAGCAAAAAAAAAAAAGTAGCCAACAGTAATGTCTTATTTGCAGTGGCCTAAACCTGCTGTAGTGGAAGCTTTTTCTAACTTAATCTCATCTCGTTGAGGCCTTTCCGCAATCGCAGCATTGGGTAATAGAGCTGCCACAGAGGCCACATAATTCATGAGAATTGTGTCTTCTTCAAATGGTTGCAGCAATATTACTTTTACTTGCTCTTGCTGCTCTCTGCTCTTTTTAGATTCTATGAAAAGTTTATAAAGAAGTGTCAGTGATGCTATTCTTAGAATAGTAACTTGACTTGTCTGTATCGATGATATCAGACGTGCACCAACATTTACGTGGGAGAGTAAAGAAACTCTTTTTTGTACAATATTGGAGCCTAGCCTCGTTACTTGTGTATGTAAGCAGTAAAAATAGTTTTATGTTGGTGTTCTTCGTCTAGGTTTGACGCCACGTTGTAAAGTGCTGGTGTCCACATTTTATGCTTTAATCTTTTACGAGCATGCAGTTTGATGACGCATGTCATCAGCCAATCACTTTTGTGTCCTAAAGATAAAAACAAGGCCTCCTACATATATTGTACACACATGGAAGGATGATATTCTACAAGTGGAACGAGCTTTTCAAATGGCACCGAAGTAATGGTGGAGAAATGGGCTAGCGTAAGAAATTGGCTGGTCCAGCAGAACCCAGCAGCAGTAGCATAGCAGTGTCTTTTTTATTGGAAATCTAATGTAGAAAGGAGCTATTGAGAAAGATAGACTTTTGGGGATCCAAGGAGGAGTAATACCAGGCTGCATCCCTTTATCACCGTTCGGGCAATTACCGCGTGACTAGGCCATAAAATCGACCTTGACATATAGGATGACCACATGAGCTAAAGTGCCCTGAAGGGGCAACGTAATTTGCCAGGAAAACATGGCAAGAATGCGCCTATAGTATGTAGTAATGTTCTTTTTCCGGTTTTCCCACAACAAATAGGTTCAGTAAGCTATCGATTTAGTGGTGGTTCACCCCTGCCCATAAAGGTAATGAAAATAGATTTAGTGAATTTGTAAGTCCACAAACCCTGACCTACTTAGTAATACATTACATAATTCTTTTTTATTAAAATGGTTTCCATCGACTGATGCGGCGGAAAAACTTGAAACCTTTCACTATTCAGGCAATGCACCATCTTCGGGCTGCAAATCATTTCGAAGCTCATTTCGACTCTTGAGTATTTCATTAGCATCTTTCTTAGTTCTATCAATGACTCTTTCTCTTCTTCTTCTTGCACCTCCTCCTGCTCATCTGACTCATCTTCAAACTCGAATTCAAAGTCTACGCATCTGCTTTATATAGGTATGTACAATCCTGCTCAGTTATCCTCCTTCTCGAACCCAACAAACATGTTGCATCCTTTTCTGTGGCCACATCCTTTAAAATGCAGTTTCATTTTTAGGGAAACCATTAACCTTGAAATACATTTATGCATACTTTATTTGATGTTGATGATCCCTCTCTCACTCTCTTCTTCTGCAAATCGTTTTCTGAAAATGTATTACAATACAAATGGTTGAAGTAAGTTCCATAAATCTTTCACTGCTGGAACTTCATGTCAATAGGAGGAAACAATGTGCGGTGTACTGGTATTTCACAAGAGCCTATTTGTCAAGAATTTATATGCATGAGGGTTCAATTTTATTGCTCACAAGAGAATTTTGGATTTTTAGGTCATTGTACCTAGAGCCTTTCTATCCCTGCCAGGATTTACCTTGTAATGGAGTTTCTATTTTATGATGTCTACAGAATATATTTTTAGCACAGTGCCTCCATGCCTTCCTATTTTTTATGAGATATGATGCTGTCTTGAGATTTTCCATGCTGCTACGGTTCAAACTTTATAGCTGCATTTTTTGCTGAATATGTGAGATATGTCAATGAAATGCATCTTTGCAGCATCAGTGGCAGAGCAAAGCATACATAGAATTCCTAGCTATAAGCGAAAGCAGCGTTGCTCGGAGTGGCCATAAATATGACTTCTTCCTCTCCTTTTCCCTCCAGACCTGAAATATGCGTCAGCGCGTCCCATTTTGTGTGTGGCCATTTTTAACCTTCATGTTTTCTTCTTCTATATGTACTATGTAACTTTAGCTTTCTGGCTTTTCTTTTCTTTAAAAAGACCCTCCTCTCGGCTGCTTTGAATTGAATTTGAAGGCTAACTTTTGTTCTCTCCTTCCTTTGCTGCTATTATTCTACTGCTGCTAAAGTACTGTCTGAACTTTGAGGTGGTTGTGACTTCACGGTGCTGCCTTCTTAGTTAGCTAGCCAAATCTTTCCAGCCCATCAATTTCCATTTGAAGAAGAAGTTATGAGTACTTGGGACCATTTCCTCGGTCATATCCTGTGTGATAAGGTTCTAGGTGATTGATAGGACATTGCAATGCATTGTATCTTGGGAGGTAGTCTAGTGGTTAGACACACAAGCAAGGTAAACTGCTGAGGAGAAATTGCTTTTATAGGCCTAGTCATCCTCAATTAGGCAAATTGAAAACGGTGAAAGGAGATCTGCTAACGCATAGCGAAGGAGGCCTTTTCCTGCATTATGATCACACTGGGAATGGCATCAGAATGGAAATGATGGCTTTACTAAAGGGGCCATTTTGAAAAACGACAACACAGATAGGGCGTAGTTTTTCTTTGAATATTTATTGCTCCTAACATTCGTTTTCCGGCTATCTCCCTTCAAGGATCTACTGAACCTTTCCTTTTGTGAAAGACCTTCTTACTGCTACAACCACTAGTACTAGAAGCTTATTTTTTTCCTTCAGGCAGTTGGTCTACCCGTCCTCATCCGCCAGTGAGTGCAAGCAGGACATTTTCAACTTTTATTTACGGGTTGAGATGCAGCTTCTTCTTTTAAAGTACTGCAGTCTGAATTCCCTTTTAATTTTCGTAAAAAACAGAAAAATAAAAGTAAGGAAAGGGAAGAGTAAATCTTCCCATGTTTCATGTCAGACGAGCTCTGACATCATGTGACGTCACATGAGTCCGGAGACACAAGTGCAAGTGAACCTCGCCATCTGGCTTTTCCCCCAAAAAGACAGATACATGCAATTTTTCCTAAGATAGTACATTCTTACTACATTATTGCAGCACGTACCCAATGTATCATCATTTTCTGCAAATGTGGAAAAATACTGCTGTAAAGGAGCCATTTGTTGTTGTGGCCACCACACTAGAAGTAGTGTAAATGACATTTGCCATTGATATCTGCTGCCTGCTCATAGTAATCTCACTAGTATCGAGGAGAGTGCCAAAGATTTACTACAAAGTTGTGGTGGCTTTGAGACAGCAGATAGGTAGCAGTAGGAATGCTTCTTGGCATCACTGAGTTTAACTTCACGCTAAAAGTTAGCTTACTCTCCACCTCTCTGTGGGCCAACTAGGGAAAAACTTCAAAACCTGCTTATCTCAAGACTAGTAGAAGTAGAAGCTTGCTTGCTTAGTTGTCTCTCTTCTTCCTACTGCCTTTGCCAATCCAATATATGCCAATGTTCCATTTGTACTGCCGCTATTCCATAATAGTTGTCACACGTAATAATAGAAAGGCTAGCTCATTGGAATTCGCAAGAGGAAGCAAAGCAGTAGAGATATGGACAACAATACAATAAAGCTTTTTCTCCTATTGTCAAGAGTCGCCGTCCGCCAAGCTTGGCCAAAACTTGGCCAACAAAGTGAGCAGATTCATTTCCAGTTGCCTTCAGATAAAAGTTCAGATAAAAATGGCATTTTGGACGGCGGTTGAGTTCCATATGACGAGTAGGACCTCTTGTTAAGGCCTAGCTTTGAGAGTTATAGGAAGACGAAGAGATGAGGACTGCTGAGGACTGAGGAGACAACCATATTCGACAAGGTCTTGCCTAGCAGCTTTTTTGAATAGAGTTGTAGAGATATGAATAGGCACAGGGGGAACACAACTTTCTTCTCTACGCGCATGAAATGGTTCCAATTGGAAAGCAGGACAATAGAAGGGCCTTGTCAAAAGTTGGTGGAGATGGTCTTTCCTTTCCTTAAAAGCTGGTTATTCAATCAAACAAATCACATTATTGCTTCGTGCACACACTAAAAGACACACTGAGTAACTTTCCCTATAAGCGAAAAGTTAGCAAATGATAAAGTTCATGTGGTTTTTAGACCTAATGGAGTCTGACATGCAACATGGGGGGAAAACTGACAAGCTTTTCATAGATTGCAAACTCTTCTTTGGATTTCTTTGTACAAAAGGAGGCGCACACAAAGATATTACTCTCTTCAAGTTGTACTAAGAAGATTCACTTTAACGTTAGTGCATCATGCGCAGTAGAGAATTGTAAATGGCATTTCAATCACCATAACTGCATTTTCCTCCTTTTTTTGGTTTTGGTTGCATTCACAAAAGAGACAGTGTTTGTTTAGTATTAGTGACTGACTGCTACTGCGATTTGGGGTCAGTTAAACCCACTTGAAAATCTCAAAGAAGCTCAGAAAAGCACTTGTTTGTCTAGCTGTTGCAGAGCTTTTTCCCGTACAAAACACTCTTTTGAAAGCAAACAAGTCCATAGGGAGAATTTTAAAAAGTCTTAGAAAAATGTGAACTTACGTCGTCTCTCTGTTCTGAAATCTTTTTTCTTGCTTCACAGGAAGGAGATGAGAAAAAAATGCTGGTAGTATTTCCACGTCAGCGGAGCTAGTTGACAATGGTTTTATGATGTTGTCTCGCATGGACCGTCGAAGCTCACCGATGAACTTTCACCAACTGGAGAGAAGACGCGCAGTTCGCGGTTTGCTGCTTCTTACAGGCTCGAAAGGAGCACCGCACAACTGTATCAGCAGTAGAAGCAGCGCTGGAGTTTTTCGCCTCTGGCAAGAAACCACTAGAGTAAGACACAACATAGAAAATTTTTCTTAGGTCATTTCGCCACCCATTAACGCCAAATTGAATCATTCGTATCAATTACAGTGGTGACACCCAGAGAAAGAGCATAAGAAGATTTGCTGCTGCACTATCTTCCAACTTTCCGCCGCCGCCATCCTACTTAGGCTTCCTTAGGGAAAATTAACAGCGCAAGAACTGCCAAATGGACTGATTTTGAACAAAGATCAAAGCTTGGCGTCGGATACATTACAAAAAGCCATTTGCCGATATGAACTGCTGTCTCTTCCAAGAAAATGCATGCATGGATATCGTGTCTGGATTTTCATTGGAACGAGGGACAATCAAGTGACATATTGTATTGGTTTCACACAACCATTATAGGACTTCTGCTGAAAGGGTTTTAGAGTTGCTTTTCAATCAATGATAGTAGCTTTTTACAACAGTGAATGATTGAACGAGTTGAGACCAGAAGTAGACATGATGAAATGCCTAAGCTTTATAGAGAAGTTATCTTGTAGTGGATAAGTACCTTTCATTGTTCATTCTGTGAGAAGGAAAAGGATGAAGGAACGATGATGTAGAAAGGAATCTTAGATGATATTAGAAAATAACTGTTCTGAAAAGTTCTCAGCCTATGAAAACCAAAATTATCATGGACGTATGCCTACCAATGGGTTATCATTTGGTACCAAGAAAGTTGACCTCAGCCTCAACACGGCCTCACTGGAGGCCATTTTCATGAAAAATCAGGCCTTAGAAAAATGGGTCTGGACCCAAGGCCGATGAGAATTTGAAGACCATTTATTGTGCATTTGAAGCCTTGATATTAGGCCTTCAGATGATCCAAAAGCAATTGGAAAAAGTGCTGCGCAAACTCTAGTCCAAATTTCACACCTCTATGTAGCAAAAAGGGCCAGATTTGCCTAAAAGTTTGTCTACCATTTTTCATGTCGTTAAAAATCTCAAAACTGCTTTTGGAAGTGTTCTCGGTTCCTTTTAAGTAGCTATTGCTCTAGATACCCACACGATTTCAGATTTTTCATGATTTTCCCTCATTCACGCTTGTTAGATGCTCACGGATATTAGTAGCAACTCATCCAAGGCCAGAATCCTTGATTTGGCCACATTTCGCTATTGCTCAATCCTATCGTTCACCTCATTTAAGTGAAGGTTCCCAGTCCCTCAGATTGTGACGGTAAATGGTCATGTCTCCGTTTACACGGTGTTTGAAAATCACAGAAAAAGTCTCATTCAACATTGCGAGCGAAGCGAGCTACGTTTACATTTTGAGTGGACAAAAGATTATTAAAAATACCAAAAATGGTCCATTTTGGCGAGTTTTTGAAAACCTT
>LT727924.1:31282-269989 GCA_900157175.1 Oithona nana | reverse complement strand
GGGGTGTTGCCGAGCGTAGCGAGGCTCCCGCCGGTAGGCCTCGCAAGTAGTCGCCGAAGGCGACGGATTGCAAGTTTTTGATAATCCTCCAAAAAATAGTCAATCTGAGAAAATAAATCTCATAATCAGAATCAAATCTTGAAAAAGTTGTTGAAAACTTACCTTGTTAAACATTTCATCAACAAATTGCTTCCTTTCTTCTCTGGTGTCATACGAAGGTTGGCTTGTCAACTTGACCACTGGTTCTTCTTCTGTGAGGAATCTTGCCTCGTTGATACTGAATATCATCAAGAGATAAGAGATCCTCAAGATTCTCATTCTTGCAAAGTTTCCGATGAACTATACTGTCTGTGACGAGCCGTGATAGTTTTATATACTAGTTAACCCAATAAAACTCATTTGTGAAATCCATGTTCTAATCCGATTAGATGGACATCATTTTAAAAAATAAGATGTAGTAGAAAGTCGTTGATTATTCATTATGAATGATGAAACCATGTAAACCTTTGACGTTAATCTGTAGTGTTATCATTTCCAACTTTTCAGTATTATGAAATGTTTAAACTTCTATGCAATAACTAACCTTATTCAAATTCATTCTTTTTGAATTCTAATGAAACTTTTTAAAGGAATATTCATGAATGTTTTTTTGACTGCATGTTGTAAACCGTTCGCAGTACACTCATTAGTAAAATCGGAATTTTCAGCAACCTCGATTCGTTTGCGTATTTAAGCCATTTGGACTGCGTAGAGTCTTTTCATTTGCGTATTCAAACATAAGTGAAGAAGAATTGAGTAATTTTGTCCTGGGACAAGTAAAAAAGACGTGTGATAGGTAACTAAACCCAAAAACGTGACTAATTGTGAAACGCAAATGGTAGTAAAGAATGGTTGTGTTGAAATTTTCCTGTTTTTTTTTCTTTTTTTTGGTAGACTCATACGTTAGATAAACAACTGATTCTAGGACTCTTATTAGGTATCAGTTGAAATGTAAAAGTAAATATGGAAGGACTGCAAATTTTCTATTACTGTTTGCGTTTCCATGTCCTTTAGTTCCTAGCCACTTCATTTTACCTATAATCAGAAATCACAAAAATGTTGCTGAGATATTTTGATCAGAAGGTTCAAAAATCAAGGTTTACCGAGTGTGGTACCATTTAGGTACCATTTGGTACCAAAGTTGGTACCACCAAGCCAATTGGTACCAAAATTGGTACAAATACTACTTATTCTATTAAACTCATTTTATATTAATAAAGATATGTTTTAAATTGTACCAGGGAAGAGTTTTAAAGGAAAATCTACTGAAACGCAAACAGTAGTAAAGAATGGTTGCAAACGTTATTAGTATGTACCGATTATAGTCAATAAGGAATAGGAAGACACAAGACACAAAAATGTTGCTGAGATATTCTGATCAGAAGGATCAAAAATCAAAGTTTACCGAGTGTGGTACCATTTTGGTATAATTTGGTACCACCAAGCCAATTGGTACCAAAATTGGTATACATAACATTTATCCTATTAGAATCATTTTATATTAATAATGATATGTTCTAAATTGTACCAGGGAAGAGTTTTAAAGGACAATCTACTGAAACGCAAACAGTAGTAACGTCAACAATATCAGCTGCTGTTTCCAAATTGTCTCCCTTTACTATCGTTTGCGTAAACCAAAATTACAGCGGAAATTTCAATGATGTTTAGGTCAAGTAACCTTTCTTTACTACCATTTGCGTGTTTAAAAGACAATCTTAAATATGCCAACCATTAGACTCTACGCATTACCAAAGGCTTAAATACGCAAACATTACTGACACTAATGTTTGCGTTTGTTTGCGTCTTTGCGTTTGTTTGCGTATTTAAGTCTCACCCGGTTAGGCACTGGTAAGATCCTCATTCTTGCAAAGTTTCCGATGAACTACTGTCTATGTGACGAGCTGTGATAGTTTTATATATGCAAAAAAGTTTGAAACTTTTTAAGCACGAGCAAAGGTTAGAACTTTGAAAAACTAACAATTTTGAAAAAAATACACCAAAAGGCGTAAAATTACACCAGAAGGCGTAAAATTGCGCAAATTGGAGAAAATGCTGAAAAAGAAGAAAAAGAAAAAGAAGAAGAAATTACAAAGATGTAATAAAGCTCATTTGTGAAATCCATATTCTAATCCGATTTTTGACATAAATCTGTAATGCTAACGTACTTTTCAGTATGTATTCACTCTTCTTCTAACTTCACCAAACATAATCTTACCGAGCGTCATTCAATTAGAGCTCTGTTTAACTCCTATGCAATACCTGTTACCTAACCTTATTCAAATTCGTTCATTTTGAATTCTACAAAACTTAGAGGAATATTCATGAATGTTTTTTTGACTGCATGTTGTAAACCGTTCGCAGTACACATTATGCATTCAAAGGGTTTTTCCATTACATTACGCCATCTAGCTTGGGTGTGCCGAATGAAGAAAAATGGAAGTGAAGGAACGAAAGTATATGAGCAACAAAGGCCTCGTCTTAGTCATCCATCTTGCATTCCTTTCTCCCAATGAATTGGCCAAGTGGAAACGATTTTCCTGACTACTATTCAAATGACTCTTTGATAATGTGGCTTGCCAACAACTGCTTGACCATTCATCTTGCAGCAGCAACGATGTAAGGGAGAAGTGAAAAATGGTTTTATTCCGGTAGTTTCTGCTCTTTCCGAATTCCCTTCGCAAGAGGGAAATTGTTTTGACCAATACACTACTACTATGTAGTGTCCGCTACTATACTTTCCAGCGCCAAGGACATGAGATGGCAAAGCCCGAAAAGATTTTCTCATCCTAGTTTTTATACTACAGGGCTTATTATGCCGAAAATGGAGTTACCATCTGATAATAAGGCCAGTTACCAGTAGCAGACACAGAAGCAGCAGCCACCCACACAAGCAAGCTTTGCTGACTACTTCAATTGAATAGAAATAGCATCTTTTAAATCACATGGCTGTCTGCGATAAAAAAGCAAGCACAAGTATATAGTAGACACCATCTAGCATAGCAATAGCTATGTTGTTGGCCGTCTCTAATCCAAATGGGACATAAATAGCCTATAGCAAGTAGAAAGTGGCAAAAATCTTACTTGGCTCCATCCATAGGGAGATGGGGGAAGAAAAAGTAAGCATTAGAACCATTAGAACCCATCAAGCAAGGGGCTTCTCACAATTTCATTTTTTTATTCCCCCTTTTTTTTAGTTTTAGCTCTGCAGAAAGTTACAATATTTTATTGTGGCTTTAGTTTGAGTTCTTGTCGTTAACTTTATCAGCTTTGTATCTTTGGAACCCCTTTTGTGCAGAAACAAAGACCTTTGACCTTGCATTTTCTGCAAGGTTAAGCCATCCTAAATCCTTACTTTCCCATCTGCTGTGCGTTCTTCACTGTATTAGACAAAGGTAGACTAATACTTTCAAGATCAAGACTACGTAGTCTTGTCGCAAAAAAGATAACATAACCTGCCTCATTTGTCTTGTCTTATCTCAGACGGATCCTGGATGCAAAACTCAAAACAGCAACAGCCTTCTGTTTTTCGGGTACAAGAAAAAGAATACTTAAGCAGCGGTTGAAAATAAAAAAATGCATTGTGGAGGAGGATCGAGGAGGAGGCTGATGCTCAGAAGTGGTATTGCATTATTCTCAATGAATGTTTTCAGATCCTGAAGAAAGTTTTGTGTCTAACCGTTAAGCTCTATTTTCCAATATGCCAGTTGGGAAATTAGCCGTCTTTTGACACCTCAGGGGCATTAGTTGCGTTTCCCACCCATGGTAAAGCCTAGCAGATTAGCCATATCTTAGAGTAGTAGTGCGCAAGATGCCTACTCCGATAGAGATAAATGGATGTACGAGCGCAGCAAGGTCTGCTTACTACCATGTAGAACTGCTTGTAAAAAGCTCGGTCATGATCAATCCATTGCCGCGCAGTTTTTATCAGCGCGTAGCTCATACACTTGGTTGGTAATTTTTGGCGCATTTTTCATAAGGCCTTCTTCTGGCATGGAAGTGGCTACTATCGCGCTGCTGCTTACGTCACGATGAGAACTAAGAAGAAAGTCGGAAGAACAAATTATACAACACGTCGACTCAACCACAAAACCCAATCTCGATTGGCTCCAGCCTTAGTATATAGTCGATAGGAAAGAGAGCAGAGAGACTCGACCTTGGCCTCATCAGATTTTCTACCAGTCGCCTGCATTAATCAAATCTTCTTATTTGTTCTTCGCTGATTAAAGATCCATTGTTGCATTATTGGAACAAGATATGAATCGAATTTACGTGATCTGATCTCGTGTGGCTTCAGACAACTAACTAGTCTATAATAAAACTAGTTTATTCAGTACGCGGAAAAGAGCATAGATGTCGTTGTTTTTTTCTTTTTGGGCTTTTTATTTTATTCTTAGGCCCAAAGTTCTCGTAAGTGTTTCTGACAGAAAAGTTTTTTAGGATTGTATGCATCTTTTATGCTGTTGCAAGATAGAATGTCTCATCGTAGTAAGTGAAAGCTCTTGGTACTTCTCTGACTTAATTGTCCCATGGGGGCTTTTCACTTGTTAGTGCCACTATCACAGGAGAGGAAAGTATCTTCTGTTTTTCCTCCTTCATTCCGTTTTTTGCTCTCTCAAGGGTACTATTGCGCGCTAGTAAAGTTTCTAAAGCTTCTGTGATTCGATGTGGAGAAAAAAGACTAGAGGAACAGGCATGTCATCGACTGCGTTTGCGTCCTTTACCAAGTGCATTTGGAAGAAGAAGCGTTACTTTTTTCCCTTGGGCTCCGTCGTTGTTGTGTGCATTTTTCCAATAATGGTTGGAAGATCTTCAACTTTTCACAATTGTCTGACATTTGACTTCTCCGATTTCGAACCTTTTTCCCCTTTCTTCTTGTGAAAAAAGTTTCAACTGAACACTTTTCAAGATATGATCGAGAGGAGGAAGTGGAGAGACAAGAGTCTTGTCACCAAAACCATTTTTCTTTTTTCAAAGTTGACCTTGTCGACTACTCGACATGAAATATGTAAAGAGCATCATCACTGAATGTTCAGCATGAGAAATGCACACTCAGACAAAACTGCCTAAATCCTCGGCAGCTGATTAAAAAAAAAGCAGGGCAAAAAAAAAAGTCTAGGATTTGTGAGTGTGGCTGTAACCGTAAATCAACATCTTCATCTTCCCCCTTTTACCAGTATATATGTTTACAGTATGTTTAGATCAAAACATACTTTTCACTAAAGAAATCCATACTAAACCAACAACTTGAAAACTGTATCAAAATATGGTGTCACATAGTGACACACATACTGTACACTTTTTACTACCGTAAAGGCCAAAGCTATAAATCACCAATTGTCAACGTATTTCGGTCAACTCCTGGCCATCATTTTAGGTTAGTAAGGGAGAAGAAGGGAGGGTAGCAGCAGCAGGGGAAGATAAGAGAATTATCTAGGGGGCCCCAACCTATATTTTGGGTAGAGGAAATTAATGAGGCAGGGCGAATGACTTGATCAAAACTGGATTTAGCAGCAGCAGAAGAGAAAACGATGAAAGGACTTGCTCTCTGCGAGAAAGCAAGTGCAGATATCACAGTATTTCCTGGAATTTCTTCTTCCCCCTCCCTCCATCTTGCTTCTATCAACATGCACAACTCCTTATTTTTACTCTGATAATAATCATCATCATCAACCCCAATGCTGCCAAGTAAAAGGCAAATTGACGACGTCTGGGCGGCTGCCAATCGTTAGTCACCTTATCGATTATGTCAAACCCAAATAGACGGAGATCCCCATGGGATAATGGACACTTCTGTACACACACCCATACACTCTTTGCATCATCAAAGAAAATGCAAAAGGATGGAGAAAAACATAAGGAAACTGACCGTAGCATCAGCAGCAGTGCTCTTGGTACCCACTCGCACTGTTTGCTTAGCATCCTGAAATTCAGACGAAGTAGGGCAACAAAACCCACCTTCCTTCAGATTCCTGCTCGCTTGAGATCTAATGGTCTTCTTTTATCGATCGTAGAAAACAAAGGTGTGAAACTGCAAAGCCGTTTTTTACCTATCTGAAAAATCATCATTTAATGGTTTTCTCTCACCATTAAAAGATTGGTATTTTCTAAGAAAATTTCGGTTCGGCAACCTATGCGAGGCTTGTTTCGCTCGCAAATTGAACAATAATCGCGAAAATGAAAAAATCATATTTTGAGACTGCTCCAGACAGATTCTTAATATTAGGATAAAAAGATTTTCTAGAAGCAGCAAGTGGTGATTGGTTGAATTTTTCTGCCTGATGGTTTCCATCATTTTTCAGGCTCTTGCCCATCCTACGTGACATGACTAGATGAGAAAAGCCAGTTATTGACTTGACCAACGACGAGTAAGTAAAGTAGCAAAAAGAGAGAGCAGAGAAAAAGTTCTGGCAGAGCTAAGTCCATCCATGTTTTTCTTACTCCTGTACCAACGTCCCGAGGGGATGTAATTTCCGCTACTACTGCACCTTAGATATGATGTCAATTACGGAGGAAAGGCACTAATGCCCAATAACCACTACTAAATCGCTCTTTTATGGCTTTCCATCGAAAAAATACAGTACAATGTAGAGTTTAGACTATGCCCATGGAATATTACTGCTACTTTACACTGTCTCAAGGTTTCTTGGCTGCTTTCGAAAATGAAGGCAAATGAAGGTAGAATAGCATTTCTGGTCTAATTGAATATGCTACCTTATGCGAGAAGGATTGAGGCAATATGCAATCAATCTAGGAGTTTCCCTTCTGCACGTATACACAATGCAGTTGTTGCATAAGCTAAGAAGAGGAGGGTTGCCTCCCTATACATTTTGGACGACTAATCCCATTTTCCCACTTGGATGGAGGAGAAACTTACCAACCAGATTATTGCCAAAGAGACAATCTGAGGAGGAGAAGTGACAATTACAACAATAGCAAAAAATGCAGTAAGAGGAAAAATGGTTTCGCGATGCAGTTGTATTTCCTTTTTTTGTTGCCAGGAGAGACAGCAGCTTGCTAACTTCATCAATTTTGTAATAGCATTAGATAAACCAACAAGGAAAAAGCTAAAAGAAAACTTAAAAATACGAAAACAAGCCTGGAACTGCAAAAGTGAACATTTATTTCATGTAGGCAAGAAATACAATATCAAAACCAAGCAAGAAAAGAAGAGCAAAGAGATCTCTGTATCTGTATCGGTCGATCTCTGAAGTATCTCATTACATATACCTAGAGAGGTGTGCACTTGAAAATTTTTGGCACGAATTTTTGAAATGCACTTCATGCAAAAAATCCAAAAAGAGACCATAGACCTGCTGGATGGCGGGACAAAAAGACTTTTACAAAAAAGGTGATCAGATTTCTGGTAGTGAACACAAGGAGCCGCAAGGCTCACATAGCGCGCGTCCTCTCCTCCTCCTTCTCGTCGGTCGTCAAGTCGCGTTGGATCCACCCTTGCATGTGCATGTTTTTGCTGGTTTTTGGTCGGTTGCTGATGCTGATATACACCAACGTTTGTGTGCCGCAAAGTGGCACAACAACAGTGTATCTTTTTCTGCCTGTAATGCAATATCATGTTGTCATATTTTGAGTGCTGTCTCTTCATCCACGAAGAACTGCGAACTGCGGTGGTGGCTTCATCGCAATATTCAGAGCATCAGAGAAGTTGTAGTCTTGCTAGTCTTCTGAAAGAAATCCAACTCTTGCAAGCTTGGCATGAATATCAGAGCAGTAGCAACATACACTTTTCGTCCACTGCATCACAACCCTCTTTGAAAAGTCACTGATAGTGTACAAGATTTATCGTCTTACTTCTACATACAACAGGAGCTGTCATCAAGGAGCAACTTTTTTTCGAAATTGTTCTTTCCTCAAGGAAATGAGCTGCTTGGCAGCAATGCAGAAGAGGAACCTTTAGCTGCCGTTGCTAAGAATGAATGTATAAAGAGCCATTTGCATTGTCCTTCTTCCCAGAATAGTATCTTGTTTTTGAAAGATAGATATTGACACAAGTTTTTGTAATAAAAGGATTTTTTCGATACTGTATCCAAAATGTATTGCAATGTTTTGCTGCCAATGCTACTACTGCCATTCAGTAGGGTATTTTTTATTTGTCGTCACTTTGTGTCGTCATACTGCAAGAAAGATGTTGCAGAATTTCGGTCCATCTCCAGGCTTTGCTTCTTGGTTCGGCTTGGTTGTTCTGAAGAGGACGGACCTTGACTTTTTTTCTGCATCACAGTTGTGATATCATGGAGAATGCGCAAAATCTCGCCTAATTGAACACAAAAGAGCTCATTTGAAAGCAATGACTTTTTCATGGGAAAACAATGACTGCCTTTTCCTCGCTCCTCTTCGTTCGCGCGTATTTGCGCCTTAATGTACTCTTTATTTTATATGGTGTATTTGGTTAAGGGAAGCTTTAGATGATAAATGTTTTCATTTTCTATGGAAAATTTTGCATCTTTCTATTTTGAAAACAAAAATAACTAGCAAGAAGAGAAATACAATTTTGATACACTACTGTATCGGTGAAAATTGCAGTTTTCATTCTTCGTTCTTGGAACAATGGTGAACATTAGAGAGCCGATATTTAAACTCTATGCAAAATTGATAACAACAGAAACACGAGGAGTGAGTATCCTTAAATGATAATGTGATGCATTTTTGGTCTTTGTTCCCAACTGCAACTTGTTGGTTTGTCTCTTTTTTTTTATATTACTAAAACAAACATTAAAATAAAGCAAGAATAGAAAGCCACCATCAAAAAGTCAAAGGTACCACTGCTGCTGCTGCACTGACTGGCCAGGAATTTGCATCTAAACCCAAGTAAAAATATACTGACGGCCCTTTTAGTGCAATTTCTCGTAAAACCAACTGCAAAGCTTTTAAACAACAGCAGTTTTCATTAACGAGAGAATCGCAGTAGTTGTTGTGCAATCTAGAAAGTAGTTGCTTTAAGCGCTGCATGGCTGCAAATCGCAATCATCAAAGTCATGAGAAATAGGTTACCAGACACGTTCGAGAGCTGAGGAGGTGGTCATGCAAGTGGCAAATGGGTAATTCATCTCATTTTTAGAGTTGGATAGTAGTGGATACATTCCCTCTCTGCTGCTCCATCCCTTCCTGCTCCTTTTCAAAGACAGCACATGGGAAAAGAGGAATGGGTGAGAATTTCGCAGCTGCTTTTCTTCCTCAGAACCAAAGACCAACAAAATGTGTCCCATTGAGCAAGGAAGCGGTTAATGTCTTACACCAGACCACCTTTCAAGTTGCCAACTTAGGGTGGTTTAGTTGTCTGGGAGAACTGGGAAGGGGGCCGGAGAATTAAGCCACTTGTACTAAACCTACTTCTTGCTTTTGAAATGTCCCTGCTATTAATTTTAGTAATAAGGACATGAACAAAGACTTTGGCTTCGGTGGTGGGGGAAGTAGTACTCAAGAGTCATTCAAAGATTTTTCCCTCGTAAAAAAGTTGGATTCTATTTCGGGTGCCTTTAGGTACCTGCCGAGTGCCGGTCCAGTGAACATTGTAGCTTTTGACATAATTGTGACAGCAGCAACTCTCTTTCCAAGTCTTTTTAAGGCACAACTTACTTAGATTAGAGAGCAGAGTGAGTTAAGCACTTCTTTGAATGCAAATCAGAAGTTTAGTGAAGGGTGGTGATGCAGAATTGAAATCGGCTTTCTGGTGTGATGCTGATGCTGAAAAGGTGGGAAATTGGAGGGGCCAAAAAAGCGGTGTTAAACTCTGTGCTTTACTCAATGTCACACCGCATTAAATCCTGACAGAGTCACAATGCACAAACGCCTCCTTCTTCGATTAAATCTTTGGTGAAAAGGTTCTTAGAAGGAGGCAGTAGCAGCATGAGTAAAGTAAAGCTTCACATTGCATTTGAGATGATGCTTTTCGATTTCAACCATCAGAATGCTTCTTCCTCACCTATAATGCATTCCATTTGTCACACATGCGGCAGTCTCATCCTTCTTGAAATGCCTGACATGACGCCTTGCACAAGTTTGTGAGATGACGAATGGTCCCTTTACTACTTTTTTTATGTCATTCAGGTGCTAGAGAGACCCCTCTTTTCATTAAATCTTTTTTATTATACCTTTCTGAAGTTGAACTTGAAGTCAGAACTCTGATTGCACTTGAATTTTCAACAAAAAGGAAAATGCGAGTTTGCAACTTATTTTGTCTTCTAGTCAGTCACTTTGATGGGATTACTTTTTTCGTTCGAAAGCAGTCAGATATATACAAAATGTGAAAGGTTGCGTTACTTTTGATCGATAGGTTGCGTTTAGAAAGCAATGAAGCATTTGCTCCGCCGATCCATCCCCGGCCCCATGTTTTTGAGATCGTAAAGAGGCAAGAAACGAGAAAAGTAGTAGTAGCCTTTTATCATCTCTTTGCTTCTTTCTTACTTTTGAAATGTGATGTTGCATTTTTATGGCCCATAAAATGTCTTTTCATATTCTTTGGAATGATAGTTACTTACTATTGCATAGCAGCAGAACTGTAAATAGAAGTAGAGATCTTGTTAAAAATCCCATCAAATGCAGAGAACGAAATGCACTGCTTGCCCTAAAGCAGGCAAAGCGAGGATATGAAGACAAATGTATAAGTAATGGAAAGGTACAGTATTCATAATTCTCTTTTTCATAACGTTGTCTATTTCATCTTTAAGGTTTAATAAAATAGTAGTACATAATAGTAGTTGTAGTACACCCATATAATCCTAAGGATATTGACATAAAATTGGAACTGATCCAAGGAATCGGTTACATTAGTGGCATAATCTCAACATTAATTCTCACTTAGGGTTTTTGCACCCCTGTCAACCCACTAGAGTGGCTTCCATTTCAAAAACTCTTCAAGTTTCAAAAGATATCAAAGTTTTCTTTCGATTTGTATTGATGATATGCTTGAATACTGAGGTTGAAATGTTTTGGGTATTTTTGGAAAATGTAGCCACTCTAATACAGTGTAAGGACTAAGGAGTACCCATAGCAGGAGGGTGGTGATGATGATAAACGACACAATGACACATGAAACAAATGACCTACACACGCATATTTCTGTGTATAAAAAAAAGCAAGACGTCGCAGCAAAAAGGAAGGTCTTGCTTCTTTCTTTTCTGTGTTGGGTAGTGGTTTTCATAATATTTCTTTGGCTTTTATCTTCGTCCTCTGGTTGGGCCTAGGAAGACCTTGGGGTCTGACAAAAAGACAGCAGTCGTCGCACTGTGAAGCATCAGCAAAATGGCCGTCCACTGTAGTAAAGAAGGGATCACTATTACCCTGTCTGCGTTAGCAGCACTGTGCACAGCCGCCGATGGGGGTGTCCTTTCAGTGGCACTGGCAGCCTGGGCAGCCCGCGATTGCTGCTGCCCTGATGCCTTCTTCTGACTCATTTTGTTTTTATCCTGCTCATTTTGTACTGCGGCGGCAGAGTTGCCCTCACTTAAAACATGCACTAAAACAGAGGCTGCGCGGATGTTGTAAGGGGAGCAAGTGTAGTTGCCAGAGTCTTCGCTGTGAGCTGAGGACAGTGTCAATGTTGAGCCTGTACTGTCTTTGGTCACTTTGATGCCTCTCTCCTTGTCATAATTGATCATACGATCATTGTGGTACCTGAAATGACACAAGACTAAAAATGCTTTTCAGATCTAAGACCGCGATTCAAAATCAATTTTGCAAACAAAAGTTGAGAACATTTCAATCTCGCACTAAAATGCAAACAATCTCAGCAATCAATACAGTGCTGAGAAATGACAACAATGCTCAGCAATGAGTATAAATAGCGCCACCTTGCGGTCAAATGACAAACTAAAGTAAATATCCCCACAAAGTCACTTGTAGGACCGCGATAGCGAAGCTAGATCGCGGTCAAAAACATTAAACATGCAATGCTTTATCATTCAAGATAATAATTGTCAAAAATTGGTGGAAAATGCCAAAATTGAAAAATTCAAATGCGACATTTTGGGTGATTTTCAAATACTGTGATGTGGTCAAATGTTATGCAAGAATGTCAAGCACAATAGGGTGATTCGGGTTTTACTGAATTTGAATACCTTTGGGTCATCAAAATTTTTTCACATTTTCGCGCCAAAAGATTCATAAATTGAACTTTTTGTATCATATAATCTGTGATTTGTGACCCACCCTAATTTCATGATTTCATAGCATTTTTTAATCCGACTGAAATTACCTGATAAGCTATAATAAAAGCCGTAAAAAATTGCGCTCTTTGAAAATAAAATATTTTATGATGATGCGAGAGTTGAGATTTTTCCCGTGTACAAATGCAATGAAATGAGAGTCATATGCAATCAGAAAGGAATGTTAGTAATGTCCAGGTGGTGTGATGCACACTGTGGCAAAATACAATTTTTTGTTCAAAAATCATGTTCTTTCAATGATCTCAATTTTGGCGCGAAAAATTCAAATTCAATGTTGGAGGCTTGGGGTAGGTTTAATCAAAATTGATTTTTTGGACAAAAATTGGAATTTTGCCACAGTGTGTAATGGCCAATTGCTCTACACGCGCATTTTTACGTCCTCTTAAAATCTGCATCCATTTTCTTCACTGCTGTGGAATTCAAAGTTATGAAAGCAGAGTTGCCAGAGGCTGAATAAATGCAAATTTCATTTTGTCTCAAGACTAGAATTTCTACCTCGTTTTTCTAATTAAGATCTGAGGTTTCGGGTTACGCATTGTTAAGAAAACGGGTCTTATGAATGGACCTCCCAAGCTTTTTACAGCCGAGCGGACGAGCTTTTAAAAAAATCCCTTCTTTTTCAACGAGACAACTAATTTGTCTAGTGCTGGTCACTGTGCACAACAGCAGCAACAACCCAAAAACTCACGTGCAATGACAGAAAAACAAGTCCCATAATTTTTCCACAATAATGGGAAGACGTATACGAGTTGAAAATACAGTGCGAGAAATCTATTTTTAGGATTTGTTTTTCAACAAGACTGAAAATGCTTTTCAGATCTAAGACCGCGATTCAAAATCAATTTTACAAACAAAAGTTGAGAACATTTCAATCTCAGCACTAAAATGCAAACAATCTCAGCGATCAATACAGTGCTGAGAAATGACAACAATGCGGTCAAATGGCAAACGTAAGTAAATATCCCCAAAAAGTCACTTGTAGGACCACTGCGAAGCTATGTAGATCGCGGTCAAAAATAGAACAATTTTCATTTTTTGATATCTGGCGTAATTATACAGCCGTATTCATAATCTCAAGCTAACGTATCTCATTACAAAAGTACACAGTGTCTCTCTCGTGTAATGATGTAGAAACTTAGATTGGAATTCATTCATTATATAGAGCGAACATATGTTGTTGTTCTTGCTCATTAGGCTCTGTATATTTTTTGTTGGTGAACAACCAACTTATCGAGTCTGAGCTAAATATTGGAAAACCAAGGTTGTATGTTGTGGTCCTGACCAAAATGTACAAATGTTAGTTACGCAAAAAGACTGTGTAGGCGACAGCAGTCAGTACTCAGCCGCCAACTTTTCCGATGTGGTCTTGACCCCTAAGAACCCACAAAATCTCATTCGCACACAGGCGTTTGCAAAAAAAAGCTCAGGCCTTTTTGCTGTCGCGCAAGCAAGCAAGATTAGATGATGACCCAAAACGCCTTACCAGAAAACGTAGAGTGGCTCTTCGGTGGCACGTTTCAAGATACAATGAAGTTGCAGCGTGGAACCACTCTTGATAATTTTCTCCGCGGTTCCGAGGATTTGTGCAACGGCCTCTGCAACGAAAAACATTGATGATGAAGAAACTTTACAAACTTTAAAACCCCTGCTGCCTCCTCTTCGGATCAGAAAGTTATGTATAAAAGGGTAGTATTTGATGGCGGGTTTAAAGTTGAATTTGCAATGGTGAATGAACTGAAAAGGGGGATAATAGCAGATGAAAGCAGTTACTAAATGGATTTTGTGGCTTTGTATAAAGTCTAGCAAAGCCAATTTGCGCCTAAAACATGAAAGGCCTGAAAACTTGAATGCCATAGACAGACACTTTTCTAACAAAATTAATCCAATTTAAAGTATCTTAAAAAATATAAAAAACGAGAATGGAAGAACTAAATAAGAAGAGGAAAAAGGGGGAAAAGTTTTAAAACAGACTCCTTTTCAACTCCAGAAACAAGTTTTTACGTCAACACTATTATTATATGTAGATATACATGCACATCAGATTATTTGATTATTTGTAATTCATTAGAAAATGAAGTATCTTTGTCTGATGCTGTTGTCGCATTGACCTTTCAGGCGACAGCAGCAGCGGGGCATTCCATTTGTCAGATTAACAAAAGAGGCAGACTACTTTGCTGATGTTCTATGGTGTGCACAAGAAGGAAAAAGAATATTCTCGTCAAACAAAAGGACATATCCAGTAATGGCCCTCTCCTTCTCCTCCTCTTCTTTGCTCTCCAAGCAGTTCTCATTTGAGAAACTTTTTGAAGAAGAAGAGAGAGATTGGAGGAGGCATTCTAGTGCACTTTGGTCCAAATGGAGTGACTGATTGATTGCCAAGCAGATTTTACAACACCGGTTGCATCGTCACAGAAAGAGAGTTGAGAGTAGCAATTTAGTCAGGGTCGTAATTTTTGCAGAATTATTGGGAGGAGAACAGCAGAGAGAAAGCCGAGCCAAGTATTTCTCTAGAGATGAATCTTATGGACCAAAATAAGCGTCAATTGGGACTTACCAACGACCTTGAGCCTGGTAACGATTGACTGTGGCGGATGGGTGGTGGCCTGGCACTCGTATCGACCCGCATCATCAGGGGTCACGCGTTGAATGCGGAGAGACCACGCCAACTGAAATAATCAAGAAAATCATTTCGTGTTTTGCAACTTTTATAATGTAGAGGTATAGAAACCTGCATGGTGTAAAAGCTTAAAAGTTTGATCAAGTCATGCGTTGAATCCCAACAGAATCCTTTTAAAATATTCATTTGGCAAGGAGGCGAGGGCAGGCGAATTGCGAGGAGGCCGAGGCCCAAAGCTACAATTTCAGATCTGCTAAAGGTAAAAGTTTGCTTTCGCCACTACTACAAACTAACTAATGTCTAGAAGCAGTAATAATTAGACCTGTTCTCTCTTAAAAATGCATGCACCATTTCTCTGTAGTTTGCAACAACCTTTTTCAATTCATGTTAAATCAAGTGTATATCTCTTTCTGATGATATAGTTCGTTTTGAATTGCCAAGTTGAGGTCTTTTGGCTTTTTATTTGCATTTTCATTTTTTTGCTCCTGCCCGGCCCCTGTTCTATTCTTTTCATTTCTATTCTTGCGACACGCTATTTTTCAAATCGGCTTACATTTGTCAAGCCACGCGGCGGCCGTGCCACAAAAATCCTCTTGTCCTCCACATAGTTTTGATCGCCGATGGTGAGAAGTGAGTAAGGCCGGTATTTGTCCTCAAGTCGCGACCAAGTGATCTGGAATCAGAATATAGCATGACTTTCATTCGTCGTACTCGTCCATGTAGAAGTAGAGCTCTCTGATACTACTGCTACTGCCTTTCTAAGAAATCGTGACTGACTTTTCTACTACCATAAATGCCTTCGCTGTTTGTCACTAGAATTCAATAGAAAAGAGCCTCCTTCCTCCGCAAACTACCATTAATCCTTGAAAATGGATTTTCATGACTGGAATACCATATGATTTTTGTTGGATTTTTGCACGCAAACCAATCTAAAGAACATCCATTTGTAGTTGTACTATGAATGTACATACTTCTTCTATTCTCGGTTGCATTTTCTTCTTTTTTGCGCAGCAGTTTTCACTAGAGATTTGCATGAATGGGATTTTTGTTGTTGCGTTGTTGATCATTCTTTTTTTAGAACAACCATCCAGAATATATTCTCTAGAGAATAGAGGCCGGAGATAGATAGTAGAAAATTGTCCTTTCATGATCATGATGTCTTTTCAGTTTAAGCCAAGTGACTAGCAAGAGTCAAGACTATTCAAGACTGAGATGCTTTACTACTGAAAAGAAAGAAGAGAAAAAAGAACAAAAAAGAAGATGTGAAGTCCAGGAGGAGATTCTCACTGACAGAGAAAGGAGAGAGCTGCACGGGGTTGTGACAACAACAAAAGAAGCACGTACTATTTGAGAAAATTGAGTTTCCCAGCAACATTTTGGACACCACGAGACGACGCTACTACAACATATGTAGTATAGTCCTTCTTCGGGAAAAACAGTGTGGCTTTTGATGCATTTTCGTTGCGAGAGATGCTAGAAATGGCATCTGCTCCTCCAAGTCGATACATCTACTTAAGCTATAGAATCTTCCTTAGCAAAACGAGCTGCAAAATAACTTAACATGCCTTTAAATTTGCCTTGCTGAGCAAGTCATCTGCTTTTGCGGATGGTATTCTGCAGGGAAAGTCTTGCCTTAAAAGTAGATGACTTGCCCCTTAATCAATTGTCAATGCCACAAAACCGAGAAGAGAAGAGACAAACCAAGAATAGAAAAAGAAGGAGAAAAAGGGAGGAGAGAATGTTTACATCCGTTGGTTCGAGGCGCGACCCCACCGACTACTACTGCTCTGAACAACAATCCCTTAGTGGCCCTCCGCAGCAGCAGCAGCAGCCGCCTTTACAGTAGCCTCACCAAAACTTTTTTTTTTCTTCAGCTGCTTCCTTTCTAATCTGGCTTCTTCGATCCCCAATTTAGTCGCTAGACTAATTTCAAGCTTTTCTCTCTCTATTCTAAAGTCTAAAGTTCTTCGAACTCAGCTCTTCGTCGGCGCTTAGCAGATTGTAGCACATTTTATCCTTCCGGAACTCCTGCTGCTGCTTTGTCTTCTTCTAGGTCAATCCGTTAAATCTCTGCTTCTACTGTACAGGATTTTTCAACACTCGACAATGTATGTATCGTGAAAACAGAAACGTGAATGAAATTCAAACTCTCAAAGTCTGTATGTAGTAAAGCATTCTCGCGTGTAGTATGTGTCTCACGAGACCGACGAGACTTGGCCTCAGATTCTGACTTCGATGCTACCTAACAAATAAGGTAAACATGACCACTCGCAGATCGCAGGTAGGCCAAGGCAGTACATCCCGAGGGAGGGTAAAGGCCAAAGGAAAGTACCACTAGTACTCCTACAATTAATGTCAGCAAATAAGGCAATATCCGATAGAGAAGAAGCAAGCAAGGCAAATAAAGAGGAGGCATACACATGTTAGCTACATTTGTGTCCAAGATGGACTCAATGATCGTTGAGAGCTTCCGCCGAGTACTGCTGCTTCAACCGTATCTGATGGTGACAACTGATGTCAAGGGAAAGCATACTGCCGCATTACTGCAATTACTACCATTTTTGTTACATTTTCTTGTTAAAATAATCACTTTACGTAACAGCCAACAAAGTAGATGTACAAGGAGATTCGTAAGAAGAATGAATGATTTGTGGGTAAGCCTAAATAAACATTCTGATGAAAATACATAATATAGGCGAAAATTCCGTCATGTTGTACTACTTCTGGATACAACAGAACGTCACCTTGTATTCGCGGCTTTTTAGACCACAAGTGGCACTCACATGAGCTTTTCAGCAAGGCCACATGAGTACTTTTCCACGACTCATTTTCCACCCAAAACCATTGGGGCCTCATGTTGTAATACTCTGCGTGTATTGTCAGGTGACTTTGATTGTTCAAAGAACCCATAAGTTGTTTGCTAAACTATGTCTCTAGGGCCCATCCAAGTGTGCCGCTGTGTGGCATTTTTTGCAATAAATGCCAGACTGACCAAATGGAACTTGCAGTGGTAGCAGGGGCGGCAGCGCATGTGCGCAAGCCGCAAAAAATAGTTTTGACCCGAAACCACATCATTGCAATTCCATTACCAACTCCTCTTTTCTGTTGGAGGACTAATGGAAAACCATATTTACGAACAAATCAACGATAGTTTAATGTACAACTTTTCCTGGCATTTTGTGGTTCTTTTCCCTTGAAAAAAAAAGAGCAAATGCAATCATGCATCTTTTTGATGAAGAAGGTGTGAATTTAATTAAATCTCTGCTTGTGATAGGACTTTCAAAAAGTCTCTTCTGCTTCTTTCCTTTGAAGTTGAAGAATTTTTGTACGTCACGCGCGAATTTCCTCGGGTTGAATTTACAGGGTATGTTATGAGATGGCTCCTAGGCCTTCTCGTGCAAAATAGTTTGAGCTTCTGGTATTCGCACAAGAAGGCCTCTAAGTATGTTGTAAAAGGCAGTGTATTTAGCTCGAAAAATGTTCAATTGAAAATGCTTCTACAACATGAAAGTATGAAGTAGAAGTAACCAAAAAAAAAAGCTTTCAGTGTGAGAACTCAGAAGGAAGGAGGCATTTGCATGATTTCCAAGACGAGGAGAAGCACTAAGAAATCTTACCGAAAAATATTGCAAAAAAAATGCTTTTAGCCAAAATGCAATAAGACTACTTCTTTCTCCTCAGTTCTTCCAGCTCACAACCAATCCACTTTTTTCTTCTCCAAGGTGGTCAAAATAGATTATGCTTGGAATACAACATGAGTGTTTTTCTTTCCTACTGTGGCAACAATTTCTTCGAAGGATATTGCAACGATATTGCGGTTGAATGTAAAGTTGATCTATTATTCATTCAGTTTTTGTTTGCTCTGCTACTTTACATTTTTGCATCACTTAATCTTTTTGCAGAAGAAGCAGAGTTGCCGCCTCTCCTCTTCATCATCCTTCTTTGAAAAACAAGACTTTTGTTAACCAACCAATTTTTGTTTAAAATGCACATTACTTATCCCACAAGCATTGCAAAACTGTTTTGTTCCCCTATCTTTTTGCGCAATATTCAAGTTTTAGCTATAGTTTCTTGCTATTTTGCAATCAATGACTTGCTAGTGTGAGAGATTGCAGGATTTGGCTTTAAAGATCAAACAAAATGATTTCCAAACTTTGACAGTAGTAGAAGAGCAGTTCTCTTCTAAATCAAATTCTAGAGAAGATTTCTAAAGTAAAATTGCGCTAGCAGCAGCAGAGCTATGCCAGCTGCATCCTCCTTGTGCATTTTCTTACCCTTTAATGAAGTTAGTCTTTGCTTTTGTGTACCTAAACCAGATACATACTCTCTAATTGTGTATTTTTGTTGAATACACTGATTCAAAATGATATTGTTGGCGTATTCTCAATCTCCAGAGCCAAGTCTGTCCAGACAACTCAGCTACTTCATTCATTCATTCAGCAAAAAGCAGAGTTTACCTTAGTGTTGACACTGGCTTTAGCTACTCTAAGAAACAAGCTTGAGTGGACTCTGGGATCAAAGCAGAAATACTATCTGCTATCAGTGCAGCTCGCAAAGAAGAAGAGCTGCGAAGAAGAAGTAGCTGAAAGAAGAAACGTACCATGCCAAATTGACTCTCCTTTTTGACTTCGCAAGGAAGGATGGCAGTGGATCCAATGTGTGCCTTTACAGTGGTAGCGTTCCGCGTGAGAAACACCCACTCTTCAGCCACTTGTGTCTCATGTCCGAAAGTTATTTCGCTTCTCACTGAGCCAGATGAGAGGCTCCCCTCGTTTCGCTTCTCGTGAATGGCTTGACTTGGCGACCATTCTTGACGGCGTTGCCTGGTATGATGCCGGTGGTGATTATTATGGTGCTTCTGATGCTTATGGTGCCATGTACCATCAGATCCGTCTGTAAACAAGAAGAAAGCCTTTAGAAAGCAGCCATTAGCCTACATGCATAAATCTCCAAAATTCTTTAAAACAAATGAGCCTAGCTTGAAAAATCATACGACATAAAACACGAAAAGGCTTTTTTGGGCACAAATTGGAAGTCGATTCAACCGCAGTGGTTAGCAAAGCAAACCACAAGACCAGCAGCAGCGCGCGAGGCAGAAGCCTCATTTTACTTTTGTCAGCAGCAATTCGTTCGCCAAAAAAGTCAGCTAGAGAAAATAGAAACTTGTAACGAAATTGTAGTAGAAAGAGTCGCAATACTCTAGGGACGTTTTTTGTGACCTCAGAGGAATTCATTATTCGCTGCTGTGTTGTACTATGTGTAGCAAAATACGAAAGAAGACGGGGAAAGGAAGGATCATTGAAGCCCGACTTTGACGGCTTTAGTTGTAGCTTTACAATGTGTGAAAAGTTGTGTTTCTCTCTCCCCCTCTTTATTCTTGCTGCCGGGGACTCTCTTGCTTCTACTTCTTAGTGAGTTTCTCATGGGAGAACTGAGCTGTTCTCCTTGTTTTGGCCTAAATTCCTTCTCGGTTGCAGGAGCCCTTAGACTTCGCCTTTTTTCCGCTCGTATCGTTTTTTTGTGTGCCTGCTGAGCCCTGCTACCCTGACATCAAGTTGATGGGAGAAAACTTATCAAAGTTCCAAAGATCTGATGCAAACCAAGAGAACTGAGAAGAATGAGGAAAATTCTTCTGTAGCAGCAACTACGTAGTAGTAGTAGTAGCAATAGTAAGCGCGCGCGATCCCTGTGTTTATCAGATGTGTGAAAAATGGTCAAAAGAGGATAAAAAATATGATTTATTTTCCCTGATCCAGTGCTGATGCCGCTGCTATGGGCCTCTGCTTGCGCGAAAAGCGAAGTATTACAAATGCTTTTTCCTTTCTCCCAGAGGCCAACATACTCCCACCATTTTTACAAACTCGCCGTTTTTCCAATGTTTTCTTTGTTTGGCGCCAAGATTCGAAGAAGTCAAGCAAAAAGTAAACCTTTTCGATAAATGTTTCACGTAGCAAATGCACCTACTCTTTACTGCAGTCGCAATATACTGTACTAAAAGTGAAAATGGTGCACTTTCGTTGGAAAGTTTAACACACGATCGGTGCCAGTATCGAAAACCTAGAAGGAAAGATTGTCAATCTGAAGCTAGCAAAAAGTCCAGATTTCTTTTGGTTGCTACAACAGCTAGCGACAGCGTAATACAGCGCACAAAAGGCTATTGTATGGTCTCACTCAACATGTCCCACCATTGCTGTCTCTATGCTAGAGATGCAACAAAGCAAATACAAGGCTGAAAATATCTGCTAGTAGGCATGACCCTCTGTTGTCTCATATCTCTTCCATATTGCAATCCTAGTAATGATCTCTCTGGAGCTTTCCTAGGACTTGAAGTTTATCTCTCTGGCCTCAAGAGCCACTCTGATTTCAAGAGGACTCTTACTTCTTCCAGCAGATACTTGGGGGGATAGATTTGATGGAAAATATCACTCGCTCGCTCACTCTTCTTCGATCGAAGAGGAGAGATCCAAAGTATTTCATTCGTATTGCTGACCAGTACAAGACGCTTTCTCCTGTCTAAATTAACACCTGAGAGTTGTTATAACTCGTTGGTTGTCTCAAATGACGATTAAATGGAAGGCAATTTTGCGCAACTCATCAGCAGGGTCTGCCGGGTGATTCTACAGGGTGTTCAAGCCAGTTTGATACTTTTCAAATTTCCAAAGCTCAGAAAAATGGTGTGAAGTTGGGTTAGGTACAATTTCACAATTTTGTGGGAGAAATTCACCTAACTTTTATGAGCTTTCATTGCCCGAAATCTTTCCCAAATTTGTCTGCACACCCTGTAGACTATGGCGGCGCAACGCTTCGTTGTCTACGCGTGGGAAATGGGCTCTTAAATGTCAATAGCCACGGAAAGGTCGACATACTGCTAAGCCACGTGCCAAAGCACACAAGGCCGCTTAATTGCTCCAACGGCGACCTCAGAAGATGGAGGCTTGGCAACTTTCCACTACTGCTACTCCGCTCGGCCTCGGCGCTCCCCAAATCCCCTTCGAGATCTCGCACAGCATTGTCATTTATTCTCTTTTCCCCTTTTGCCTTTTTACTACTGCACAAAATGGAGGCTCTTCGTCTTTTTTGTCGTGTTCTACTACTCTCTCTTACTGGCTTTTTGATAAGATTAAGTGGACTTTATGAATGGAAGGAAATTTATGAACACAAAGGAGAACCTGAAAAGGAGAAGAACCCTTTTGGGACGGTAGAGCAGAGCAGAGAGGAGGAGAGCTTTTTGCTTCTACTACTTCTAGTTTCCCTCCTGCCACTCTAATTCAAGGACTGACTACTACGACTGATGCAGTATGCTCCTCTATCCGAGATGTCCTAATACTACTGTTTGTGTAAACCTAACGTGAGTTTGCAATAGGGAGGGTCCATTGAACAATAGCCATATCACTGCATTATGCATGCATCTTCAGGCCCCAAGACTTGCATTCTGAAAGGCACTGGACGGACGCCGACGCCTCCATATATGTATAAGAAGAAGGAGAATCATAACCCAGAAAAAGATCTTGGATCTGTCTCTCTTTTGTTCTAGAAATTTGCAAACCACCTCGTCTTTAGAAGAACTTTCCTGAATTCTGGAATCTGGATAGCAACATAATCATTTAGAATGCAATTTCCACCAAAATAGAGTTGTTATCAACGTTGGTCAGAGGAGGGCTTTCTAATAATGCGCCCAAAGATGAGACACATATTTCATCGGATTACTGAGAATGCACATTCGATTGCATTGCTCTCGGACCTCGGTGCTTTGCTCACGTTGCTATTGTAGTACTATATGATTATTTTTTCCATTGGCCTCGATGCATATTGAGAGAATAAGTAGTGCTACTACTACTTCTCCTACTGTTGTATGTTGAGCGTAATTCCTGCGGATTCTGGACACGTTTTCTCAATTGGCGTTATTATGAGGAGTGACGGATGAAAATGACTGCTGGAGGTCTGTAACCTTGATGAGGTTTCTGCTGTGAGACTGGATGATGGTTTTCTAGTCTCTTGCAGCGCGCTTTGCCTATGAACACTACTGCATTGCGAGATCATTGCTGTTTTAATGATTGTCTAGATTGATTTAGTAATGGGTTGTTCTTGTTCACTGTTATGTTCAGTCATCATATGAAGACTCTCTTCTTTGAAAGAGAGAGAGCAGCCTTTCTACATGATGATATGAACTGAATATGTAGTACTGAATGTGTCACCAAAAAGGCCAACAAAGTTTTCTTTGCTCAAAGTTTTCTTCTTCTTCTTTTCCTTTCCTCCATCTTCTTCTCCTAAGTCATGATACATTGAGGCTTTTCTAATGCCTCCAACGTCGAAAAAGAGCTTTCAGTATAAGTCGTCATGGTCAACTGTGCCTAGCTGCTCTTCCCTGGAGCTATGAAGGATTAGCTGCGAAGTTTTCTCAGCAACCAAGAGCTAGCAGCAATGAAGAGAGCCACGGCCATCAAAAGTGGTTGACGTTATCCAAGCGTAGCTTTGGTTGACTGTAACTTAGCTTCATCATGATGATGATGATAGCAGCAGCAAGTCACAGGGTTGTTTTCCGGCCTCTTTTCAAACGAATGGAGTGAATGATGATTGCCACAAAAACTAAGCTACAAAACAAGTACTGCTGCTGCTGCTGCCACCGCCCCCTTTTCCACTCTTTTTCTCGGTCACTGCGCCCTATAGCCTCGAGGCCCATACTGGAGAACAAATACAACTACTTGACATCTCCGTCCATGTGTCACTGAGCCGGGAAAATTGATGAGCCCGGATTCCACCATATTTCCTTTCACAGGCAAATTCTAAAGTGGTGATAATCTCTAAGATTCCATCACTTTCAACTTCAATGGGTCCAGATAAGTTTGAAATAGAGTTCTAAAGGCGGCGAGAACTCCTTAAACTTGCTTGGACATCCTGTACTATAAATAGTGGCCGTAAAGACGATTACGTAATGTAATGGCAAAGGAGACACGAAATGGCTTTTCAGCAAAAAACGGAGTCTTCATCTTACGAAAGTTTGCTCGTTAGTAGAAAGCTAAATGTACTTACTACAACTGTCAAAGTCCTTGACGTAAAAGTGCAAAAGAGTGTGAAAAATGAAAGTGTCGCTGCCGTTCTGGGTTGATTAATCATTATTGGCTGCTGCCAGCTATTTGTCATGACTTCTCGAATTGACTGTATTGGTCACCACCTTGGGCTCTTTTTTCTTCAATCTATCCTTTTAGCCTTAGCTGCCTCCTCCTCCAACCCCGTGGGCATTTGCTCCCAACAAATATACTAGATCTAGATCTTGTCTGAACGCTCTGAAAGCAAGATTGGAGTGGGTCCAAACTAATGATAGGCTCTATCCTTGAAGAAAGGGAAAGCAATCAAAGCGACCCATTATGTCGCTTTTCACGGTCGTCCAAACATGATGACAAGTACAGCATGAGAAAAGGGAGATCCGTCTTCTTCTTCCAGAGCTCTGCCAACACCAACAGCAGCCCAACTCACATGTACATTGTCAAGAAAATGAGAAGACTGATCTCAAAGATAGGCAACATATCAGAGCTAGCTTCTCCAAACATCTTTTGTTTCTATTGTCTAACTAAAAGTCTACTGATAATTGCTTCATAGTCGAATGGTGCTTTCACCTTGACCTGTCCTTTAGCAGTATCAATTTGGCTGATTGTAAGAATATAGTTCTTGGATTTGGCAATAGAAAAGCAGGCTGCTGTTAGTGACAGACGTGGCATGATAAGAAAAAGTATGTAGGTCGGAGACGAAGCAAGGAGGCCTACTAATTTTATGTAGAAACTTTTAAGGCCCAAGGGACTTTAGTTGAAAGTTTGAAACACAGTATAGTTTGAAGTGAGGCTGCCACCTTCACAGACACTACATACAATACTTTTACGACCTCTCATTGTATCCAAAAAGTAATGTAGGGTCGCGAGACGACGTCAACAAAGTCTGATTAGCTAATACAAAAATACCGTGACACACCCGCCGCCCCCTCCTCCTTTCACTTATTTAGGATCCTTGTCAAAAACATCAACAAGCAAGCAAGGCAACAGTGTACATAGAAGTCATTGTTGTTTTTTGTTCTATGGCTTTGTGACATTTCGTCGAAATTGGTGGTGCCAAAAAGACTACTCGGGAAGAGTAGCAGCAGATGGTTTTGAAGTCGTGGAACAAAAATGCATTTTCATTATGGTCTCGTTCTAGTGGTTTTTCTCTGTAGTCTTTTAGCCTGCCTTTTTGTAGCATAAGACCATCATCAAAAAGTAGGAATTGTCGAAAAAGAACCTTCATCAAGAACCAGCAGAACATTTCAGAAATTATTACTAGTACTGTGCTTTCTACAAATGACAATTTGTTCAAAGAAAGCTGCTGCTTCGACGACGGTGGTAGTAGTAGTAGAAGAAGCGCAAAAAAATTTCACCATCTAGTCGAGTGCATTTTTTTTACCCTTTAGGGGATTTTTTTCTGCACTTCCTTCCTTCAAAAAAGTCAATGTTTTCTGCACAAAAGCACCGCCGAAATGGTATCCGAATTGAGGTTTCAATTATTAATTTGAGGATCCGTTGTCAAAGACATGCTAAGTGTTTAATAATAGATCCTCAACTTGGAAAGTTGAGAATCTGAGCTGAGAATAGAGAGAGAGATGCATCTAAGGCCTCTTTTTTCCGTTGCTGCTTCTCCAGAAGAGCAGCCTATTGCAGCAGTAGAGGATTTATTCTTGGAAGTTCCCCTATCTCCTTCTTGACTTGCAAATCCCCCTTTAATTTATAAGAAAAAGGAGGTTTTCTGATGACACATTGATTTATTCCCGATGAGTAGTGAGGACGTGTCACATCACTCAGGAAAGGAGGCATCTCTCGCAAGAGGCAAGAGGCAAACTCAAGAGTGCAAAGGGTCGTGGAACCTTACTACTGCGTATACTACACTAGAAAGCATCAATAGGAGCCAATCAGTTTCGCACACAGCCTTATTGAATCAAAGCCTTAATTGCCAAAACTTTCCGCCAATGCTGCTGCTTCTTCAGACCCTCTCTTTCCTCTGTTCTAGATAGGTAGAACAAAACTTTTAGGTAAGATCTGCTTGCTATATTACAAAACGTCTCTGTCTAGTTCGCAGCATTGTTGTTTTTTGCAAGGAAAAAAAAAAAACTTAGCAAAAAAGAAGCTGAGCTGGAATGAAGAAAGGTAGGCCTTCTTCCGAAAAGATTGTTCTTTTTTCAAAACAGTGTAGAAAGCGTCAAGGATAGAGATTGAGAGAAGAGAAAGACAGGGTTCGGAAATTAGTTGTCACTACGAAGGTAGGTAGGGCTTGGTCTCTACCGATCGCGAGCGAGCTTGCGACCGGGAGAAAACGTAGAGTAAACTTTGGATGTAGGAGATTGGAAAGTGATGCTGATGTCGCGCCTCGCTTCTTGGCTTCTTCAAGCATGAAGCTACTTACTCGGCTACTTGAAAAAGAGAGACCCCCCTTCTCTCTTTTGACATTGACCTTTCGCGAGTCTGGATGGCGAACAATCCATCATTTTGCCACAGCCAAATTCCCAAAGGGAGCGAGGCGAAGGGGTCTTTGAAGCCGGAAAATGCCTGCAGTTTTTCTCGCATAGTCAGCATGATCTACCACCCAATCTTTGCTCACTGATCTGAACAGCTGCTGAAAGGACAATTTTTGCCAATTGCAGTAGCTGCTGAGGCTATAGAGAACAAGCTAATTATAGAAAAGACCCGCAGTGAAGGATTACTCACGACTACGTTGCTTTTGTTGACTTTTCATCTTTGGGCTTCCTTGCTTCTTTGGCTTTGGAGCTGGTGAATTCGTTTTGTCAACAAGACTTACTGCTATCCGCAAAATTGAAGGGCTTAGCTGTTGACTTTTCTTGTATTTTAGAAGACAGGCCAAAGAAGCAAGGCCCTCCTTAGTCCTTAGTGGCATTTGCATGAATTGGGATTTTTCTATTTTTGTGTTGTTTCGACAGAAACGATGAAGAAGAAGCCGAGGCGAGGACTGATGACGTGACTGTATTAATAAGCTTTTGGCTTCTTTTGCTGATTTGGTATTTGCTTTTTTGGATACCAATTACTGATCTGCTCCTGCCTTCTGAGTGTTCTGCTAATTATTAGGCAAGAATCAAGATTGGCTAGTACATAATATTTGGTTGCCTTCTTCTTTAGGGATAAAGACCAAATATTGTATTCAACCAGCCATCACTTATTTTTACGGTCTAACGACCGTAATACAACAATCTGGAGGTAATTGTTTTCTCCTTCTCGCGCAAGTCACGCGGAGGAGCAGGAAGAGAGCAGAGGCTTATCCTCTGCTGCTAGCTTTTTTAGTAGCTGGCAAACAGATGCATAAAGCTGATTTTTTTTTGGCGGCCAAGACCTAGAAAACAAGTCCTGACCTCTTTTTTATGGTGTTCAGAACAACACAAAACGAAGAAAATCTTCTCCTTCGTTTTCTTTGCTTTGGCAGAGCGGCTTTTCCAAATACTGAAAAACGTTTCGCTTAACTGGAGTTTGTTTGCATCTCTCAATCCTGACGGATGATACTTTTTTTCTAGATTCGATTGTAAAAGCACTCAAATCCCAAGAGAAGTGGCAACACAAACACTGAAACATTCATGGGGAAAAACTTAAGAAAAGTTTTACGACATAATTTTACTTTATAGTTTGCACTCGCTACGCTCGTGTCAATACATATTTCTTTAGCTTACACAGTGACATTACTCTTTTCATTCGAGTGTGCAAGAAAAAGCCGCACATTTACAATTCATGCCCTGCTGCTGGCGAAGAAGGGCCCACACGGCGCGCGCGTGTGGTCTACGTTGGATTTTTTATCAGGAGCAGCAGCACTCCTCCTTCTTTTCAGCTCATGCTGCTTCTCCTCTGTCGACCTTGATATTCCAGAGGCAATTTGGCCCAATCTAACTTCACATCGCTTAGAAAATTGCTGGAAGGGTCTACTGGATATTTTCTGCACATGTGGGATATTCATTGAGTTGAGTCCAACTTTTCTTTTATTCTTCTAGTTGCTATTATGCAAACTAAGCATAACATTCATGAAAGGAAGTGGAGGGGTCACAAAAAGGCATTGTTTTTTCGTGATCTTTGACAGCTGAATAAAATGAGCTTCGGCGGCCGGCGAGGCTGCTGCTGCTTTCCCTTTGGATATCCCATGATTTAGTTTCTGCCACGTTTCGTGACGTTTAGACAAGAGCTACTGAATGGAGGAGCCATAATAGCCAAACTTTTCTTATTCTGCAACAGTTCTGGAATGTATCTTCTATGATTAGTACAATGGCCACAGCAGCAGCAGCAGTAATGATGATAGGCACCAGATGTGGGGCAGTAGTAGTACAATGTTAACAACTTTTATTGAAGAATGAAAGTAGTTGTTGTGGATACATGATACTGCTTTCACATCGGCTTACACCACCACATGATGCCTATTTATAAGCCTGTTTGGGGACCATTAACAATACACTAGCGGAATAAACTTTTCATGAATCCCAATTATAGACAAAAACCCTTACTTATAATTACACGACAACATGAATGTATCCAAAAATGCATGCAAAAAGTACGTTGTATCATAATTTTGGTATTTTTGATGTTAACCAGCATAGTGTTTTATCATCAAATAGTTTTTTGTGCATGGCACACAAAAGAAAAAGGGTGTTGGTGCACATTAAATGCCCGTTGTTTATGAGGGCCAGAAAAAAAGTCTCTAGACAGCCATGTTTCTGGGGTTTTCCAGCATGTATAAAGTGGGCACGAGCGAAGCCAAAGTTCTCCTCTCTTAATTTGTGTCCCTTTTTTCTCGCACTGTTGTAGAAGAGGATTCATTACCGAAACCTCTTGGCTCTCCCTCCTACTCAGCAGTTTTAGCTGCGAAAATAATTCTCTGGAAACGAGGAGAAACTTTTCTCTTTCCGCCATGTCCAATGCTTCTTCTTCTGCGCCAAAAGAGACAAATGAAGCGCGACTAAATCTTTCATAATAGGCAGGAAAAAGGGGGTGTCAATCACAACGTTGGCATGGCTGGTGTTCCTTGGCTTCCTTCAATGTGTGTAAGGAGAGCTCATTAATCTCTAAGCTCTAACTTTTAGGGAGGAGGACTCAGCTTTCACAAGTCTTAATGAGTCCATTTTTCATGTGAGACCACTTAGAAAGTGATTCAATCTGGATACTACTTCTACTACAGTAATAAACGTAGAGCTAGCTGACTATTACACCAAGAAGATAGAGAGAGACTTTAGGACTGGCAAACGTAGCTGTAAATCCCAGCAGTCGTAAACCTATCATGGCTCCTCATTCAATTATCTGGCACACTAGTGTATAATTTCTTTTTCTTCTGTTGGAGTAGAAGAAGTTTTTTGGAAAGACTTGGAAATACTTTTTGCATCACTGCTACAGTAGTGGTACGATTCACTACGAGAAAAAGCCTCTTTTATTCCCTTAAAAAACGGACGTAATGGGCCAATAATGTGGATCTTCCTTGCAGTTCAGTAGAAGAGCAAGCAGCCAACAGAGGAGGACTCAAAAGTGCTTAAAAACAGCCCACCTGAGTCTATGGGATCCTCAACAATGGCTTAAGAAATTTACAAACGTAAGGGATACACACCGAAAAATCTAACCAGATATGGGAACAGGTATTATCAATATGTAGAATTTGGTCAATGCTACTTTTAAGTTCTAAGTACGTACTTTATAAAATGTATTGTTGGAAGACAGGTAGCTTAGTTTAAGTCCACAATTTTCTGTAGATTCGCTTTTTACTAATGCCCTGCTACCATAAAGTTGAGTTTAAGGGAAATGCATAGCTGCCGCCACATGCCCTTGGTGGCCTCCAATTCCTTCAAGTTTATGTTAATGCGCTTTGAAAAAAGGCCCTAGAAAGCTCTTTAAAATCATTACCATCGACAATCTCCTTTTCTAATCTATTGCTGTGTCGCCGCCAATTGGCGAAAAATGGCCGTGTATTAACGGAGACAGGTGTCTTTTCCCTTCTACCTCTGCTGCCTCTCTTGGTAGATCCTGCCAAAAGAAAAACGAAGTGCATCCTACTCTATTTTTTGTTCGCGCAAGAAGAACCACAACCTTCTCTTTTCTCTCTTTTCTGAAGCTCTTCAATCGAACAAAAAATCGTCTCATAATTCCTCTCCTTCATCCAATGCGTTGGGAAATCATCAAAAACGCCTTCCTCCTTCTCAAGAACTCCCTTTCGCGTTTTCTGGCAAAAGTTAAGAGTCTCTTCCTCAAACTCAAATATTGACTCTTTTCTTGGCTTATCAACCTCCAACGGACGACTTTCAGAGCTTGAAGAGCAGAGACTCCGCTGAAGGAGTGGAGGAACCTTTCATAGAAAATTACATAAGTAAGGCCTTTCATATACAAATGGTACATAGACAAAAAAGTAAATGAAGAAATGAATGTCTGGAAAACTAAATTCATAATTATACCTATGTTTTTCCATGTTATTTCTTTGTTAAAGTCATAAAAGTTGATTACTTCAGTGGAGGTTACTTCTTCTAGCTAGAGAGGTATATAAATGTGTTTTTTACGTAAGATAGTTAATGAAGTTGTGGACAATATTATTGAAGAAAACACAAAGCTAAAAAGAACAAGATTAACTTCTCGCAGATTGCATTTTGTGTGAGCAGAGGCAAAAGAAAGAAGTACACATAGGATCTCCAGAGGAGAGTTGGTTGCATCTGCTTCTTCTCTGCTTATTCTGCGACATCCTACACACAAAAAAGTCGAGGCATCAAAAAAGTTGTATTAATGGAGTCGTTTCGGTCGTAGCCTCAGAGCCAAGTGCTGTAGTAGTAGCAACAAAGGGGAGAAAGAAAAAGAAAAAAATATTGGCCTGGAGGATCTACTATGTACTATTGCTACCAAGTACCAAGGCAGTAGTTCTTTACTTAGCACCGCACACGTACGGGCATATTCAGTGCCAGAATGCGTATTGAGGAAACCGGAAAAAGCAGTAGATAGACAGCAGCAGTAGTAGTAGCCGATGTGCTCCCACTAACACTTCTTTTCCATCTATAGTTTTTTTCCAGCTATAGTCAGGGAACATTAGGTACGATTGTGGTCGGAATCTGACCTTCGGGCCTAATCAAAAAACTGGGAAATGGACCATTGCAAGATTGCCATGATAGAATTGTGGGAAGAGGCCCTCTTGGTTGCCACCGAAGCAGCCATAACTTTCATGAGAAGATGGGGGCAAGAAAGCAGCCACACTCATTCATATAAAAATAATTGTGATTGCAAAAGTAAATCTATTACTTATTGAGAACATTGGGACAAAAAGCTAATCGGGACAAACGGGATAAAAAGACTAATGGACATCTAAACAGTCCCACTTTTTGACTCTTTTTCCTAAATGTTTTTATGGGATGATACTTTTTTGCAGGAATTTTACTTGAGTGCTTTGGGAAATAGAAACTCTCTCGTATTTAATGCAGAGAAGAAGCCAGTAGTAGTCTATCTTCTTCTTTTTTTGCAGTATCTTCTGCTGATGCTAACCAAGATATTTTTCCTTTACTAGTTTGACAAAAAAATGGTCGTCTCGTTCGTCTGAGAAGTCTGGCCTGGGCTTTGGGAAAAAGAAGTCCTCCTCAAAAGAAGATTACTAAAAGCATCGAAGCCCAAAATGACTCCGATGTGTGTCCTTTCCTAACAACCGCTGTGTGGCATGGTACAGGGCCTCAACTTCTGGAGAATACGAATGGGCTACTTGAGGCTTCCCATAGCCATATTCTTGATGAAAAATTACTTTATAAATTCGCCATCTTTCATACTCTTAAATTGGTCTCCTGAGACTAACTTTGTGCTTAGTAGAGCACCAAAAGACCATCATAGATTGACTCTAATCTTTTTCCCTCAGTTCGTAATAAAACCACCGCAATATATAGAGTAGCCTTAGTTTTGCAGAATTTCCCTCTGAAGTTGCAAGAATGGATTACATCATTTTAAATGCAATATCATTAAGGGGGCAAAACCTCTTGCAACAAGGGGTCTCTCTCGTCTAATGGCTAGAATGCAAAATGTTGCTAGAAAACGACGTCCACCTTCTTTCCTTAATGCTCCCCTACTACTACTAACTACTACTACCTCCTTCCTGAGACCAAATAAAAAGCAGCAATTACGATAGTGATCTTGAGAGCAAACAGCAAAAAAGGCCAAATCTTTTCTTGGCATTCCTGACTTGGTACATGGAACAATGAGTCAACGCCAAACAACGTCACATTATGTCCTAATTGGAATCATGCAAGCAAAAAACGAATGAAGCAGCACATTATTACAGTGTACTTCTAAGTTCTAAGCAGTTGTAAATAACTTTCTTTTTTCCCTCTGTTGTTTTGTTGTAACAAAAATACCTACAGAGAATATTAATTAGCAGTTACCTAAATAACAAAAGTAACAGCTCAACTGTTTCTCCCTTTGCTTCTTTCTAAAGATTGTTACTACCATTAAAAAGTTGGAAAGTGGGCCCATAAGGTCTCTCTCCACTGAAGTAAAATGAAGTAATGCTCCTTTGCTTTGCACTCCAGGCACTTTCAAAGAGCTTTAGTCATGACGTCATTTTATGTCTCACGTAATAGTCCTCATAGACTTACGTTAAGTACATGTGAAAGTTAGGCTGGAAATATTTTATGCCAGCTTCTTTTTAGTAGTATTTTGCTGCTTCTACTGGAAATATTGACAATGGTTTTTTGCTTTTGCTACTCTAGCTCTGCTACACTTCATCTGCATTTGCAAAAAGAAAGTAGAGTGTAGTTTGCATTTACGAGAAGTGTTCTATTGCTTTTTACAAACAATAATGGCCTTTCCGTGTTAAAAGACAGCTAATTTTAGTGCCCTGCCAACGAACCTTTCCCTCTAAAGCACTTGTGGTCTCGTTAAGCAAAATTGTTTCAAGTGCAAAATCTGAAGAAGAGCCGAGCCTAGGAGAAGAACAGAAGGCGAGAGGGAAATGAGGATCAGTGTTGGCACTTCTCTAGCCTATTGCACAACCATTTCAAACTGCACTGAACACCAGCACCATCTAGTCACTTTCCTCCATTGTCTTCCTTCTTGTTCAGCAAAGATTCGTCACTAAGATTTAAAAAGATTTTTTGGTCTGTTTGAAGCTGGTTTGGCAACCAGCAACGTTGGTATGGAGAGTAAACTAATGTTCTTTAAAAGGAAAAGAGATTCTACTGCGCGATGTTGAAAAGTTTTCCAACAACTTAACCAAATGAAGGTCTGGCCGCACACCTCTAAAGCACAGCAGCTTCGTTGCTGGAAGCAGCCACAGCACCAGGAAGAAAGCTTATTGTGCTGCACACAAAATCTAGAAGGCTTGGGCTACTGCTCAGAAGGTCTCTTTTTGCAATCCAGATCTAAACTTTTTTCATGCGAGATTTCTTTCTATTAGGGGCCTTGCTCCTCAGTCCTCACCTAACTCCTTTTGGTCCACGCGCGAGCGCGGACGAGGCGGACTTCGTCCATAAATATTGCAATACTTATGTCACTATTCATTGTACTTCTTCCAACTTGAATGGGGAAAAAGTCGGATGACACTTTAAGAAAGTTTGCAGCATACACGCACATACTTTAAAAATGCAAAAGTTACTGCTTGTGCTTAATGGAAAACACTCATAAAACTTCGAGGAGAACTAGGTCGGAGGAGGATGACTTTGACTTTATGAGGTCGAAAAAAAGGAGACTTTTATAAATGAAAATTTGAAACTTGAGAACAGCTCAGCACAACCACTTCAGGAGACAAAAAAGTACGAAACCAGATACATTTTAAAGAGTATTTCTCCCTTTGATTCTAGAAAGCAATCAAATTCAATTTTTTGAAGTGGGAGTAGACGAACTGCGAATCCTATTTATGGAATACGTTTGGTTTTTGGTCGTAGATGGAAAAAGAATGAATGAATACGCATTAGAAGATCTAAAGGCAAGCCTGAATAAGTAAGCTATGCAGCAAGTACCTCCTCATTCATGTTTACAGAGCTGTCTTAACCATTGGTTGCTGCTGATTTGTTGGTATTTCAGTAATCTTTCATTTACAAGCGCGCCATAGCTAGAAAGTCTGACAAGAGTCTACATCATCAACTGAAGTATTTTCTTACTTTTATGACTCATTCTGGTATGCAAATGTAAGGTACCATAAGCTTCTCCTCAGACTATGTAGTATTGTCTGTTCTGCTCTGCACGCAAAGATGAATAATAACGGAAAATCCGTGCTCAATTAGAGAGGTGCAAACAGAGAATAGTAAGCCAGGAATACCACGCAAAAGTCACGTTTACTCTACTAATCCCTTGCCCTAATCACACATTCAAGAAACCCCTTCTTCCTATTCCCCTTCCTTATTCTCCTTTCGCATGGCAATGGATCTCTTTTGTCGAAATGCCAGGGAAATTCCCTACATATGGCAGCAGCAGCAGCAGCAGCTTCAGATCAATTCATGCTGTGCATTATTGGACTACCACTGCTTTTTGCTCCAGAACGAAAGCAGCACAGATTCTTATAAATGTGCATGCTAGGCTTTGCAAAAAAATCGTGCTTCATCTCCTCTCTTCTGCGTTTTGTGAACAAAGGAATGATGACAACACCACCTGAAAGTGACAGAAAAGTTTTTGGGGTTTACGTTCACAGACGTTCACACCATCCACTGAAAATCGTTGGGCAGAAGAGGCAGAAAAAAAGCAACTGGAGTTTGGTTAGTGGCAGGAGGCACTTCCCAAAAAGAAAGATGAGACATTGCAAAAGGAGACATTCTACAAGAGAAAAGTAGTAGTAGTAGTGGAGAGAGATGTTCTAGTAGTTAGACCCAACTTTTTCGAGGTCGTCTTCTCTTCTTCTACACACAAACCGCTACACCACTCCTCCTCTGGACCAGACATATTGTCGATACTAAAGTTAGCAAGAAATATTGTCGACTACACTCTTACTGTATTCTTTATCTTTCTAGGCTTTTTTGCTGCGAACATCATCTTTATTATGCTTTTTCTTCCAAGGTTGGCTACAATTTACTCTATTTTTAGGTTCAAACTCAGCTTCATAACGCTGGTAAGAATGGAACAAATCAAGAAGTTGAGTCGTTGACCTAAATCAAATATGGTAAACAGAAAGGAGTCTCTAGTTTTTTGTGGCAAAGTCTGGTGATGTTGCTTCAAAGCTGCAGTTGCAGAAGGACAGAACTGTGGTGAAAAAAAAATACTGTATGACTTGACGAGACTGTGACAGTCTACAACAAAACTTTTAGTATTGCGACGGAGGACGGTCCAAGTGTCCATGGTAGCAGTAGTTCAAGTACTACCAAGACAAACCCTGGGAGGCCAAGTGAAGTCTCACCGCCGCAACAGCCCTCAGTTGTCATTAATCAAAGTGCTTATTAACCAGGCGGAGCAAAACTTTTCTTTAGTTTTCGGTATTATTTTTTTGGCTGACTTTAACTCTGCTGAGGAAGGTCATTGTCAAAATAAACGAAGGAGTGGAAGTGGAAAATAAACATGATAGTAAAAAGCTTTCTAAAGGGCTCCTATCATCAAATTGTTCACAGTGTTCGAAAATCACTCAAATAGTCTCGTTTCGCAACATTACCTCGAAGCGAACCACGTTTGGTTTCAAAAGTCGACATTATGTAGAAAAAAGAAGGGGCATTTTGGGCCAGTTTGGCACAAAACTTAGCGGTACATTTTTGGCGAAAAATGAGACTTTTTGAGCGATTTTGAAAGACTGTGCTTTTGTTCAAATAAGTTTGATATCCATGGTGCGTGAGTTGAATAGAGTTAAAAACTCTTTCTCGTTATTTTGCAAATAGGTACTCTTCTTGCCGACGACACAATTTAATGCTTGTCAACATAATTTTTCATGACCAGTTTCAATTTTGATAAGAGTGCATGTTGACATAACGAGACAGCAGGGCCTAAATGTTGGTGCTGGAAAATTGGTAAGTGACATGCATGTTCAAATCAACTTTGAGTTTTTGATATGTAGTGTGGCCATACTATTCAACAACTCAAAGTTGATGTGGTATATGTATTATGTAGTGCTTATTATCTATTCTTTGCCCGATGCACAAGTATGCTAAAATTGGTAGCTAGGCAACATCAGCTATTGCTACTGGGTGGGGCTATAAAAAAGGAATTTTCAATTAAGGCCATGGCTTTTTTTCTGCTTCAGTGCACAAACCTTGTTATGTACTGAATATTTAACAGCTACAGCAATATAAAAGTTAGCCTAATAAGAAACGTTACTCTTTGTAGATAGTGACAGCTAAAGGTGTGAAAACTTTCTAGGTCAGAAATACAAAATTAAAAATTAAGTGACAAATCACTGCCTTCTCAAAGTAGGCCTAAATCTAATTTATTTGGGCCTTTTTCATCAAGAGAGACATACAGGAGGTTACAACTAATGGAGTTTTGAAGTCTTCTAATTGACTATAATTTATTTGTCAAGAAAATTGTATGGTGAAAGTAGTTCTACCTATCTATAAAGTACCCCACTCAATATTTCGTTTGATATCATAGAAAATGTAAACCTTATTTTTAGGTACACACAAGAGCTACTTGACTTTCATGATGGTGGTGGTAAAACGTGCTCCTTTTTGATGTTGGGGCTGCTGCTTCAACAGGGGATCGACCTCGTTTTCCTACATACAGCAGCCGAAAGAAGGCCAATTTTGAGCATCTCTACTCCCATCTTCTACCTCAGGCTTCGCCTTCTTTCCAGGTAGTAATATCGACTAAGTTCATTGAAAAAATAGCATGCCGCCCTAGAAATTCTCTCACATGCTCCACACGAGCTAAAATTGCTTGCAGTACCTTTCATCTTTCTTCATTCATTCTATCATCAACAAGGTTACATAACCTACTTTGACAAGGTGCGGAAAATGACGGAAGAAAAAAATTTATTGGTTTCTAAATCCAATTTATTTGGGCTTTTCACTTACCTGACAAAGACACACTGAGAAGAAAGATGAGGACAACAGCCCAAGTTTTCAAGACCAAATAGTAGCGCATTTCTCTCTGCTGATCACACAAAGTTTTTCTAGAACTGGATTAGAGATGCTTTCGAACTCAAGACATAAGAGATGTGTTTTTGGCACTTGTGTGCGGCAGTCGTCAGTTCTAATTGATGGTGCCGCTGCTGACTACTGCTGATGCCACCGCCGAGGAGCAGTAGAATGTAAAAGTACCAGGCAGTACTGGGAGCCCCTTTTTGTGCTGTTTCACTCTACAGTTGGCATGAAATATATTGTCAGGGAGCAGTGCCGACTGCCTTCTTCTTCATGCCTGTTATGGTTGGGATGTGCTGAAACGACAAGAGGAGAACATTAGCCGCACATTCTAAATTCACTAAGCTTATCACTCCTATCTATTCTAATCTATGTACAGAAATCTGTAGGAGAAAGCAGACCGCGCAGAACAAGAGATTTGGCTAAAGGTTATGTTAATGGTCTTATTCTTTGCAAGGATACGAAAATCTTAATCCAAGAAGTGGAAAAGACCGTTAGGCATTACTTTATCCGCATCAAATATATTAAAGTACATCAAGGCTACTACACGTAACTTGAATACATTGGTATTTTTAAATGGATTTTCAAGAATTTCATTGTTGGAAAGTGCACCAGGCAGCAGAGGATTTTAAAGTGCAGGACAATAATTCTTTGATACAATATGTAAGCTGCTTCTAGTAGTAGTAGTGCAATAATGTTGAAACGGCTTCTTCTCTTTTTGTATGTATTTTTGTTGCAGTATTATGTATGTAGAGGAAGAAGGAAGAGGGAAAAAAGTATTCGAAATTCATTTAGGCCGACTGAGAGATGATTTATACTGCTGCTGCAGGAAAAGAGCTTTGTAAGCGTTGACAGCAAAAAATATATGTTTTGTATAAAGAATTTCTTGATACTCCCAAGAGTGTAATCGTAGATGTTTTTTAGCAAATTGAAGTTTCTCCCCTCTTTGCTTTATGGATGATGCATAGTTATGAGATTACTAGATGCAATTTCACAACCACCACCGTAACGTTGTCGCGCCGCGCGAGCAGTACTACCACAGTATTAATGAATCTCGGGCCGCAGGGAGCAGGAACGAAAAGCGACTGACAAGTTTCATTATTCATTCTAGGCGACCACCCTAGAGTGCACCACTGTTACTTGTAGATGGATCAAGAGCATCTAGTCCATTTTGTACAAAAAGGCAAATGTGCAACAAGCCTGCCAAGCAAAATAATCTTGCATGCAAAATTGACTGCAGAGTTCAGACAGAATGTTGGTCATAAAAGTGCTGATAGACGAATTTCGTAAGAATACTTCCTTCCCTTTTCCCCAGCTGCTGCTGTGGTAAGAGCATTAGGTAAACGAAGTCTGTTGGACTTTTCAAGTCTAAACCAAAAATGGTTTTAAAAGTTTAGCTTCTGCTGCTAAAAGTAAAAGTTAAAATGTGCACTCACTAGCTGCTGCTGGGGCGCGCGGATACAGAAGTGTAGTAGTACTGCAGTAGAAGTAGCAGCAATGTTATTTTGAAACCTTCATCTGATTATTTGAAGCATGCAGGAGGAAGAAGCGAATTCTGCATTTGCAGGCCTTTAAACATTCATGAAAACTCTTCTGCTTGCTCACATTGCGAATTGCACTTCACTGCTCTAGTAAGGCTTTTCAAAAACGTTTCAAAAATTATTTTTTTAGTGTGGTAAGCGCCTGTTCTACATCCAAAAAAGTACACACTGCTGTTACAGCTTCTATATGAAAAATGGTGTACTAATACATCAGAAAATTGCATTAAGTTTTTTAGTAGCGAAAATGCAGTTTTTTCCTGCCTTGCTTTTGCACTTTACTAACTTCTACGGCTTTTTTTTCGAAGCCACTGAAGCGTCGAAATAGCGTATTTCCCCAAACCATCATATCTCCTACCATCGTTTTGAACCATTTGCTATTCAAATGGTTGTAGGAAATTTTCATCCCATCTACTCTTTCATAATACTGCCTACATGCATCATCATAAGCACAATGAAGAAAGTCAACAAAGTAGTAGTGCATGTAGTTCTATGTAGAGGATGAGAGTAGCATACATAAAAGACGAAAAATGAGATAGAGTAACCTTTTCAAGCACAAGCACCCTATTATCATCCTAAAAGAGCTGAGCTTTCTTTGTTGACCATATTCAAAACATTTTTGGGTCAAGTAGTCCCCAGACTAGACTTTTTCCAGTACAAAAAATCTAGTTTGCCGCAATGTGGATTTATCAAAATCATGAATGAAAGTTAAGCTCCATTTACTTCAATGTTACTGGCTATGAATGTTAGCGTGGGTTGAAGTGTGGAAAGGGGAGAACTGCTGGAAAATACGTACGCGGACTACGCGCGACGCGCCTGTTTCTTTTGTGACATTTGGCTGACAGGTCACAAATAGGATTCTGTATAATGCATGAGTGGGAAGCTCAGAGGAAGAGGAAGAAGCAGTGCCCCTGCTCCTCTACTTGAAGATCAAATTACTTTTCCCCTAGTACTACTACTGCTGTTGTATTATGCTGCTGTACAATTCGCTAACTGTATTGTACAAGACATAAACCATAAAGGGTTATGATATGGTCGTTTATGGGCTAGAAGAAGAAGACATTGCAAATTCCAGGACAGATTTGAGAGGATGACTTTGGCAGCAGCTGCCAGCTGCAACCACAAAAATAAAACCAATTGCAATACCATTTAGTAAACTAATATCAGGGATGGAATAACAACCCCTCCCCCTCCTATGAAATCTATCCGTATTTCCGCAAAAATTACCATCATTGAACCTAAGGACAAACATGAGAAAAAGACGGAGGAGGAGAGCGTTTACCCCCATGTTGACAATCATCGTCAATTGGAAAATAATCCATTTATGAGGCTAGGATAGTCACAATGGTACCCTTTGGTGTCGTGTTTTGCATTGCCTATCAATCAACGCTCCTCGCATAGCTTAGCAGCATGCAGCCCGCGCCTCACAAAAACCGAATGAGGAGTATTCAGTTGTTTGGTACCCAATCAAGCGGGCAAATCAGATCTTTTGTGTCATGACGATGATGACAATGAGACGTGTATGTAGTCCATCTACCCGCCAACGCTGCTGGGGGAGGAAATTAGAATTAAAGTCTTCCTCCTTTTGACCATTGAATAGAGTTTGCTGACAAAAGAATTCTAATGAAAGAAACCTTTCAATACGTACTTACTTAGTAGGAAGTGTGACGCGCCCCTCGAATTTTAAAGATAAAAGGAATTCAATAGAAAGGACGACACTAGAAGGCCTTCTTCGTCGTCGTCCTCCCAAGTTTTCAAAGGCCATTGGTATGCAAATTCACGAACGCTAATTTCTTCATTCTTTCTACAGACTTTTGTCATATTGCTGCAGAGTGTCCTGTTAGACCCTGCTTGGTGTCCTTTTTTGAAAGTACAACGTATAGTCTTTGCTACTACTACAGAATGAATACACACCTATACCTACTGCCTAAGTTTTCTCATAGCAGCAAAGGTCATTTTTCATCTTTTCTGAACAAGATTCGACAGCCAGGAAGCGTGCAGTAGCAGCAGGCTTTCATTGGGGATCTCTCTTGTGTCTAAAGGTCCCTTTAGAGTCTCCCTCACCACCTCTCTACAGAATATTGTCAAATTGCTGATTCGACAAAGAAGCTTAGCTAACCAACCAAACAAGAGGACTTTTCACACATGATTTAAACTGCAATAATAATCTATTATCGAGTGTGTATTTTGTATGAAACAAAACAGCAGCAGCAACTTCAAACTTTCCCATTTTCATGCAAGCATCATTTTGCTGCCAAAACTTTTGCAACACACTATTTCAAAATGTTTACAGTAACCTTTTACTATGTTTGCATCACTAGATAGCGCGCGCAATTTCTAGATCGCACGATTTTTTAACAGTTTATTTTGGGTTCATAGTCATAACAAACACATTTTGGGTACAAGTACTCATTCATGCGTGGAATCCGCAGTGCAAGAGATAATTACACCACCAAAGCGAAAAGGGGTGTTGCTGCTACTGCTGTTGCCCCAATTTATATTCAAAGCGTTAATTACTTGTTTGCGTTTTGTGTTTAGAGAAGCGGTTGTTAAGAACTAACACTTGACGGTTGGTTTTAGGAGAGAGCTCAGCAACGTTATTTCGCGTCTGATTACAAAGCCCAGAAAAGCCTAGGGGGGAAAAGCTCTTGAAGCACGCAACTTCCATATGAGGAATTGGGGTGGAGGAGAGATGTACTGGTATATTTTTCCTGGTTTTCAGATAGCCGAGGGTGGTCATAATTCCCGTTAAGTCTTCCTTGAACAGTTGAACACATAGCAACAAAAAGATACACTGCTTAATACTCTAGTGCTTCTAGCTAAAGCTTCGGCTTCGCAGTAAAGGTAATAAATCAAAAAGCCAATGCTTTCTCTCTCAACACAGACTACTACAACTACGACGGTCAAACAAATGAAAGGGTTCTTCCGACAAAGGTGTAGAAATGTGTTGAGCCTCATTTGCTCTTCATAGCCTTCGTTTTTCTGGCAATCAACCTTTAAGAAGAAGGAGAGATACTCATTCTGACTTTCAAAGAATATACGTATAGTAGGCCCATTTACAGTTATTGGTAAAGTTGGGTTATGCTTGTCAAAAGCATGGCATTGCTGACGAGTAAGAAAATCTACATGTACGCAAATACTTTAGTCAATGCACTTAGCACTTGAGTAAACACAGAAGCAGTTGGATGAAGTTGTATACGCAAATATTATGCATGTATGCCTTAAAGTTGTATTACTAGTTGAGCAGCAAAAAGCGCAGTTTCTTGCACAACACTATTTTTAATGGCTTTGCAACAACTGTAAGCATTTCTTCTACTACACTAACTGCTCTCTGCAGGTGTTACTTTTTGACTTTTTTCCTCCTTTCGGCAATAATGGATGACTTTAAAGAGAAGAAGTAGGAAAATTATGAGGGGGATTTACAAGTTCGATTGATCTTTGAATTAATGCACTTCATCATATCACACCCCCCGTGCATTTTTTGGCCATTGCCTATAATTAATGGTGCTGGCTAGGGCTTTCTAACTCTTCGTTGCTCTCTTCTCTTTGGTCTCGGTTTTGACTCACATAAAAGTGGATCTCCCACAGTCATTAAATCAACTCCTAGTGGAACTGGAAATGCATCATATGATGATCATCATCGTCGTCGTCATAGTAGCATAGAAAAATATGATCTCCTATCTAAAGCCTTTCCTCTCCAGTATTTTGCTGATTTTATCCACTATGAAATTGATAGTGGAGGCAGTAGCAGCTTTCTCTACTACTAGCAGATGATTAAAGCCACTGTGCTGAAAATGATGAACGGCTGAAAATGCATCATAGAAATGTTTCTTCACAAATAGATCCAAATATAGAGGAGTGTGCCATGGAGGCACACATCTTTACCCGCAGCAGCAGCAGCCTATCTTTCGTTGCCCCGTCTATCTCTGTGATTGAAGCCATTTCCAACCCCTTTGATGTGATGCAAGGGACTACTACTAGCATAGGAGGACATGTGCCAGCATGCAAATGTCACAGTTCCAAGCTTTCCAATGCCATTACCAAAGAACCAAAGAGAAGAACGAAGTAAGAGAAAAGGGGAGAGACTTCTGCCAAGCCATTAGCATTGTTTCTGCCCCAAATAACCTAGAAGCAGTAGCCACAGTAGTAGTCTATCAATAAAAAGAAGAAGTCATACTATCGATGCTCTAGAGCCTCTGGAGAGTTGGCACCTACTCAAATTAGCGGATTTGGGTTGCTAGTTTTGGCATCCTTCAAGGTTGCATTAGTAAAGAAGGTATTTTTGCTCATATTTGCATAGAAGAAGCACTGCGTTCTGCGCTCTGCGTTCTTGTCGTTATTGCTCATATCTACAAGACAATGGTTGGTGCAGTTGCAGTAAAGCAGTTGCAAATATTCAGCTTGGGTTCTTCAAACATGAAATGTTTCTTCTTCATCTTCTGTTTGACTGTTATACTGCAAAGTACACTACTAGTATACTACTAGAGCAGCTTTCATAAATCACCGAAATGTCCTTTGGCTAAGTTTGAGTCTAGTCTAATGTAATGAATATACAATTGATGCTATCACTTTTTTGGGGGGCTCTTATCTTTCCTGTACATAAAACATACTGAGCTAAAACGACAAAAAAAAGTCTCCCTGATGACGCCGAACAAAAAAAGTTCTTCTCACTTTCCATCTTTTTCTTCTCCTTTTTATCTACAGGGTGGACTTTATGTTCCTGTCCAAAAGTGTACTATTAAACTACTACATACAACTGGACAGAAATTGAACATAAAGTCCACCCTGTAGTGGTATAAATGGGTCTCTAAAAATTGGACAAGTTCTTCTTCTTTCTTGAACCTCGTATATATATCGTATGTAGAGCAGTAGCACTAGAGACTTTCTGATAAGTTTTTCGTCTTGAATGGAAGGTAGCAGCAGCAGAAGGAGGAGCAGCAGCAGTATTCGATGCATAAGTAAAGATATGCAAACTAAACACTAGTCAAGACTCAATCAGGAGCCAAGAGAGCAGCGCGAAGGAAAACAAGATGCATCGTGATGGATGGCTTGCTCAATAGCTGTAAATTCTCAGCTCAGTACTGAACTCTCCAAGGTGCCAATACATTGACCGTCAAATACTACTTCTGTGTAGTAAACCTTTTGATATGATTCATCGACTATTTGAAAGGCTCCGCCGCGCCGCTAAAGGCCCTCCTTTTAATAGATACAAATGGATGGTAATAGTATTGAAGAATGACAAACGGTTGTACTACTATTAAGGAATATTATTTTTCCTATAATTTCTAAGCTTACATTATTAATGATGTGTTCGTATGTGGAAAAACATAGAGGAAGTACCACCAGTCACCACCAGGTAAAACTATACTCAAGATGTGATTTGGAAGCGTGTTCCACGTCATTAAGAAATAACGTGTTAAAAACAAACTTTTCAAAAGGAACTTCATCAACTTCCTAACCGTAATCTTTTTCAAAATACCTACTATGACATCAGCACCAAAAATAGCCAAGGACACTGTTTCAGAAAACACTTTCTCATACTTATTGATGTTCAGGATTTTCTTTAAGAAACTGACTAGAAATATCTATCTGAAAATGTAGTTGATGAAAAAGGCCTTACCTGAGCCCAAGATGAGAAACGTAGTAATCCTCCAGAAGAGCCTTTATTTCTGCACTTGTGCACAATTAGACCGCACAAAAAAAGTTGTATCTGTTACGTCGACCGAGAGTAAGAATACACTGTCGCGCATGGAGCAGAGCGCCCATAATTGAAGAAGAAGAAGGCGCTAGCGGACGACCAACAGCAGCAGCAGCAGATAGACTGGAGCAATCGCCAGTGCGAGTTTAGCAACGGAACTTCGACGGTGGGAGCCTGCTTTCTTTCCCCCTTCTCGACTTCTTGCAGCCGGCTTACTCTTCGACGATCGTCAATGCTCATGGAACATTGGTCTTCACTTCCGTAGCTTGCAGTCAACGTCTCCCTCGGATGATGGAGATGGAGAGAAAAAATTGCTTTAGAAGCCATATGAAGTTTAGAATATTGCTGCTGCTATCATTTTAGTAGTCCTCCCTTGGGGAAATTTAAAAGAAGTTTAACTTTTTGACATGTAGTTGTTGGAGGTTTTGCTTAAAGGTAAGTTTTTTGTAAGGGATGTCTTTTAGCTTTCGTTTAGAATCATCATCCTAGGGGAAAATCCCTCAGCAAAATGACAAAATCGTCTCGCCTCACTCGCATATAATATCCAGATGATGCAACAAATTAGAACAGAGGCAGTAGTCAACTGTTTTGTCAGTGATAATTGAATGCATGAAGTTGATCGTCCATTGCCAAAAATGCAACAAATCCGAGCTGTTAATTGAATGTTTCTGACTTCCTGGAAAACCTTGACTTGTGTTCTGCGTTGAACCAAAGTTGCTACTACAACTGCTGCAAAGCAAAATAAAGTTTCTTTGAAATTGACCCGCCGCTGCTATGAGTAGTATAGCAGGGAAGTATCCATCGAAACTGCCGATGCAAAAGTTGATTGGCATATCCGGAACTTCTTGAGATTGTGTACTTTAGGGGAGAACAAACAGCAAATGAGGGTACCCATCAACTCGAGACACATGGCGGGCGCGTGCAAGATCGGGAGGGGGTTGCTGTCCTACTACGTATTATTACGAGAACAAAATTAATGGATAAGATGATGGTGGCAGTGAGGGGAATGAGGCAACCAAACGGGACAAACTCTTTAAAACCGCAGCACCAGCACTAGCAACAGACCCACCCTTATCGTGTAGTGGAATTTGGCATTCTTTGTCTTCTAGACAAGATGAAGTTGCCAGGATTTCAACCCTTTGTAAAATGCTAAATAGAACACAGAAAAAACAGAACTTTTCTACTTCAATTGCTACAAAGAGCGTAGTAAGATTTGTACTGCAATACATATACCTTTGAAAATCCTGTATTTCTTCAAAAACTTTTACTATGCTTGAAAATGAAAAGTCATGTAAGTTTGAACTTTATTGCGCAGGTTTATTTTCGTTTATTTTCATTGGTGAACTAAATGAAATTATACCATTAGCAACAGACAGAATTAAGAAGTACATGCCATACCTGTATTGAGTATATAGCTGAAAAAGTAGCACGAGGTCAGGAATAATATGCTACTGATGCCCTTTTACCCTTACCACAAACATGTTAGTAGTCAAAGTACTATACCGAATTTTTGTCCTGAGTTTTGTGCCGAAGTTTTGCTCTTCTCCAGCTGCTTTTAGGGGCAAGAGAGAGAGGGATGATGCATTACCCAGCGGACCACGAGTTGGCCGAAGCAAACTTTTTCACCAAAGGCATTGGCATGCGGCACCATCTCTTCTTTTCTCAGTTTTCCGAGGAGGCAGCAGCAACCTGCTTTTAGGGTCAAAGGATTGCAATAATACATGTGCAACACAAGAAAATAACACCTCCAAAAAATCGAGAAAGCTGATTGAAAAATTCATGCCTGTTTGTTGGCCTCTACGAGTCTACAGTCTACAGCTACACTCCAAGTTACCAATGGCAATGTAATAGTTAGTTGCGGCCTCTAGGTCATAGCCTTTAATTACAGCCTTTTCAATAAGCCAGTTCAGAAAGGCTCCAGGTTCTACAACCTTTGATTGATTCAGCCAAATAGCATGTGATTGTTGTGAAGTAGCTTTTTCTCTCTACACTCTACAGCACAAATGTTGACGCATTTAGCTAGAAAGGCCCTGTCACGAAAACTTGGTGGAATATGCAGTAATTTGTCAAGTGTGTAACTGTGTAATAGGACAAGGACAAAGACTTCAAATGTCTTGCCAATGGCGAAAGAAAATTGAGAGAAAAGTTTTCAAAAATCCCAGACGTCCATCAAGCTCTAAAGCTCAGTTTTGTTAGGTTAGGTGAAGCTTCTAGCGAGTGGTGACTGGTGACGTACTGTAAAATCTCAAAGTCTAGCCATTTTTGTAAAGGAAAAAGGTCCTCGGAGGAGATTGCAATACGTTCACTAGACTAGTGCCTTGGGAGTTTGACTCGCAAGAAGTATGAAGTACATGTACTGTACAAAAAGTGCACGTGTAATGTGTATGTATGTGTACAACAGTGAGAAAGCTTAGCTGCAAATATCTTAATTGAGACTCTGGAGATAAAATACGAATACTTCACTATTCTGGCTCTAGATTTATTTAGGTTTTACTTGCGTAAGTAAAAGTCCACTTCAAAAATGAAGTACATACGTCATACTACCTACGTGCATACCTAATTTTGAATCTTCTCTGGTCTGGTGAAGGCGCGCTGAAGGCGCACTTTCTTGTCAGTTTGACTGGTTTAGCTTTAGGTACTAGTACTTCACTTTACTAATTACCTTTTACTTAGTACGTTTAGAGCGGGAAGAGAAGAAGCAAAATGTCTACAAATTCTACCAACGATTCACATTGTGCTAATGTTGTTGAAGGTAGGCCAATTGAATTTTACATCTTTGGCTTACTCATTCCGGACATTGTGAGTTCCATGGCCAATCTGATGGTAACCTACATATTTTACTATACAGTGGAAATTAGCCATCCCCAATTCATGATAATCTTTCAAAACCATTGCTTGGGAAATGTGATAAACGTTTTGAGCTTGGTTCTTCATATTTTCTATTCTGCCATTCAATCAGTTCCCTGTTTCTCTACAGTTTATATTCTTCTCAACTATAATGCCCTCCAATTCAACTTTATTTCTTGGCTTTGTGTCGCAATCATGCGATGGTATTTCATTTCAAAACCAGATGATAATATTGTGATGAAGTTTCCAATCATGAAAACATTCGCCTTGGCTTTCGTTTGGATATTTTTCATAAGCATCAAAGTATGTAACAATATTGTTGTTCAATTATGTACCATTTTTATTACCAGATTGGTTTTCTACTCTTTAATGGTTTTGCCCGTTGTACTCTGTATCTTGATGTACTTTGCTTTGAAAATTCAATTAGCCAAGAAGGAACAACTAGAAATGTTACAGCATCAAAATCGAATGAAAAGTAATCCACCTCAAAATGAACTTGAAGATCAACTTGAACAGGTAGATGTGATGGATTCTTCTTCTTTTATATTTTTGCTTTTACTTTCTTCTTTTCCAGAGTGAGCAAGAAAAAATCCAAGATAGAATCCAATCTCAGAATTCTTCAGCTTTAATGGGTATAGAAATCAATGTCTTCATAGCAGTGGTGATGATAATATATGGCATCGTCGCATTGTACTATCCAACTCACACAAATTTGAGCTTTGTCTTATATGGACTGCTTCTTATGATTATGAAAAATGCCATTCCAATTGTTACTGGAATAGCTTGTTCAAAAAAGCTACTAGAAGGTCTCCTCCAATACCTGGAAAGATTTCATACTGTTAATTGTTAAAAAGTAGTGTTTTGATCAAGCGATGGTTCAATGGACAATTGATTGCGTGTTTGTACCGAATGTCATTTGTAGTATGTATGTATTATGTGAACTGTGAACTCTTTGTACAGGAAGCTTTGAAATAAACATGATCTTTTGCGTCATTAGGACTACTCTTTCATCTTCAAAGACCCTTCTGATTTCATGAGGCCTGGTCTTGGCAGAAGGGCAGACCACCGTATTAGGACATTGTCGCAATACATATTACATACAGCTATTATGTACGTCGGCGAACTGATAAGAGTGCATTAAGAAGTGCTACGCTGCTGCAGCAACGGAGGCCATGAAAACAACACCAAAGGCCAATAACTTTTGTTGCTTAGTCTTTGTGCATAGATATGATTGAAAGTATATTGACTTGGAGGCAACATGACATTTGGGACTTGCCAATCTTGCTTACATGTTGAGGACAAGAGAAATGATCTCATTTATTTGGCTACCACCAAAGCAAATTTTAGAAAGCCTTTTCCTCATTGGAAAATTGGCTTTCCATCATCATCCAATTTCTGAAGGCAAGATGGAAAATGCACATCATCACTACTACTCTCCTCGCCTTTCGCTTGATTCAAATACATTCAATTACATACATCCAAGCTTCACTCAGAAAGTTCACGAAACTGGTGTTGACGAGTGCTCGAAAGGCGTGCGTCATCTAGTTAATTTGATTGGTACATAACCCATCAATCAATTACATTACTACAGCTTTCAGCAACAGAATAAAAAATGTACCACTTTGTATGTGTTTTCAAGAAAATTAGAAAAATGGCCTCTGCTCAACTGAACCAAATTGGCACAAATGTTGGAAAAGGGAAGAGAGAGAGTCTCTAGGTGACAGATACGTCATTTGAAGATGACGAATCGTCGAGAGCACTGCACCTACTTGCCCTCTTTTTTAAGAGACGATACATAGAAGAGGAGGAGGGAGAAGCACCACTAAAAAAAGAAAACGACTACGATCTTCTGTACTGTGTTTCTCATTTTTTATACCGAAAGATGAACAACACATGTGCTTCTTTGTGCAGAAAAGTGGCAATAATGGCGTGTGCAATTTACCAAGGTAGATGGCTTGTAGCATAAATTGGAGCCTCCCTTGTCAATTTATGTACTAGCTAGGAGGGAACCTGATAGTCCATGACATGTGACAGCACTATCAAATGTGTAGAGAGGAGGTGATTATGCGTAATTTCCTTGTAATAGCGGCTAGAGGCAACTTGGTAACCGCAGAAGGCAGGCAGGCAAGCAGCAAAATTATCTCTCTGAATGCGGAAAGGATTGAGGACGACACAATGGAACATACAGGCGGAATATTTTTGCATACAAAAGCCCAAAGTATTCATTACATGCGTGTATTGAATACAAATATTACAGTTCTAGCTAGCTTATAGTTACAGATAAGGATAACAATAGACTGCTTCCAGATGGCAACAATACACTGTATTTACGTCACTCACTTTTTTGTGTTCTTCGATAAATGCACTCCTTTTTTAATTGAAAATGATTGCAAAGTACTATGTAGTACGTAGTACTATTTTTGCTGCAAAATTCAAGTCTGTGGGCGTGGGAATTTATTAATTTCATAGAGAGGTAAAGAATACATATTGAGAATTGATAAAGCTAATCGAGGTATTAGTCGAGTTTGGGAGAGTTAATTTCTAAATTGAACCTTCTTTGACTTTTGCGAGGTTTTTTGATATGACCAAAGCAATTTGTAAATGAATTTAGGTCTATTTAGGATAAGTAAAATGTTTTTCAGTTCCTCTTGGTAATTCATGGCGACCAAACGGATAACTTTGAGAGTGGATAATGGATAGGGTAGCCCATAAGCTGTGTCCCAAATAAGGGACTCAGCCCATGACTAGAACTTTCAAATTGGGTGGTCATTTGAACAGAACCTACGTCCTTGGTATGGTACTAAATAGTAAATAGATGGAGAGAGACAAATCAACACTTGTTATGCCAGCGTACAAAGACCGCAAATATCATAAGTACAACGTTTGATTTTTCGCCCAGTTACGCAGCACCAAAAAAGCCCGGTGCGGCATAGAATATGCGGTCCAAGATAGTATTACATAGTGCCCCAAAAACGTCCATTTTACCCTGAATTTCTGACACGGAGGTTAAAAAATTGCAGAAAATCGGGAAGACCAAGTCTTCGGTCTCCCTCGCGCTACTTTAGATAAAGTTTCTTGAAATCAAATTGTCCTTCCGACCAGTATTATCTATCTTTACATACTCATCTCGAAGTTTTCAGATGTGCGTAGAGTTCCGCCAGTTCCCCAAAGTTAAGTAAATAGAATATTAATTACCAGCATGCTGTGTCTAAAGTACATCATGAAGGAAGGAGAAATCCAGCACCCTAAGTAAGTACCTGTCTATATTTTTGTATAGCTTTTAACAAGGACTGATGGAAGTCATCCCTGGGGTTTTATCCCTGGGATGCCAATCCCTGCATTTTCATCCCTGCATTTACCTATACCAACAATTACTCACCTCTATTAGGGGGCAGTAATTTCGGATTTCCCGTTAGTCATGGCTTTTTCCCTGGGCAGTAATATTTACCGCCCGCTACTTGAAAAATCTTGGACATCTAGCAGCACCTCGCTTCGCTCAGTACTGCCACAGATGCCTACGCTTTTCTTCACTCTGCCTCGCTCAAACCTCGTTTGCTCCACTCGAAATAAGTAATTTGACATAGTCTGTTGCAACCAATTTTCTGGGGGTCTTGAAGGCAACGGAGACGAATGGAATGAAGTCACTGAGGTCAATCAATCGCTCTAATGAAATCAATTTTCAAGCTAATTTCCACTCCTCCGCAAACCATCCTGACTTGATTAACTTTTTGCCCTTTTATGGCCCGCTCTAGTGCTGCTGCATAGCTTGCCTTACCGAATTGAGGTGCCAGACTTAACTTATGAACTTAACGGAAAAACTATGCAGAAAATAAGATTGGTTGGGATTTGGTTTTAGTGTTAAAGCTTCGGTTCAGCATTAGAAATGGTCTTCGTGATTCACTGTGTTTGAAAACATCAAAAATGCCTCATCTCGACGACTACTTGTAAGGCTTCCGGCGGTATATTCGATAATAAACGTTACTCGCTTTGCTCGACAAGTAGTAAAATAAGACTTGATGAGTGATATGATTTTCAACCACTGTGCTTGTAAAATGTAAAGCATCGTGTGCTTATCAAAAATGACATCACAAAAAGATGGATGATAGCATGACTCCCCAAGTTAAATGTTTGGGTCAAATCCAATTTCGGGCATAAAAAGATGATGATGATTTTCAGTTGTTGTTGTCATGAATATGACCTTAATTGAAACCCTGGTCAAGATTATGGACTCTCTGCTTTAACAAAAGATGCGACTGTGGAGTGTATAGACCACAGTGAAACTTTTTTGTTCTCACATTGAAGGCTTCTTCACATGATTTTTGAGATTGGGAAAGAGCGAAGCAAGAAAAGTTTACCGAAACTTGCAGTAGCAAATATGATAACCGAACCTATTGGGATGGGACACCTTCACATTGTTTGAAATTACTCGAAATGTCGCAGTTGAATTTTTTTTGGCATTTTCCACCAATTTTTGTCCCATTAAAACTAACCTGTCTGGTAACCCTGTTTGACCGCAAGCTTCAGGTTTTCAAAAACTCGCCAAAACTGGTCCATTTTGGTATTTTTAGTGAACTTTTGTCTTCTCAAAATGTAAACGTTGCTCGCTTCGCTCGCAATTTTGAATGAGACTTTTTTCTGTGATTTCAAACACTGTGCTGTAGTGTCTTATCTAAATGCCACACTTGGCTCCTTTATCAAATAAAGTTAGGTAAGTAAAAAGGTTAGAAGTAAGTGCATTGGACCTTTTTTCTCTCTTGATAATCAGTATGGGTCTGTAGAAGTCAAACTGGTTTGTTCTCCTATGCACTGAACTCTCCTCATCTTTTAGATTATATAGTATGACTAGTGTTAGACATGAAATCCAGATTTGATGATGATGCCAATGCTGGTTTAGCAAATCACTGGGCACCTAATGTCCAAATGACAGCCTTCATTTAATCCATAATAACAGATCATTATTAACTGTTTCGTGTCATATATAAACCTGTGTTATTTTCAGTCTCGTCAAGTTCAAGGCCCCCTTCTTCTTGTCTACACAAAAGCAGAAAATATTTGATGAATTTTTGTTTGAGTTTTGAGTTGAGCCTCTATGTAATCATCCCATTTCTCCTTGAATGAGCTTCTCATTTGACATTTGTAGTCTTGACAGAACCATTAGGATGATTTATTCACCGTTTAGCCGTTTTTTTGCTATAACACATAGTACTTCACATTGTGGCAAAATTTCATTTTGGCTTCAAAAAGTCAATTTGCCTATGCAAGGCCTCCGGCGGCCTATGCGAGGCCTGCGGTGGACGGCTCGCTTCGCTCGCCTTATTTACAGCTGTTTGTTAACATTTTTTGTAAGCTAGAAAACATATGATATTTTAGAATTTTAGACAAAATAGACTTTTGTCACAGTGTGTACCCCATTATGAAAATTAAGGTCAACTAATTAGGCATAATTGTAACTAATTTCTAGTGATACTCTATGCAGTTCTCTTTGCAATTTGTCTAATTGATATTGTGCGGCTTAGAACGTTTTTTGTTAGCAATAACAATTTCTTGATGAGCGAGCGAGCGAGCTCTCAGAGGTTTTTTAATTGTAGTAAAGAACATCATCGTTGGGCTTGGGAGGATTATCAAATTAGTCAGTCATGAATTGTGGCAACAAATCTTTGCTGCTGCTCCAAATTATTGGGTTCAAAGTCAAGGAACACGAATCCTCGAAATGATGATGATGACGAAGGCACGCAAAACTTTTTGTCTCTGCTCTAGAACTGCTCCTCAAATTACAATTTTCCACAACCAGCAGCAGCAACCTTACTGCCTTTCAAAACTTCAAAAGGGTTCACCAACATTGACCTCCTTCTCCTAGTGTATATAAAATGAACAATCACGTAGTGGTCTGTGTCCATAATTTTATTGTAATTGTAATTAATTTTATATAGATTATTTTTGGATGGTTTTTGTTCCTGCACCACCAACCTCAAATTACAATTTTCTCTGCTCGTTGATGATGGCCACAATTTGAGAGGCGACCTACAAAAATGCCTGTAAATAAACTGGAGATGACTTTGCCAAAAGCATTGTTAGCCCATTTGTAGGGTTAACTTGCCAACAATGACATGAGCTTTAGGGGGCTATTGTTGTCCCTAAATAGCATGCGAGCTGAAATTACCATGGGTAACTCCACCCTGCTGCTGCTGCTAGCAGAAGAAAATAATCTTATGAAGCAAATGGATGCACATTCCACTCCTCGTTTGCAGTCCAAAGTGCATTCAATTGATTGTCATTGATTTTTAAACTCAATTCATATTTCACAACCAACGTATCAGAACCCAGAGTATTATAGAGCGGAGCTCCAAAAGTTGTGCCATTGAGCTCAAAAAAATTGAGGAGCGCAGGATGGGTTTTTGTTTAAATCGGGGATTAAAAAAAAGCAGGGATTGTAAAACGCAGGGATACGAAAACGCAGGGATTGGGAAATTCAGGGATAAAAACGCAGGGATAAGAATATCAGGGATGACTAAGTAAGGGATTACTTCCGTCAGTCCGACCTTGTTAAGACTGACTAATCCGATTTCGAGATAAATGCCTTCATCTCATTTTCCTATTTAGTAATTGAAAAAAATCTTGTTGTTGTTGTTGTTGTTCTTCTTCTTCTTCGTCAATTGACTATGTTCAAAACAAAAACCATTTATTTCAAACTTCGTATTTACAGAATACGGATAAAATCTGTAGCAAAAACTAAGTGAACTGCTTGTTTTGGTTGTTCGTGATTCGTGGCGCCAACGTCAATCAGTTACATATTGTATGTCGATGTCTTTTTCACTATTCGACGCCAAAACTTTCCCATGATAGATATTCAATATCCACACGAAAGTCATGAAAGTATGTGGAAACTGACGTGAGCGATATGCCGTCTGCAAAACTTTTTTTCGGCGAGGACGAGACAATACAATGGCAAATTGAATCTTTTTTTCTTTTTCCTCACACGATCAGAAGAGTGAAATACAAGTTCAGGAATGCTAACTTTTTCTGAATGAAGTAAAAAAAGATATGTATTGGAAGATTTCCCAGAAAGTTTCACAACTGTGCATTCTCCCGCGTGAAAACACCCCGAAAAATTACTTTGCATCCTTGCATTTAATTTTGCCATTTATGTAGACCATATATCAACGCAGTATGTTAGTACTGTACTACACATTTTGTCACCAGAGCATATAGGCCGAAAGTAAACTTTTGGGAAGAGGGCCAAAACCACGAGCTCATTGCTGAAAATGGTGCTTGCCATCAAAAACTTTTTAGTTCTCGCCAACAACCTGCTGTTGGATGGTCTTAGGGTAAAACTATACTTTTTCACTCACCTAGCAAAAAAAATAGAGTGTCTCTTTTTTTAACAAATATTTTATGATAAGCAATACGAGGTAAGCTACAGGGTGTCCAAGTACATTTGGAATAGTGGATCAGTAATATGTATTCCAAATCTAACCTCCCATTGGATTCCTGTCATGTTCTAAAGCACAGAGAGTTTACATAGGTCGAGTTAGGTAGTTTTTTTAGCAAATTATCTCGAAGCCATTTTAGAACATTTTTGTATCTCTTGCCACCCTAGCAGTTGAGACACGTGCGGTGTCAAAAGTTCAAAAGTTTAAATTTCCCTGTAGGACCCATAGGTCGGGTTAGTCTGCCCCTCGTGGTATTACTGCATCGGTTGCCGGCCCTGAAAGTGAAAGCAATTGGAAAAATGCGCTGTTATTGACAAAGTTCTTGCAGGTGCTACCAGTTACTACTACTACTATCCTTGAATTTTCTGAAGAAAACTTTTCTTCTTCTGCTCGTTCCCCTCTGTTTCTGCAATTGACAATTCGCAGAGGTCTAAGCTACTACTCTCATTTCTGCAATATGACGGTGATCCCTCAGTTAGTAATTAGGAGTAAGCTGCTGCTTTCTTCTCTTGAAACTTTTAATGGCCAGCCAATTTGATCCAGTTGTTACGTAATGATCTACTATGGGTTTCCTCGGCTATTTTGCACAAAAAAGTTTCACCCTAAAGGTTAAGCATCTCCTTTTAGAAAAATTGTTAGGTAGGTCATTATGTAACAACTGGATCAAATTACTGCCAAAACTAATGTTTACTTGCATGGATTCGAATTTTGTTTCACTGAAACAAGAAAACCATTAATTTTCAGCAGAGTAAAACTGCATTTCTTCTACTACTATGTAGTATGTAGTTTTTCATTACGTACTTTATTTGATATTCAAACGCTACCATGAACTTTTAGTTCGAAAACCTTAGTTAGAAAGTTATTTTGGTATCGCAATAATCTTTGAAAATGAGACTGGCTGGATTATCATCAACTATGCATAAAAATGAAGGGATGGGGGTAGAGTTCCTATGAGATTATGGTCTTATCGAAAGTTGCAACTTGTAGAGAGGTGTCACGGCTCGTAGAAGGATATAATTGCAGAATGAAGAATATTAGCATAAATTCCCTATTTGAATGCATCTCAGACACAATCCCCTAACCCGAGTGGCGTGTAAAACTGCTTTCTATTCTAGGACTGCTGGCGCTCGTTCGTCTGTCAAGACCAATTAGAAATATGTGATTCTTCCAGATGCGAGGCGTGATCGAACAGATCGTCTCTTCACCAGTAAAAGAGCGAAGAAAGCAAGAAGAAGGAAGGGGTATAAAAACTTTCCCCAATCTGCCAAAAGCAATTTCAAAAAAATCTCAGATCCAATTTGTTTTTAGTCTACTTTTCGTTACATCTCTTCTTTGAAAGGGAATGAAACAATATTTGACACAAAACAATGACGTTTTTAGAGGGGTTGGACGCCAAACAAAAAGACAGCTTCATTATGTTTAATAGTCTGGAACTGTTTCTTTTTGTCTGAGAGACTGCTGAGAGTGTGTCTCGATTCTCCTTTGGTCATCATTCATTTTAATATTTCGAAATAAGCAGGGAGTGTATATATGGAAAAAGGGGGGAGTGCTTCCAATAACACGCGAGTGACAGCGGAGCCTTTTTTGTCAATCATTCTCAAACCCGAACTTTGTTTGCAACTAGGGAGCTGCTGAAGAGAGATAGAAAAACAAGACTGAAAACTTTTTTCCGGCTAGAAGTAAACTGACAAAAAACCTAATTACGTTTTTCGATGTACCATAAACAAAGGAAGAAACTTTGATAGCAGAACAAAAAGCAAGAAATCAGAAGAACAAAAGTAAGTCCTAGAATTGCGATGTCTCTGCGTGACAATTTGCTTAAGTGGAATTTGTCACCGAAAAGAGAGGAGAGCGTCAACATTGAACGAAAAAAAACTTTTCAATGACATTGAAAGAAGATTTTACTGTTTGTTTTTTTCCACTATCCAATTTTCAAAGAGAATAAAGAATTAGAAAGTTTTTACTACAACAAAGACTAAAAAGGGGGAAGAACCAGGGAAAGCTTTGAACCCCCACTGTTAACGCATTATGGCTTTCCCCCCATTTTTCAACGAAAAATCCACCGCCGTCCAACGAGGCAAAAGTACCATGTAGCGATAATTGCGGGCCAATTTGATTATTGTCTTCCTAAAAGGGAGCAGACTGTGCTGCTGCCAACCAAAAGCAGCGGCGGCGTTGCTTCTGTCTATACAAAACCTTATTTATAACAATGAGCTGGCACGGGTAGCCAAATCCACCCGGATTTTTCTTCTGTTACAATAAGTACAAGTAAGTCTTGAAAGGATCCTTTCTTTTCCTGGGGTGGTTGAGACTCAGCATATTCTGATGCTATTTTGGGGTGTACTTCTTCGTATTCAGAACGTGTGATGAATGAATTTAAGGTACTTCCATCCCCTATGGCTTCTGGATGTTGTGACTAAAGTATTGATCTGAAAATACAGGCAATAGTTGCCTATAGCTATTTTAGTGTACTCCTTACAAAGCAATATTGGTCTAGGACTAGGTGAATGAATCATTGCTCTCTAAGCATGAATTCATGATCGACAATCGACAAAAAATACTACTGGCTGCTTGCTTTGATGATTCAGAAATCCTGAATACTAAAAACTGACAAAGAACACAATTGGTAGAAGCCAGAAAACTTCTGCGAATTTTCTAATTTGGCTCTCAAAACAAGAAACTTTTTTGATAGCTTTAAAACCACACTTTTTCGATAGAGCGAAGAAGTAGGGTTGATAATTTGGTGCTTTATAAATAATGGTAAAGTGTGCTACGCTGCAGCAGAATTTTCAATTTTCCCTTTTTTCTTTGATCTCCGACTCGACCTTGGGAAATTGTCTGATAGTGATGCTTATTTGCATAGCAAGTGCTGGCAAAGCAAAATACAATAGAGAGGAGAAGACTTTCTATTCTTTCTGCATTATTGATTGGAGTAGCGCAAAATATTCGTGTACCTCGTGCTACTGCTGCCTTTTTACAAAATCAGCACGAAAGAATCCTTAGGAGTGCGAAAACCGAAAGGACATTTGTCTTGGCCTTGATGCTTTTGCAATGAAGAAAAAAGGGCAGCAGCACAAAAGTCATCTCACTGCAGCAGGAAATGATGCCATCAAGAAACTTTTTCCTTCCCAAACACTTTTGTGCTAATACAAAACAATTACTTACGACTTGGATACAGAATTGTTGAAAACTACTGTTGTAGCCTCATTGGATCATGATTGTGTTCCATTATACTTCTTTTTTTTTTGTGTCTTTCTTTTTTTTGTGTGTATCTATCAATCGAAGATCTACCTTTCACCATTCAGTCACGAAGTGACGACAGTCTGACTCTAAAAGTTGTGACATACCACAAATCCCTTATTGTCAAACGACGTCAATCGCGTTTTCATCTCTGCTGCAACTCTGATATACTAAGCAGTAAGCACTACATTTGATGGAATTTTTCTTTCTTTTTATCGATCAGCACGTTTCTCAATTCTTCTTTTTCTGTCGAAACAGAAATCACAACGCACGTCATAAACTCATTATTTGCGGTAGTGTGGTAGTGCGAGATGTACGAGACCACAATTACAAAGAGGTACTATACAAAAAAGTAGTAATGCATATGCAAGGTCAAAAGCAACTTGCGTAAGAACATTTTCATGACCTAAGCAAAAATTGCTCTCTATGAAATAACCTAAGTAATAAATACAAAAAAAAAACCATAGGATACAGTAGGGTCGTAATAGGAAAGTACTTTATTACAACTTGATTGACATTCTTTGATGTAATTGTGTCACCCCAGAGAGTGAATACGTAGATGAGAGGAATATTATGAAGCTCTCCTATTATTGTTGCTCAAGTGCTCCTCGTCGTCATCATATCTTCTTTTTGAGGCATCTGCTTTCTCTGCAATAAAAAAGACATGTTGTCGCATTCACCACGTTTTACGAAATGTTACCGTGTTGCCGCATTTGTATAAAAACATCAAAATTGTGAAATACTAGACGCTAGAAACTTGCTTGTCACTGCAAAAATTGAAAAATTTTGCTGCCCTTGAAACATGCGATTTGGATTTTTTCGTACAAAAGTAGAGTAGTACGATCCTTTTTTTCAATAGTTTAGAATATTCAGGAAAACGTGGTTTGGATGGTTTATTCCTGGAATATGACTTGTTTATGACGTAATTTTTGTTCCCCTCTTTTTCCGGAAAAAAATTGGGACATTGCAACATCGCTGCCACAATACTGAATCACGACATAAGCCAATGATGTAAAACATGCAATTATGTACATAAAGTGACAAAAGACTGCAGTGCAAAACACAGCATAATGAGGGATTTTTTGGTCAAATCTAGTCGTTAGTCATACATACACAAGTGTTGAAAACACACTTTCAAATTACAGAGGTTTTTACTTAACGGAAATAAATTGTGATAATCACGCAACCTTTCTCTTCAATGTGCAGAGAAATAATGAAGACACACCTTCAAATTGCACCCTTTGTGTTTTTCTCTCGCATATTCATAAAAAACGACCTCGAGGGTTTTATAACGAAGCAAAAAATCTTAAAATCTCATGGTTTTATGCAGGTGAGATGCGTGAGTGAGCTGCAAGCAAGCAAGGCAAGCAAAATTCCAAAACGGGAATTGGTTGGGGGGGCCTTATTTGAAAAACAAGATTGGAAACTTTCATTCTAAATATGTGCTGTGCTATTCTGAGTCTAACTCAAGACATTTGTAATTTGCTAAGTCAAAAAGTTACCTCTTTTAGGAAGTTTGAAGTACAATTTTGCGAGGAAGATTTTTCTCGTGAATTTTATTGCTCAGATTGTCGTCCAAGAGAAATCACAACTTGTAAAGTTTTAGGGTTGTTGTCCGCCGACAATGGAGCAATCACCGCATTAACAAAACGGACCCAAGACAATAATTTTAAAACCTACCGGTATAATTTTGGTGACTTTACATTACAACTTGCTTCGATACACCGGTGTAATTTTGCAATTTTGGGTGTGAAAATTCAAATGAGACATTTTTGGTCATTTTGACCCAGTGAAAGATGCTAAGCGAGTTGAAAGATAGTGTCATAAAGTGAACTATTTCATGCTAATGAATAGCTTGAGAATGAGCTTGAGTAGTTTTTGTTGTACTTTTGCTTCAGTTGCACCCATAAAAAGAACTTGGAACTTTCACCGCATAAGGACTAGTATAGAGCAGCAAGGAGCCATCAGCGCATAGAAGTAGTAGTAGTACTTCGTACTCTACGACATTGCTCTTTGCGCTGCTAATGAATGAGAGTCGAATTTTCCTGAGAAATTCTCAACCCGCCCCTTGTTCCGCTCTGACCTCTACCTCGACCTCTCCATGAAAACCGTGTGGCTCCAATCGCGAGCAGCAGCTTTGAAAGCGAAAACGTAATATCGAGAAAATCCCCCATTCATCTTCATAAAACCCAGTGAAATCTCCTCTTTTGACCCACAGAGCAGCACTTTTAACAAAGGCAGAGACGAGAGAGGGAGACAAAAAACCAAGGACTCTTTACTGCAACGTCTCCTCGTACTATGCGAGAGCTGCGAGCAAGAAAACCTTTTGTTAGTACCTGATCGATAAAAAGGGTTGAGGCTACTTTTTTTAGAGCAGCTCCTACTACTCAAGGTCCTCTCGATTTCACCCTTGATTACAATGGAGAATAAGCAAGTAGAGTGAGATCTACCTTTGAAATATAAAATTGGGTCAATGTTACCATTTGTCATGCAACATAAAGTATCATTTTGGGATGAGATTATTATGGAGTGTTTTCTTTTATGGAATGTGTACAAAAAAGAGGGGAAGGTACTGGTGAGGAAGTCATATACTATCCTTGATTAATGGACCTGCTTAGCATGTGATTCAGGCAAGAAAATGATCCAATTTTAATTGTAGCCTTTGTTCCCATGACACAGTAGAAATAGAGTAGCTGACGTGTTTTGTAACTAAAATATTATGAGAAACAGAAAATCAATTGGACATTAAAAAAAGAACAACTTGCTGTGACAGCATTAAAACAGAAGTTTGATTTACTTCTACGACGCTTTAAAATAAGTATGAAAATTAAAATTTTACTCCTTTTCTTGCCTTTATTGCAAGGCTCCGAACATCCAGATTTCCATGAGTACATGAAAGAATTATTCGATAATGATTACAAGTGGGTGTCTTTCTTGACAGAATTGCAAAGCCAAGGTGTTGTTTGTCCTAAGTCTAGCGGCGGGATTATCTTTAAAAATTACGTATTTCGGTTCGCTGACAAATTCGACGAACTTTACCAGAAAATCAAAGATTCCAAGCAAGGCAATGGTGAGCTAACAGAGTTTCTAGGACAAGTTTTGACCACTGAAAGTTGGTTTGCCATTCTCCACGATATCGATATCTTAGAGAAAGAATGCTCAGCTGGATTTATGGGGTCTTATCATGTTGATGTGCCTAACCTTGCTGGTCTGCCTCCTATATCTCCAGAAGAAGCCAATTTCTACTTGCAAAAGGCTAAATTGTACCAAGGATATGGAAAGGATGGTTGGAAAGGTCCATTTAGTACTTTCATGCCTAATTATATGAAGACTAAAAATTGGTTGAAATTTTTCCTCCATTTTGAAGATCAAAAATTCTACTGTTTTTATGCTTTACAAAACTCTGGAGTAAAGGAACCAAATATCACTATGGGATATTTACCTGAAGCAACGGACTCTATCAAAAACTTTCAACGTGATGTTACCAGGCTGATTGGTAATGTTGTCAACAGAGATATACCCAAAGGTAGACCTTTATCAGAAGAACTGGAAAATTATGTCAACACCCCGCTTACCGATCATAAATGGGCGCAAATCATCAACGAAGTTGCCAAAATGGAAAGCCTGTGTACCGAAAAATTGCTTGGAAAAAACTTTGTTCATTTCAGTTGGCCCTTCATAGCTGGTGTTTCCAAAGACCCTTTGCTGTCCTACCAAATGTCAAAAATGATAGCAAATTTATTAGAAGATTTATACGAGTCACTGCAATAAAAGTCATGGATAAAATGGGCCTTCAAGCTGTCGTCTGGGAGGCCTAATGGAAACATCATCTCCATATCCGCTTGCGTGGTTTTCAACAGAAAAGGGTAGGGATCCATCTTGATTTCTCTCGTAGGAATTTCCCGGGCCGGGTGTCATGTTGTGATCCCGGCCTCGGTGGCCTATAGCATATGGAAATGCCAGTACAACAAGGTAGAAGTAGGGGACCCAACTCGACCTAGTCTCATAGGGATATATCTTCCTTTGGATGCCTCTCCTTCGATCCGAGGAGCCAAGGCGCGTGAAACAACAGGTCAACTCATCCGAGCGTGAAATGGAAAATTTCTGTGAACTTCGATCGTGACTTTAAAAAGTTGACATCACAACTGCAACTGCTGCTGCTGTGAAGTTTTCATGCTTTGCCACAGAAAATCAATCAGTTTTTAGTTAGTAGACTCTCATCCTTCGAAAACAATGACGTCATTTTGTGGCCGAAGAATCCTCGTTTCCTAATGCAAATATGGCGTTGTAAAACTCCTTCCGTCTAGCCACAATTATGTTTAGAATCATTTTGGAACCTGTTACAACTTCCTCCAAGGTGATTTTCAAAATTGTGAACAAAAGCAAATTGGAAAAGTGCATAAAACAATCCTTCTCTTGCACATTTTAGTAGCAAAAGAAAGTAAAGTTGCTTTTTGCTTGGTTGATTGATTTTGCAGAAAATACTTAGTTCTCTAGTTTTAATAAGAATTGAACACTAAACAGAAAAGATCCCATGCAAAATACAAATTAGCCAATTGGTCATGGTCAGACTTTCTTAGAAATTCTTTGTAAAGTGATTCAAAATGACGCAGGTTGTACTTCACCCTTCTTTCTTTCTTTCCCCTTTGGTAAAGCCATTCTCACGCAATATTTACATTCAGTTTCAAACTTTTGTCACCATAAATGGTGCTGAACAAGGACTAGTATACCAAGATCACACATCTGTTTCAGACGAATTTTTCTATGCACCTTGTTTTGGTGCTTGAAGAACAGAGCACAGGGGGCACCAGCACACACAGGTTCGTACGTACGCATGTGTCCCACATGCCCAAGAAGAGACCTGAGAGTGAGTGTGGGCACTCTGGCAGAATTTTGTCTGGAGCTAGAGGTGTGTTAGGAGCTGACTTTAAGGTGGAAGGAAGCGGCTTTAAGGCAGGCTCTCAGGCAGGCTCTCAGCTTCCAGCTACAGCCAGTTTCTCCCCACCTGAGATCAGTGTACCAGTGATCAGAGCCTACGTCTACTTTTTTAAAGTTCTAAACTTTTAAGAGTAAAGCCCAAAGCCTTTGTTGAAAACCCCAGAAAAAAAAGTTTGATTTGAATTTGTTTGAGCACAGCTGTTGTACATCAGGTCCTCCTACGATAAAACCTTCAGTGCAAAGCGAGTAGTGGGAGTGAAGGATAATTGCTCTCGTCCAGTGATTTGAACGCTTCCTTATGCGCCAATTGTAGACCAAAAGAGCCTTTACTCGGGCTTACTTTTAGCTTTGGCCTTTTCCCAGAAGATTTTAGTGGCCTTGAAGAAGGAAATCAAAGGTTTTTGTGCCAGGTGTACTGCAGTGCTTGATGCAGTGTTGTGAATGTCTTTCTTTACGAACAAGCTGCATCAGAGCTGCTAAACAAGAGCTCTGGATTGTATCAAGCTACTGCAAATAATGATTGTGATATAGAAGAGAGCAGAGCAGCAGTACAAGAAAAAAAGAAAAACATGTCACGAAAGTTGATGAAGTTTCTCATCCTTTTTGACAACTCTAACCTGTTGTTCTTTCCCGGCCAGTTTTTATCCGGACGTGTCATATTGGAAGTTGACGATGATATGCCTGTTCTAGGTAAGAAATACAACTTTTAGGCCACTTTTCCGGCCTTCCCATATAATTTCAATTTTTGCAAAACTGAAACGTCAAGTCTGAAAATGTTATTAGAGCATGCCACTAAATTAATGGTAATGTTATGTTATGTCGTGGATGTGAAACGTATCATTTTGATCCAGTCATGCATACCACCCTAAGTGTTTAGAAATCTCAACAGACAAAATGTTGGAGGAGAAGGTTTCGCCTTCCTTTCTCTCCTTATTCTTCTCAGTTATTGTTGTAGCTCAGGCTTCTCTACGATAAGAGCAATGTCACATTTCATACCTGCTTGCATCATCTGCTGTCAGGATTTCATTTAGATCACTTTTGAGTACAATGGGTATAGAAAACCGTGGAATGACCATGTGGTATCTCGGTTGCATCTTTATACACAACATAAGACATCTTACCTTTCAAAAGGATTCTTTCTTGGTTGATTTTTCAACCACTGTGTAGTGTGCATCGAAAATGATGATGCCTCCTTGCATGGTTATTTCATATTGTGACTTTTTTCCTGTTGCATCACCTTTTTTTGCCGCTGATCCTCCGCACACCTCCCATCTGCATTTTTCTTCATCAAATTGCATTGATTTTCACTATTTGCTCTCGTCTCGTCTTCTACATGTATATTTTGTGACAGCTGAAAATTCAAAGCCAGATCTTTTTTATGGTTAGATGTCGTTAAGGATAGTGACTGCCAAACCAGAACAACTTGTTTTTGAGAGGGCTTCAAAATGCATCTGTTTTAGCACTAGTGATGATGACTAACCGTTTAAAAAAGGTTCTCATGCGGGGAGAAGTGACACAAGCATTTACCGATATTTAGAGGAAGTTACAAAGTATTTTCGATCTTTAGAGTATTTTCAGGGAAGAGGCAGGGATTTTATTGACATTTCGACCTTGCGGAATTTTCGTCATTTGATGTCGTTTTGCTGCTGCATTCATTGTTGTTGCACCCTAATTTAGCAACAATGGAAGGAACTCCAATGACGACGACGACGCGAGACGTGCTTTATGACATTACAAATATTTTTTTCTTATATCAAAAACTCAAAGTTTGGACAGTATTTCTTGCGGTTTTTGGAGAGTCATTGCTGCTAAAATTTGATATCTAGCCTCCAGATTTTTTCGTCCTACTGCTGCCTCATCTGTGGGAATTTTAAAACTCTTTTTTTTACGGCTGCTGCTCTGCTCGAAGAGCAACTCGTGAGAGAGCAACTGTCACAAAGATACTTGATCCGAGTAGCATTTTCAATCTTTTGCACTATTTTTCCCCTTAATCTCTGAAGTCTGAGTAGTTTTAGTTATGTCTATCTTGATCTGAGGATCTTTTCAAAAGTCTTGTCTCGTTTGTTTCCTGTCATCCCACTGCAGTTTAGTTTGACCTTTATCATTAGTTAGTTCTTTTAGTGCTGCTGCTGCAACAAAATTGTGACAAAATTGACAGTGTCACATCAGATTTTGCTTATCTCATGTTACATTTGAAATTTTTCAAGTAGGTCAAGGATAAACATAAAAAAGTCTCAAAATGTCTTCTATGCTACTTTTTACTAAAAATACAGAATTAGAAGTAGGTCATAGAAATGTAAACAAAATAAAATTGAAGGCAATAATCATGGCAGCATGGGTGATGACTTGAACGTTTCTATAGATTTTCACCAGAGAATTTTCACACCCTTGATTGACTTTTTGATCTGCTTTCGCAACAAGTCTCTTCAATGACGTTGGCAAAAAATCCAAGAATCATTTGAGATGATGCTTCCTGCTGAGTTTTTCCATAAAAGCTTGTGGTTTTTCTTTAATGTGCACCGCAGAATCAAGTAGCTTGAAAACGCTTTTTCAAGTACACAACAACCTACACAAAGTAGATACATAGTGGCGCAAAAAAGAGACAATCATGCAAAAATGTTTGACAGGACAAGGTTGTTGCTATTTTCAAGAGCCTAGAAAAATAGACATTAAACTTCCGTACTATTCATTCTATCATCTGAGAAAATCTGAGGTGGTGCTAAAGCAGGTAGTAGTGCACATCTTAGCTTAGCTACAATGGTACTATTCATGTGCCAATCTTGTTTCCAAATGTAAAGTCCCTCCTCCCGTAAAGATACCGAAATGGACTTTTGTATAAAAATGTTTTACGCTTCTCAAGTTCTTGCACTACTGCTGAACTGCACCACAATGCATTCTTTGATGTCCTTGTTATACAATTTTGGGAGCAGCTTTGGGGACTTTTTTTCAAGCAAACGTTTGGAGCTACTCAAGCTCATGGTCATCTAATCATTATGCTGCATGCTGTTTTGAAGAGAAAACTGACACTGTTTGATACCAATTTTGAGTGGTACTACAAGACGTGTGTCTTTTTTCATCTCTCTCCTCTCCTCGACTTCTAGCGGAGGAATTATTCAACGACAGTGCCAAGGGTGATTCATCATCAAAACTTTCTTCTCTAATTACCCAGGCTATTTGGAGAGGGAGGCAACGCTAAGAAGTAACTGCAACTGTAATCGTGCCACCTTATTTTTCGCACATTTACTAACAATAAACAACAGATTTTAGCAGCAGCAGCAACTAAAACCTTGATTGATTTTCACTGTGGTGTTTGCTTGCTTCTCGCTGGGTGTTGTAAAGTGCGAAGTAGGGCCATCATCGGCTGCAGGGCAATTTGTGGCTATTGAACATCTTCTTGGGAAACAGAAATCATTAGCTGGACTTATGGCATGGGCATCATTTGGAGTTGAGCTGTAATTGATGCCTGTAGGCTGAAGGCTTTGAAGCAAAATATGTTGCCTCAGCTCCTCAGCTACCTACATAAAATTCAAAGCTACCTTCACTATTTTGCATATATGAGATGATGCTTTTGGAAATTCCACTCCAAACATCAGTCTACATCAGACTTCTTTTCCAAGTCATTACCTGCTTCTAATGGATGATAGATGGTACGAAATTTGCCTTTGACATCAAACCGCAGCAGCAGCTCAGGAGCAGACAGTTTTTCCAGCCTAAATATTATCTGGAGGAAAAATCAAGGCAGCAAATTGCAGGGGAAATGATTCATGGCTGAATCTTCTAAGAGATCCTTGAAGGATTGTGAGTAATTGCAGGATGATTGAATTGATGCACAGTTAGTGCGAAGACTACATGATAGTACAAAAATTGTTTGTGGGTTGCAACAAATACTGAAAGACGAGCCACATATTTCTTCTGTTGTTCCAATTTTGAGATACTTCCATTTGCATGGTTTTATGGTTGATGGTAGTAGTGATGATGATGGTGAGTAGTGTGTGGGTCTCCCATCGGCACTTTTCTTCTGTTTTCCATTAGTCATTAACTATGGGGGCCGCAACGTGGAATTAATTGGCTTTTGGTTGTGAAGGAATGAATGTACGTCACTCATTTCATCATTGACATGGAAGTTATGGTACCTGTCACTCCAAAATGCAACGTGCAAAAGTGAAACTCAGACTTGTAAATTAAAAGGAGTCGAGTACGAGTAGAGCTGAGCGTAGCTAGGTTGCTCCTGCTGCTTTAAAGCCAGGGAAGAACAGGCTCATTAGAAAATCTCCCCGCCTAGCTGCTTTTTATCAAAAAACGTCAACGTGAGGACACTTTCATGTCACGACATTGACAGAAATTCCCTTGCACATTTTTGCTAAAATACTCACGTTTGGCAGTGTTAGTTTTTCGTGCATTTTGGTCTCTCAAATATTTGAATTTAGTCCGCCAAAATGTCAAAAAAAATGTTGTTTTTTGCATTTCCGACCATTGGCCCGGATCTAGAAATCTAAAATTGAATGAATGACCAAAATGGGTAAAAACAGAAACTGCGTGGATATGAATGGCATTCCCCTGGCAAAGCCAACGCTCTACACACAATGGCCAAGATGTTATCTTAAAGATATTGGCCATCAAAGTCACGAAGGAGGCATAGGCATCATGTTCAAGCCTCATCACCTTTTTTTCACAAGCCGGTATATTTGCAGTTGGTACACAAGTGAAATCCGATGAAATCCGAGCCTTGATTTGATTTTCCTCGGGTTACCATTTTTTTCTGCTCAAGATTCTTTAACACCAGACCTGCTGCCTGCCGCTCCGGCGATGCCGAAAGTTGAGTGCTGCATCTTTGATTCATAGACAAAGAGTTTTCGTGATTTTTGAGCGGCATCGTTGACCATAGAGTGCATTTCTCTATTACCTACTTTTTTATGAGCGCGTGCTCACGCTATTCGGACGTAATGGAATCTTGGTTTCCATGCTGGAGGCTCATTTGGAATGTTAGTGTTATACCTCGCCGGTTGAAATTCTAGACACAGGTCAACAATCGTACTACCGTCACTGATTTCACCAGAAATAAAAAAGGCTCTATGACTTGTAGTCTTCGAGGCCTTTGCTGGCTTTACGTAAAGCAATGATACTACTTTCCTACTATTCTTTAGGTTTCGTTAACAAGCTGCCTTCATTCAATAGCAGAAATCAAAAGGCTCTATAGCGATGATAAGACACAAAGAAAGTGACAATTAGCTCACTCTTTTACTTCAGTGGCAATCAAGAACGGCTTCGAAAGTCTTGATATTATGCCCCAACCTTTTACTACAATGGGTCGTATGGATCGTTCTGGGTCCTCCGGGTTGTTTTTCGGTACGCCCAGTTCGAATATCTAAATTTTCCGAGGATCTTCTTCGTTTTTTTAATTGGGAAAAAAAGGATGTTCAATTTACAAAATAAATCATTTAGCTTGAGAGGCCTATTGTTTCTTCCCAAATCGTGCTTCGTGAGTAAACTTGAAAGATTGTTTTTTTCATAAACTATCCGTGTTTATAATGAACACAATCTCAATCTTGAAGAAGAAGACGAAGAAGAGGCAACTCTAAAGCCAAATGCTGCACGTAGTCGTTGCGTTACGAGAGAAAATTGTAGAGTATTGTTGGGCTTGAAGAATTCAGTATTCACCTTGGAATTGACCCTCACAGTCAGCAACCTCTTGAAGCAATGTGCATCTCTGATGAGAATTGAGTAATGATGACAGCAGCAGCAGCTGTGGAATATGTCGAAACTTTTTCATTATTGAACAGAGATTCAATTTCTCGATATGACTCTCATCTGATCATCACGGTTCTTTCTTCGATGATCACTGCACACACTGACTATGTACTATAGCGAAAGCCGGATCTGTTGACCATGGAAATGCAAGCAACTAAAGCCTCTTTGGAATGCAAATCACACTTTGAACATAGTGTTGGAAATTAACCAAAAAGGTCTTATTTGAATTTTCAGCAATTTTTGTGCGGCTAATTTTTCAACTATTTTAATTTCAACCAATTTTGTAAATGGCTAGTTTTTCAAATATTTGAAATTTCGCGCCAAATTTGACAATATTATAATTGTAGATTCCAATCTAGATTTTTGGCAGGCTAATAAACGTAGCTCGCTTCGCTCGCAATGTTGCAAAATGAGACTTATTGAGTGGGTTTCAAACAGGGTGTTCAAGCATAGCACAGCAAGGCTTATGTAAATTTCGGGAAGTGAACAAATACCACTTGGCAGCAGAAGCAGTTGAAACAGAGAGGGGAAAAAATGGAGGCGCCAGTGAATCGATTATGCTCTTGTTTCTCCTATGCAATTTGTAAAGCTCCATTTGACAGTTGATCATTTTCTTCCTGGAAATCTTTTCTCTACTAATGGAAGAAGAAGCATCAGCATTGGTAGTTTTGCACCTTTTCTTTTCTACAATACCTCAATTTTTAGGGTAGATTTTGCTGTCTACGTAACTCAAATCTGCTGGGGGAAAAAAAGGAATTGAATTTTGATGTAACAAATCATAGTGAAAACCAAGCTCTTCGCGCCCCGCACTGCCGTCCACAAAACTAGAGAATAAATGTGATTCGCCACACTTTCTGGCTCTTCTGTTGTAAATGCTGACCGCAAAAAAATAGACCCGCGGGCCACCCTAACAAAAAAGTTATAGCAGTGTTTCAACTATTCTTCAACCCCTTGCTTGGCTACGTAGTCGTAGAGTTGTGGGACATCCCATGTTTAATTGACGTTCAAATTAAGTTGTCACTATGTACTGAATTAATGAATCTTGCTTGAAAGATTTTCGTGTGTAAGAAGAAACGCCGCCGAAGAAACTCTAATAATGGCTTTGTTTCCTGGAAATCCCTTTACTACTCTTTGAAATTGCAATTCACTGCATGTAAACGTACGAAAATTACAAATGATGGTATCTGTTCTCATGTCTTTTTTGCAATTGTATATATTGTCTCCTACTGTGGCCATTTGGCGAGATGGTTTTATTACCGTGGAAACATTTTTGCACATTTGAAAATAACTCATAAAATCTTCTTTTTCAACATTGCGAGCATAGCGAGCTATACTTATTTTCATAGAAAATATGTGTTCAAATAAAGTATTTTGGCGTGAAAATTCAAACAACGCCCGTTTATTAGCCGCAAGACAAAGTTATCATCCCTTTTTCGATTTCTAGATGAGAGAGAGAAAGAAAGAGATCTCGTCTCGATTTTCTAATCCACTGACATTATTTTAGATGAAGTATTAGGGCGTGGTATTTTTGTTTGAAGAATTATAGCATGACTCATTTTCCCCTCTTCTATTTCAGGTCTATTCTTCCATGTGGTTGGAGAAGGTGTTGTCAATTTGTCAAAGAAGGCCGAGAATTTCACAGACAAAGAAAATTACATCGACTTCAGGCTCCGATTACTTGGAGAACCAGGTAAATAATAGATCCTTCGCGGAGCGGCTTTTAACGCAGAAAAGAAATGGTCGTGATTTTGATGATTTCACGATTTCCTTCCTCATTGTTTTACATACAGCAAGCAAGCAGCGAAGTTGAAGGTGACCATTGCTAGCAATCAAAGTGAAAACGGCTATAATTCATTTCGGCAAAAGACTACTACTACTGCAGTCAGTAGAGTCGTATTTGCTCACTGGGAAAAATGACTACTAGTACAGGGTGTCCAAGCAAGTTTGGAATATGGTCTGAGCAAAATTAAAGTTCATAAAAATTAGACAAAGTTGGATTAGGTTGTCAATTTTGCACAATTTTACGAACTTTCTTGGCCACCCTGTATAATCCTCCTTGCAAAGAAGGAGCTGCAGAATTGCCGCCGCCGCTGCTGCAGACTACCTTCGTCAATATCCTGTAAAGTTTCACGGACTTCCTATTACGATTTTCTTCCTATATGGCTCAATTTATCATCACCCTGCTGCTGCTGCTGCTTGCGAAGTTCCTTCCAACAGCTCTCAGTCAGTACTCACGATTATTGGGCGTTCTGCCGATTGCTCTATTTCCTTGCATCTTCCCCAACTTTGATATACTGTGGGGTACCAAAAGTCAAAATTGGATGATGAATGGGAAAGAGCTGAAGGCAGTGCAGAAAATGCACAGTAAGCAAAACTGTCCAAAAGTTTTTCTTTGTGAATGACGTCATGATTTGGTGAAACCCTGACAACCTTTACTATTGCTACTTCAATTGCATTGATGACATTCATGTGTGGAAAAAGGTCAATTCCCACGAAATGTTGTGTAATTAAAAATTGGTCATCATTTTTCAATAGAAATCTTTTTCCCATTCCCATGCAGCAAAAGAGCAGTATTACGTACATACAGAAAGTGTCTCCTCCTTTCAAAACCTATGGCAGCGTAATTATGTGTTGCCGCAACAACTCTAAAGTTTAGAGACTCTGAAAAACCACATCACTTGAAGATGCACAAAAAAAGGGGTTCACCTAGGGCCAAAGTTTGTTTGCATTTTGCATTTCCCATCTTCCCTAAAATGAGATGTGTCTTCCTTTTTCCATTTTCTCGCATGATAATACGGTGAAATTGTTGTTGTAACACATTGTTTAAAAATCACTCAAATATTTTTAAACAGTCTCATTCAAAAAATTACTATTCAAATACATAGGCATAAAAAATCAGAGCAGAGTTAGAATTGATTTTGGCGTGAAAAATCAAAGTGAGACATTTCTTGTGATTTTCAAACACAATATGAGTAGGCTTAAAATATTTTTATCAAGGCATAATATTTTCCTCGTCGCTTTTGTCATAGCACGGGCAAATTGAGACACTTTTACACGGTCATTTTCCCATGATTTGTCAACGAATTGTTACCTCTAAATGTATTGCTCTGTGCAGCTACTCACTACGTGATATGCCCCGGAAATTAGACTATGATTAAGTGAAGAAGAGGACGCTGCTGCTGTCTGAAAGTATCGTTCGCCTTCTTGTCTAGCCTTTAGCCAAGAAGATTTCTAAAAAGGGAGAATTTCTATAGAGGCTCTTATGTAGCAGCAAGTATAAGACGTCTTCGACCCTCAAATTAAGAGAAAACCGCGAAGGTTTTACTGTTACATTGTGTATGGAGGATACGCGAGACGAGGAGAGGGGCAGCGCAAAAAACCAAATAAGCTGAAATACGATACTAACAGCCTATAATAATAAAGAATTTTTTCCTCTCAAAACACTGCTTTAAAAGCGTGTTGAAGGTCGAGTAGAAGATACTCCTCGCGATTTCTGAAATGCAGCAGCTTCTTCAGCCTTTTTTTCCCTTTTCAAAAAGCACGAGGAGAATACGAGCATAAGCATCTTAGGACATAGGCTTGTGTTGCATCTTTAATGACTTTAGAAAAGAGACAGGGTTTTGAAAGAAAAAAAATGTACAAAGCAGTAAAAAAGAAAGCTAATTTTTTTCAACTTTGGAGGTCTTTTCCCTAAAATATTCGAAATGTTTGAAACAAGAGTTTTTTGAGTTATTTTCCAACACTGTGGTAGTATTTCACCTAGAAAACTTAGGTCAGCATTTCATTTTGCAGCACAAAAAGTGAAGGTCATGCTTATAAAGCGGTATTTTCTTTTATGTTACACATTTGCATCATTCTTGGCTTGTAGACTTTATTTCGCAGAGGTCTTCATCAAATGATGACAAAGAGATGAATAGGAACTAAAGCATGACTCGTAACTGCAGACGAATTCTTTTTTAATCTGCTGTGATGTCTTCGTTGCAGGTGGTGAACCGGTTCTTTTGTCTGGAGGCATCCACAGTTTTCCTTTCAAGCTTGGTCTTCCTTTAGGCCTTCCCTCGACCTTTTTGGGCAAGCACGGTTGGGTGCAGTATTTTTGCAAGGCAGCCCTCCGCGAAGAGACGGGGCTAACCCACAAAAATCAGCAAGTCTTCATCATCATGAATCCCATCGATCTCAATTTGGAGCCACCGATCCTTGCGGTAAGATTTTTCTATACTCATTTTTGCAAGGTCAAGTGAAGATGATTTTTCAACACCACAATTCGGCCTTTTTTTCTACACTTTTTAAAGAGGAAGTCATTCTTCAATCTTGGCCTACCGCTCGTTCGTTCACTTTTAAAAACATTTTCAGAAGTACTACGACGAAATTTTCCTCATTTCCTCATCCCTCTTTATGCGATTTTTATCTCTTCCATTTAGGAAGAAAGGTCTTTTACCAAATCCTAAAATTGGTTTTAATCCGTATTATTTTCCTAAAATACTGGGGATTTCACTTTTGGTTAAACATTTGAAACGATGCAAAGCTCTTGCCTCAAGCATATGATTTTGCTTGCAAAAGCTTTGCTGATGCCCTAAGTCTTTTTTGAGCAAGAATCTGCCTACGGTAGAAAATCGCATCATGCAACCACAATTTATGGGGGCGCCATACAAATTCAGGTCAATAAAGGGACTCGTAAAAGAACTAATCCATTTCCTGGAGGTGATGAGGAAAAGAAGTCGTGAGGTAGGAGGCAAAAAATGCCAACTCTGCTGCGCGTGAGATTTTTGTTTTTCTACTTAACCTATGAGGCACTTTTTTAAATAGAGATGTTCTCGGCATTTTTTATGTATGCTTATTTTTGTGTTATTACAGCAACCATTCCATTGCGAGATCGAGCACAAAATTGGGTTGACCTGCATGACCAACGGCGCGGTGACCTGCAGGGTTCGTTTGGACCGGGGCGGATACGTACCGGGTGAAGCAATTTCCATTTGGGCAACTATTGCCAACAATAGTCGAGTCACTATCAAGCACACAAGAGCATCACTAACAGAGGTGAAAAATCCACAATTTGGAGGCTAAAAACTAATTTGATAATTAATGAATGACCTTCCCTACCTTTTACGATTTTGTCCATTTTTGAGATAGTTCGACGTATGGGCAGCTGCTAAAGCCAAAAAAGATTTTTATCAGAAATTTTGCTCATCTATATCTCTTGTCAGAAAACGTCAATGAGCCTTGACCAAGCCACTTTTTCTGTCAAAATCAATAAAAACCATAGAAGAAAATGCACAACGAAGGGCAGCAGCTACAGCGAACGATTCGCAGCAGCCAAGCGAAACGCGATGTTTGAAGTTTTACCGAATTATTTATGTGGACGTTTTGATCGTTTTCTCATACCTGTCTTTATAGGGCTCGTAAATAGCACCTGTTAGTCTGCTCTGTTCAGTACAAAATATTCCAAGTAAATCACCACTCTAATGTTGCCTCATTATGAGCAAAACACCATGAAAAAATTTCTAAATGTTAGAAATCTACGAGCCAGAAAGAAGGCACAATGTTTGCAATTCTATCAAAAAGTCTCATTTTATGTACAACATTTCATATTTGAATTTTCACGACAAAATCAAGCGCAATTTGGGCCGAAAAATAATATCAATATATTTTGTTTTAAAAATTCAAATGCGACATCTTTTTGGAGACTTTCAGCAAAGTCTATGCAAGGAGAAGAAAGAGAGGCTTTGATAATTGGTAAAGTGCTTGACGTTAAAATTCTTGCACGACGACCCTGTTTTAGCATATCTCGCAAGTTTTCAACCTACTCTATGGATGGCAGTATATTTCAAAACGTCATTTGCATTTTAAAGGAAGCTTAGCTGCCTGTCGCTGATAATCTTATGCGCATGATGACTCAATAACTATTTTTAGCGATTGTCATGGCCACTCCATATCTATCGATGCGCGATGCTGGCAAAAAACCGAACCGTTTTTACCTAATTGTCTGCCTAGATGGCGGCCACCCTTGTGAAAAAAATAAGAAAATGCAATTTTTTGACTTGAGTTGAGCAGCATGCTTGAAATTTATGGTGCGATAATTTTGCCAGCGTACTAAATCTGCGATTTTTTGCTTTACAGACCATTCAGTACATAACGCGAAGCAAAGTGATCGAGACTGAGACCCGCGAGCTGTCATCGATTAGTCGAGGAAAAATCAAGTTCGGAGAAACCGACGACTGGAAAAACGAAAAGTTGTTCGTGCCGCCTTTGCCTCCGACAAATTTGAGAGGATGTCATCTTATTAGAATCCAATATGATGTTTTTGTAAGTTGATTTTCCCTGTTAATCTGGTTGTTATACAACTGATAATCTGCTGGGGGCGTAACTAAATCGCAAATCTAACGGAAACAACGAAAATATTTACTTGACAGTTTTTTCGCCTTTTTGACACACTGAATGAGTTCTTCTATTTTAGTTCAAACTTTAAAACTGCATAGACCGTGAAATATTAAATCAGCAATTGCAGATTTTCTCACGTTTGTTAATTTTTGCTGTGACGCAGAATTTTCAAGCAAGAGACTAAATCATTCTTTTGATGCAGGTTTTTTTTTTGTCTTTTTAAAAAAGACACGTCCTAAGGCATTTTTTACCAGATTAGTAGGTGACAAATGCTGACAAAATTAGCTGTGCTGCTGACCGCGAAAAATGTAAAATAGCGCGTGTGAGGAAGGACTTTTTCTCCAATTGACTTTGACCACATAGTTTTGACAAGACTTTAAAACTTGTAACAATTTAGAATTCAAAACACATTTGTCTCTCTACCCCAACATCACAGACTCATTTAATTGTCATGAGAAAGACACAAACTAAAATCCTCATGAATGTAGGTCTCCTCATTTGCGTGCAAAGAATCCTTGAGAGAAACCATTACGTGATTTCCTTTTGGTATTTGCAATTATCGTAATTAACCCCAGCAGTAGCAGCACCATCTAACCTACTTTTATGGGTTTATTTTTAAACTGATGAAATCTCACAAATCACAGAAGAGACCCATGATTAAGGTTGAAGAATGGCTGCCTTCATTACATATCTTGATTTATTTACCATATTAGAAGAATCTCATCTTCCCTCAGAGAAAATATAAAAGGAGTTATGAAGATTTATGTTTGATATCTTCTAACGAGTAAAAGGCAGATAGAACAGACTTTAAAGCAACTGATTTATAGTCGTTGCATATGCCGTTTTTTGCAATTAGTTGCAGTTTTTTTTAATTAACTTGGCTCTCTGAGTCTAACTTCTCAAGAAAATTATTCAATCTAAAGTGTCTGAAGTGTAGAATTTTTTTGAGTTGTGATTAGAAATCGTTTTTCTAAGAAGTCATTTTGTATCTCATCTGATTTCAGTTCGTGGTGACGCCAAGCAATTTAGAGAAGGCGATCAAACTACAGCTGCCCATCATGTTAGCTACATACCCACTGCGAAATGAGGACGGCACTTTACGAAGAAAGAATAAGATCGACTACCCAACCACATTACCCATTTTCAGACCTTGGCTTGACGAGAAAACCTTCCAATAGATCCGCAATTTTTCAGCATCCCGGTGTGCCATGATACTAATCTAATTTCTAATTGTTTGGCTACTTTTTCCGGGCAAATCAATCTCGAATCGAAGAAAATCCGGATTATTCCCACTACAAGTTATATCCGTCATATCCGTCCATTTTCTTGATTTAGTTTTGCCCACACAACACAATTTATACAACCCATTTTGTACAGTTGAGCGAGCCGCCGCCCAAGTCATCATTTTTCACCTTTTGGTGTGCTTTCGCTTCCTTTTCTCAACTTTCTTTCAAGTTCTCCTCCATTCTTTTTCCTGCTACTATTGACATAATGCATGGGTGTGACACTTCAACAGAATAAACTGTTTTAAGAAATATGTGTGAAACTGACTTCCTCTATCTACTCTTCCGTCATTTAATTTTGGCCCGCGTTCAACTATTTTACAACTAGAATTTTGACTCAAGCTTTTTTTGGAGTCTCCTCAAATAAACATTGATTGCTTTATGTGCCACCTGCGAAACATTTGCTGTCAGAAAAGAAAGCCCTTGACCATGAATTTTCGCAACAACTCGTCAAGGACACAACTTCTGCATAAGTGTTAAAAACATTTCCGCAAAGAGATAAATGGGCGGAGATTTACAAATTCTTCATATCGTCTTCAAAGTTCAAACTTGACTTTTCTGATGATTTTGATCAGAATAAAGAGAATTTTTATTTGAACTTGCTTTCGAATATGTGAGAATCCTTGTGGTGTAAGATGTCAGAAGCAATAAGAAACAGGCGTTTCTTGGTCGTCATGCTTCATTGCCTGCCTATAAGGAGTACAAAGTGACCGGCCTTCTGCAAAGAATAAAGCAGACTTCGTCTCGTCTATCTTTGCTTCCTCAACAGATCTTCGCTACTTAAAACTACTTTCCATTTTAGGAACTTTGAGTCAGACTTTCTTGATGCACGAGAAGCAACGTGTTGCTTAGGAATTCGTGTAACGTATGTTTACCTTGAGCTTCTCCATTATTACTCTTGACTTTTGGCTTCCTTCGTCTGCCTATCATTACTCAGCTACGTGTACTACTACATGTTAGAAATTCCTTACAGTGACCTATGTAATGTAATAAGCTTTGACGTTGTAATGTTAAACTTTAAAAGTTTAAAAGCAAAGCGGTTCATTGGGTACATAGTCAGCTTTCGAATTGTCGCAATTTATCACTTTCAAAGGGCAGAAATGTCAAAGAGTTGAGGTGTTGAATATAGATGCTTACGAAATAAGGAACTTTAAAAGATTCTTTGACGTTAATACAGTACTACTGCTTAGTGCTTATCAATGTGGAAAATGTGAAAAATGTGGCAAGAAAGTGTAATTTCTACAGTCTCGTCTACGCGCTTTGTAAAGCATTAGAAAGCGTGATGATCTTCGTGAGTTAGAAACAAAGTACGTTACACGTGGGTAACATTTAAAAAAGAGTCTCATTTTGTAGTCGAAAGGTCTTCTCCTTATTTGCAAAATCGTCAGTATTTTGAAAGTAACAAAATGTGAGACGTCACCTGCTTAAACTTGGAATTTATCACTTAACTTTTTTTGAGTCATTTCCGTTTAAGCTTTCGAGTAGTCACCTGAGCCGGAAGATTTACTGGAAAGCTTTAGTAGTAAAAGACGTTGCGCTCGGCAAAAGAGCAGCAGCAAGCTTGCGGCAATACGTGCAGTCAGTAGTAGGACGATACAACTCCGTTTTTCTTGCATCAGTTTGTGCATTGCCAGCAACAAGTAAGCAGTGTGTCGTCCACCAAAGGAAGGAATGAAGTGTATTTCACATTTTGGTAAGTTGTATATCCAATTATCATCCGGATTCCGGATTCCGGATTTAGCGTTGCTAGATCCGGATGTCACTATAAACAAGCGAAGCGATAAAGGTTTACTTTCAACGTTTGAATTTTCGCGCCAAAAATAAAACTATAATCTAACGTACAATTTTTAGCGACAGAATAGACTTACTCACTCGCATAAATGCAGGATCAAATACTTCAAAGAATTGTGAACTCTGACCTGTGATTTGACTACATTTCTTGCACGCGTCTACTTACTAAAGACAGCAACAGCAGAATTTGCAAGATTGTATCGATCGTTTTTTGCACTCTCTCTATCTTTCCTTTGTAGAAATCCTACTGCAATGAATATGGCCTCGTATCAACAAAGAATTCCTCTCAAAGGAACAGAGGACAGTATAGACTATTTTACTGACGTCTTAAGATCCACCAAAGATCAAGTGGGTGTCAACAGTGCCGAGGTTTTGTTAAGAGCTATGGTATTTTGGCATCATGGTGGCGGATTTAGATTCTTGCACCAGTTTCCTACCTCGGCCAGCAAACGAAATAATGGAAGAGTCTCAAGGATATTCTACTTGCAAGTTTTGACTACGGCTGATGTCATGGAACAAATCAACACCGAGTTGGATCGAGTTAGGCGGGGATATGCATTGAAATCCTTGCTTGATACTCAAAATGTTGGCCGAGCAGAGTTTTTATTGGAAGCTTTGATATTCATCTTGGAAGTATTCAAAACGAACAGAACTTCAACCAACAGGTACATTATAAGTTATTCTTCTTAATCAATCGCAATTGAGCAGGTAGCTAGCCTATAATATAAAGTATGAACCTTCTGGACCAGAGGTTCTGGTTCATACAGAAATTCTGGTATTGAAGTAAAAAAAAATAACGAGGTCGTTGTCATTCATGTACCTGGTACTGGGTACATGTATCAATGTACTCCAAAACTTCTCGGCTCTCGCCAAAAGCGCACCTAAAGTCTCCAAAAGCCTCGCGAGAGTCTTGAGTCGTTAGTATGTTATTAGCAGACAAAGCAATTAGAGGTGGAACTTCAGAACCTTCAGAACATGAAATACGGGTCGCAGAGGAGTATGAGGAGAATGGAGATACAGCCTCATCCGCAGCAATCAACCGTTGTAACCCAGCTGACCAGATATAATGAGTCCAATATGTGCGATTCAGTAACCAATGCCATTTTCCTATTGCTTACACTTTTGCTATTGGGCTGTCTTGTTTTTGTCATTGCCTTTTGTTTATACCCTAAAACCTTTGGATTCGAGTTTATCGACGAGCAATACTAGCAGTACAATATATGTAGATGAATTGTCAAAGATGATGCGGATGATACGCAAGATACGAAAAGGCTCGAAAATTCCTCACCAGTGAAAATAAACTTAAGCAAAAAAAGCTTACTTTATTATTTTTGGTTTATGTAATTGTGAATTTTAGGCTTCGGCTAATAAAAAATATATCAATATGATTTTTTTTTGCTTGGAGACCTTGTCTAGTATTATGAAATTGGTAGTATTTCCCAACGGTTTAAAAAGTCAATGACACATTCCCGCTGATGCTTTTTTGAACATTTGCAATATTGAGTGGAGAGGCAACGTCGCGTCGCATCGATGCTTTTGAGAACCTGGAAATGATCGAAATTGCTTCAAATTGCAATCACAGCTCTATTGATTTCGTAATATCGTTGTCTATTGTCTAAGGTTTCGCACCATTGTCTAATTTCGTATTGTTAATTAGTTTTTTGCGTCTTATCTTGAGACCTCTATTTTTTATTTCTTTCCTCGAAGGCAGCTTGTTAACCTTTATAAAGCCGAAGAACTGTTGTCGACATCGCATTTGTCCATAAAGTCAGAGTCACCCAATGACGAGGATGCACATGGTTTACTTATCACAAAATGCAATCTAACATCAAAGGAAAATTTCGCAAATCTGGAAGCAAAAAGTTGTCAAATAAGAATCTCCAGACATTGAATTGCAGTTTACGAAAAATAGTCAGGTTTCAAACGCTTTGAAACTTTGAAAGCAGCCGCCGTCTTGGTCAATGATTTGCCCCTTGTTTTTTACGTGTAAAATGAGGTCTGTTTTTAATTTTAGTAACAGCAGTTGCTCACTGAATGCAAATTCCACACTCTCAATGAAGCCTCCGATGATAGTTAAGACTACTACTGTTGAACGAAGAAATGTTTCCGAACAAAGGACAAAGTCTGAAGAACCCTCATTGACGTTTACTCCGGCACGTTACGGGTCTGTTGGCCGAGATGAAGGGTTCCGTTTTCCCACACGAAATTGGCGTTCTCAACTACGAGAGCAACAATTAGCCGATAATAGGTATATTTCATTTCTTGTTTTTTGATCAAGATCAAATATTTTCTATTTTGCCCCGATCTTTAGGAGGCTATTAGAATCAGTCAAGAGAAAACGAGAAGAATACTCCGGAACTCCACATGAAGGCAAACCAATGAAGTGGCATCCACTCCATGAAATTGCCATGAATCGTAAAAATGACAATGAGAATTCTTACATCCATCAACGAAATCAAAGATTCGATCGAAATAATAATGAAGTGAAATCCACTTTGTCGAGGCGAGAATACAGTGAACCACCTCCTATTGCTACAAGATTGCAATCTTCTTCTGTTTCTAACTCCTCATTCAAAGTGACTTCTCCTTCACCACCTCCGATGAAGCAACAAAAAACAACGATTTTATCAAATGTCCGACAAAAAATGGAAGATTTGGAGCGCTCAAAATCACCTAATCTGACCTTGAAGGAACGCAAAGCGTTGGCTGAAACAATGACGTCATATCTATCCGTGCAAAATCCGGATCTTCGAGAAACGCCGGGATTTGACAATTTACTGACCAATCATGATAGAATACGACTTGGAATTGATTGCGATGAAGTATTTCCTAATATTATTTTAGGCAATGGAGCAACATTGAAACGTAAAGAATATTTGCGTCAAATTGGGATTACGCATATTTTGAACGCTGCCGAATATCGAGGAGTGAATATTGGACAAGATTATTTCAACAAACTTGGTGACAAATTTCAGTATTTAGGGATACGTATTGAAGATACGCCCCAAACGCAAATTTGCAGGTAATTTATTTCTTTTAAGAAAAATTTTCTTTCTGCTTTTCAAGGTTAAATTCAAGATGCGAAACATTGAAAAGATTAGCCGTTGATCCTTGTTTGCGAAAGCCTCATTTGAATGCGGTACTTTACGACTTTACAAATGGCCGCGTGAAATAGTAAAACATAAATCTTGTCAATGCATATCATCTTTTTCCTCAATTCAAAATGACCACACACTGAACATTCAACATAAGTCACGATGTTGAAAATCATTCAAAAAGTTTTCAAACACAATGACGAAAAGGCTACGCAAATCTGATGCATATGATATCATTTTTTTCTTCTTAAGGCATTTTGCGGACGCTACGGAATTCATGGATGACGCGATTAAAAAGGAAGGCAAAGTATTCATCAACTGCGTCTTTGGCAAATCCAGATCCACGACATTTGTAGTCGTTTACCTGATGATATGCCACAACTGGGATGCTTTGACAGCTTTGAAACACATCCGACAAAAACGGCCTGTACAGATCAATGCTGGCTTTCTGCTTCAACTCGTAGATCTGGATTATAAACTCAAGTGGGAAAAAATCAAATGATCTTCACGAATAAAACTCTGTATGTATTTTGGTCAACACAATTATTAGAAAACATTTTTAAGAAAAACAATTAGTTAAAATCAAATGAATATTGTTTCTTTTTAAACAATTTTTTGCCTTTGAATGGGTTAAAGTTGAATTTTTTCTCGGTTGAATCGGCGATTAATTGAGCAGTTGTTGTGTCACCATGCACATGACTACTATCAAAACCTGCAAAATTAAAGGGCAAAATGTGGTTAGAAACACCGAAAAGAACATTGACATTGACGTTTGACGTGTGATATTTGTCCGGACAAATTCTGCTTACTGTTGACCTAAGTAAGGACGTTTTTATCTAGACAACAATTGTGGTGCTAATCTTGTTAGATTCTCCTTTAGAACAGAACAGAGGAAAAAGAGGATATTTTCACTACTGCCTGAATTTTTGCCTCAAGCATCGACCACTGCTTCAATGTTTGAGAAGAAAAATAACACACGTCATCCGGCTAACTTACGAGGCTTGAATTTCAACATGAGATTTATGGCAAAATTCTATCAAATGAGGAAATTGCGTAAAACTATTTTTGAAAAAAAAAAAAAAAAAAAAAAAAATGGACCGGCGGTCGGTCGGTCATCTTGAACAATTTTCGCGCAAAAATCTGCATTTTTAATCTTTTAGATTTATCATTATTAGGTATGCACATCAGATATTTTTCTAAACATCCCTGCTGACGCTACAATCTTTCTGAATTTTGCAAGACCAGCTTGACCAAAAAAAGAAATTTTTCAGGAAATTTTTTTTCGACGTCATGCTCCATTTGTTTTCAAACAAAAATGTCCTTCAATTCCTCCAAAAGTCGTGGATTTGCAGATAAAATAGTAACACGATTACGATTTGCGGCTTGGCAAATATTACCTGAAGGTCTGGTTCCATGGTTGCTGGAAGACCGTTTGACTTCATTTCGCTTCTTGTTGCTCATTTGGGTCAAATCTTCCAAAGAAGGTTCACGAGCACGAGATGAGACAAACTTGACCTCAGAAGACGGAGTTGACACATTAGACGAATTCGTTGGAGGTTTAGGCGCAGGGTTCTTTTTACTTGGACCACGCTCAACACTATGACTACTTTTGGGTGTTTTAGGTGTACTTGGAGCTGGCGGTTTGGCTGAACTTGGACGTCTTGACGAAGCGGATCTTTCTTCTTTTTTGGGTGAACTTGGCGGTGAAGGGGGTATGAAACTTGGCGGTTTTTCATTCAATCCCGCAATGCGTCCCTCGGATATCAATTTCCTAAGGTTACTAAACTCATCCTCATCCTCTTCCACCGGCATAGGTGGAGGGGGTGGAGGTGGGGGCGGCAATAATTCTTCCCTGGTTTTCCTGGATTTTTGCTTAGCAGGACTAGGACTGCGATTTTTCACTTCGATTCGTTGAACAAAATTTGTTGGACTATGATTGAAATTGGTGGGACTTTGACCTTTAACTGAAGCTGCCATGCCTTCGGGTGGAACCCGTTCGAAATCCGGTTCGTCGTCATCTTCATCTAATGAGGGCAAATCTGTACTCTTATACTTTTTGAGTCCTCCGAGGCCGGCGGGTTGGTAGTCAAAACTAGCGGCTGAACTAGCAGCAGACCAGTTTGATATTTGCGAATTCATTGTTCCATTTTTAGAAGCTTTTTTGCCTCCTCCCACCGATGCAGAATTTTCCGTTGTATTTGTCACATTTGTTTGTGCACTTCCGACCGTATTCAATCTCGCTTCTGGTTGATTATTCTGTTGGCGATTTTCCACACCTGGTGGTGGCAAGTTTCGATGAAAATCATCAATCATACGTTCAACAGAAGACTTGCGTTCTAATCTGGGCTTAGATCGGGACTGATTTTTTCTTTCTCCTCGGTAATCTACCGAATTAGTATTGCGACGATCTTCAAATTCTCGCAACATATTTGAGCTTTCCTTTGGAGTGTAATTCCGAATGGTTTTCTTGCCGGGCCCCATTAAGTTGACTCCTGATGATGGTCCTGAAGAAGCCGGCTGAAATTGCATGCTTTGACTTTGCAACATTCGTGGACTGCCTTCCATTGAATTATGTGGGCTTAAACTTGAATTTCCGGAGGATCGTGAGCCTTTAGCTGAACCAAATGATTCATGATCTTCTGAACTTCCACCATCCTTTTCGTAACTGCCTTCTGACATGTTATGGATTAGTGTATCTAGAAACAAAATTGTTTGACTTTAAGTTATTTTCAAATAGTGTGAATTTACTTGGAAACTTACCTGTATCCGAAATATCTTCTTCAATACTTGTATGGGTTTTAGTAGGACTATTAGTTTTAGAACGACTCTTTTGCGAGCCATCATTGGATCCAGGCCCTGGGAAATACATGTTGGGGTTCTTGTTAAACTTGTCTTTCAAAGCCATGCCAAAAGAACTTCGTTTAGGTTCATTACGTTGCAATACGTGATGCTGCTGATGAGACTGCTCTTCAGATGCTAAACCGATTCCGGAATCCCTCAAAGTATCGATATTCGGAGGCATAGAAACCATTGGAGTATCCCTTTCTTTAAGCAACCAATGTCCCTGTTGTTTGACATTTCCGGCGCCCAGTCCACGTACATCCGGTTCCGCTTCGCGCCATACATGACCAGGGTTGAACCATCCGGAGCCAGACAAGTGACTGAAGAGGTTACCCCGAGGTTTACGAGGGTCCTGGGATTTACTACGGTTTCGTAATTCTTGTTCTCGCGCTTGTTCTGCTGCGGGTAACACTGGTACACCACCAATCCGGCGAGGTATGATTTCTTCCCATGGTAAAGAGTTGAAATTGTTTTCAATGTGTTGATTCTGATGCCGGTCACTTGCTGCTACTGGACTTTCTTGTTGTTGGTGTTGTCGGCTGGCATGTTTTTGACTGTTTTGTCTGTGCAATTCTCGCCGTCTTTTCAATTCCAGTTCGTTTTGAAGTACGGCTAAATCTGTGAATGCCACTGGATTGGGAGTTCCATTGTGGTTTTGTAGCCAGTATTCGGGCTTGAACCTTTGGTAGTCATCTGGACGCATCGGTATCGTTCTGAAAAAATAATTCGATATTGTTCTCATTTTTGTACCGCAATTTCTTCATCTTTCTAATTAGTTTCAGGCCTAATTAATGAAGCAAAAACTGACGTTTTTACAGCATTTCGCAACTTTTGGACGGACCCAAGATTTTTCCTTCGACCAAACATTTGCAGTAGTCATCTGGGATACTATATCACTACAACTGATGATGATGATTTTCCCCTTCTCATACTTCAAAAATAAGTTCTGCTTTTCTCCTTTATTTGGTCATGAAACGAAGAACACAAGGATATGACACTATTTCCTGCCATTCTTTCTTAACTCTTCTTCTCTAAAATAAATGACAGTCTTTGCCTTTGCCGCTTTTGTTTTCCGGACTTCAATTGGCCATGAAATTATCGCTGGCAAAATATCAGATTACAAAAATCCAATACTCTATCGGAACAAAAAATGAAGCGCATTTTCCATAGGAAAATTCAATTTTTTATTGGCACAAAAGCAATGAAGGATGACTATTTTCCGAAATTTCTCCTTCATATTTTGGCAACTAAAATTCATATATCTGAGATGGGAAAAAAATAGTATTCTTACCGTGAAGGCACATGAAATGGCAATCTCCCTTGCAATTCAGGATGGATAGGAACCTCGCCCGAAATGTAAGGATGATTTTGAGAAAATCCTCGACGCACTAAAAATTCCCGTTGAGAATCTAAAGTGAGCTGCCTCATTAAAAGTGCGTCTTCCTCCGCCATTTGACGGTCACGAGCTGACAAAGGTCGTCGATTAGCACCACTGAACATAAAGTTATTTGCAGCTGGATCGACAGGTTCACCTGTTGGGGGCATTCGCAAGCCATGCTGACGAACCTATAAAAAAGAATGACACTTCTAGGTAAGCTTGCTGCATTAGGAGAAAATTGCTTCATCCTTAGATTTCTTAAAATTGATACTTATGTTGCACTATGTTTGAAAATAACTCAAAAAAGTCTCATTTTACAATGGTGCCAGCAAAGCGAGCTACATTCATTTTAATCCAAGAATTAAATCAATTTTTTCTTTTTGTAATTTACAAGCACTGTGAGTTCCTTCAAAATACTAAATGATAGGCTCTAAAATTAGATATCTTCAACATTGTGCAATGATTACCCTTTATATATGAGTACAATTTTCAAAGAATTACAACTAAAGACCAACAACAAGGTAGTGTAACTGCAACTAAGCTGCATACATAGAAAATTGCATTTCTACAAATTAGAGCTTTGTAGAATGCAACAGAAACAAATCTAATTCTACATAGAACGCTGCATACCATATGTTGGCGTATGTGCGGGGGTAGGTCTTCCAGGGGTCCCACAGCCATGGATCGACGATTACGAACTTTGATTTCGTGCTCCGTAGCAGAACGCACCATACGAGGTCTTTGCTGCTGTGGCGGTACTGGTTGTTGTTGCAAATTTTGTGGTGAATTCATTAGATGGTTGACTTGTCTGGGAGGCGTGTTTTGCATGAAATGCCGGTGATGATGGGAAGGAATTTGATGATGATGGTGATGAAGATTCAAGTCCAAATGGGGATCTCGTAAGTCAATCATGCTTTTTTGCCTTGCAGGCATGGCACGGGAGGGTAAAGCACTCAAAAATGGATCCATAACATCAATTTTTTTGGAAGTGGATACACTTCGTTCAACGTTATTCTTGATCCGTGAACGACCACGAGAGGATTCCAGACTGGTGTTTTCTTTACGAAAAGCTCGTCTATTATCTCCTCCACCACCTCTTCCCGAGGAAGAATTACTTTCTTCCTCGTATAATCGAGGTTTGGATTTGCTACGTTTGAGTTCTGAAGGCTTTTCAGATTGTCCCGCAGGTCCCCTGGACCTAGACCTATCGCGGGCGGCGTTAAACAATAGTTCACGTTGAGCTGCTTCGACGACAGGACCGACTGACTTTGAACGACGATATGCATCTGCTTTAGCTGCTTTTTCTGCCTCACGTTTGCTTAATTCTTGGGGCAAAACTTCGTATGGATGGCTTGAGGAAGGAAGGCTTGAAGGCTCCAAAGAAGAAGGTAAATCTGGCAAAGGTTGGTCAGGTCTTCGCTGCCTCTTATCCGACTTTTTAGCACTTTTTTCACTACTTTTCAAATGAATTTTGGTCTTTTCTGGCATGGGTGGAGCTTGATTCCTTTGGCCTGATTTCTTGTTAATCCTGTCAGGATTGACCCTGGAGGCAAAGTCATCTTTGGCTGGTAATGACAGCCCATTCCCATTCTTCGTTTTCGATGTGCGATGAGCTTCAATCCCACCTCTGCCTGCTTTGGGTGGATTTTCACTGCGACTACGGTTGTTATTATTCACGTTCTTGGTGAAAGTGGACTTATTTTGCTCATTGTTCTGTGCTGGAGTGGTTGCAGGAGTGATAATGCGATGGTGACGACCTCGTGTCTCCAGGGAGTGAACTTGAGCTTTGACACTCTTCTTTAGAGCAATGACCTCTTTAGGTCTTTCTTTCTCACCGTAGACTACAACTTCATCCTTGGCCCCAGTTTTCCTGCAAAATGGAATTGATAAATATTCTGGGAAGAAAACGATAATACTTGACAGTCTTTGAGAAGAAAACGATATAATACACAGTCGGTTTTAAAAGATAAGATTTTAAACCTGTTTGCCGATCGATCCACCTGCTTACCAAAGTGTGACGAAACCTTTTTCCCATCAGATAAAAATCACCAAAAGTCAAATTTCCTTGAAAATTATAAAAACTTTTACAACAGCAGGGGGCATGAATGTTGTTTAATGTTTTTACTTGGAACTTTAGAAAAAAAATCTCGTCAAGCTTCATTAACATTTTACCTTGAAGTCTCTTGTAGTTGGGGCGGAGTTGGCAGAGGATCATTGACACGTCTTATTGGCGACAACTTTCTCGCATTATTTGACGAATTCGTCGATTCTGTCCTCATAGGCGCTCGATGAATGATTTTTTGCTGCTTGTCGGCAGAATAGATTTCTTCTGTCAATTCACTAAAGATGTCATCAATTTTGTCTGTCAATGACAAACCACTTGACATCATCTCTGGTGGGTTGACCACATTTTGCCTTTTTGGTGGCGGCCTTTTGCGAATTTCAGCTTCAATCAAACCGGAATCTGACTCCGCAGCACTGGTCAAACCATCGTCGAATTCCCCAATGACTGAATCCAAAAGGTCCAAACTGTGGCGGACTTCATCACTGAAAAGATACAAAATGAAATCGGTGAAATTGGGCCGGAGTTTACTACGGATGACTTCCTCTTATTGAGGTGTTAACTTCAATTGCTTTGCAGCTAAGAGAAATTTCGAATCCTAAATGATCCTTTGACACACTACTACAGTGGTTGAAAATTACCAAAACTGTCTCATTTAGAATTTTTCATTCTAAAATGGCCGAAATAACACAAGCTATAGAGTCTAACGCTACTTTTAAGCGGAAATTCTAATATTTCAAGAAAGATATTTTAGAAATCAAATGGGATTTTTTTAGTTTGTTCTACATCGTGATTTAACTCAATTTGGAGCAGTGTCATCCAACAATGAAATGGATGCCTTTTTTGCTTGAAGAGACACTCCTATTAGTACAAAAAAGAATTTATGGCCAAGAGACATTTGCAAAGAACAGATAGAAGACTGGACCTGAAGAGGGCGCGCATAACAACGACCATTGTGTATTGTAAGAACATCCACTTTTCCCAGTGTGATGGAACAACAACCATCTTTCATTTGTGTCTAATACTAACGACCATTTTATGTAGGAGCAACATCCCTTTGTGTGTAGTACAAACGTCCATGTTTGATGCCAATGATGTCATAACATCCACAAGTTTTTTTAAAGCTTTTTATGCTCAGAAACAATTTAAAAATCAGGTTTAGGTTATGGTTAGGTCAGGTTAGGTTATGGTTAGGTCAGGTTAGGTTATGGTTTGCTCAGGTTAGGTTATGATTAACTCAGGTTAGGTTATAGTTAGGTCAGGTTAGGTTATGGTTAGCTCAGGTTAGGTTATAGTTAGGTCAGGTTAGGTTATAGTTAGGTCAAGTTAGGTTATATAAATTACAAAACAGCTTTTTCCATAATGAAGTGGTTGTTAATCCATCTTAATTTCAATGGATGTTGTTACATCACAAAGGTGGATGTTAGGCAGTCTCAATTTTATTTGTGGATGTTTTTACATCACACCTCTGAAACCGCTATTTTTACCTGGAATTCCATGGTCGTTACTACTAGACATAAATGGGACGTTCTTACATCACACTCGTGGATGGACGTTTTTACTAGACACAATGGTCGTTGTTACTGGCCTCTCCTGAAGAACTGATATACGATACCGCATATGGAAACCTTTTAGATCCAATCTCAATTTTCCTAAGCAGGAAAAGAATGCTGGAAATGCAGGAGGAGGAGACTTGGAGGCGAAGGGACTTTTTTTTTGCTCTTTAACATGCAGCAAAAAATCCCTCGTAAAACTACGCTGGAAATGCCAAGAATCTAGATGCGATTTTACAAGCTGTACTAGAGCTTGCGCAAAGGTGAGGAGAGTAAAATTGATAATGTTATTTTCCATAGACCAAAAAGGTCCTTGAAAACCATCAATTTTTAATGGTTTTCACGCCTGATGTAAACACTAGAATTTGGACCAATTCAAAACGTTGCAGTCTTTTTTCCCAAAATGTTTTCCACTTTATGGGCGGGACAAGGCCTTTTAGTTGAAATTAATCTGGCAACTTTTGGCTGCAGCAACAATAGCACGTAATTTTTAGATGTGTGTTTTTTCCAAGGTTTTTGGCATATTTAGACCTTGATTTGAATTAGAAGACAAACTGAAGCCAATTTTTGCCCTTTTTTTACTAAAAGAAATCTTCAAGGAAAAACTTTACAGCTCGCATGACATTTCGAAAAAAATACTGTGAAAATTGATTGAATGCATTGATATCTTATCTTGAATATGCACCAAATGCAGCAGCGCTTGACTCTCTGTGATTTTATGAAGATAATCATTGTACAAAAATGCAAGTCTTCAGTCTTCCAGTGCAATGCAGGGCTATATAGCTCTGCTGCAGCGCTGCAGTGAAAGTTTTCTCAGGTTTTTGATAAGCCTTTGTCCATTTGGACACGTGGGTACTTCAAGCAGGAAATATTGAGCGTAGATTGGAATCCCCCTAAATCGAAGTATTGCGTGAGATGTCAAATCTCTAAAAGATTAGTAATTGTCACTTGATTAAAGCATCATAAAGGTGTCGTAATAGTACACAGCAGTGAAAATTCGTCTCGTCGTTAGGATTCGGTCCATTAAGTCTGTGCAGTCAAAACATATTTAAAGCACCATTAGCGCTCACATCAAAGCCTAATACAGTTTTACTTTGAATATTGTTGCAGTTGCAGAGCACACACCAATTTTCCTCCAACAATGAAATGAAACTTGATATGAGAGAAATTGACAACCATGCCGATAAATCTTCAATCGAAAAAAAAAACCTGTGAGAGATGTAACTTGAAATTGTAGAAAACAAATATGGTTTTAGTAATAGCGTGAAAGTGATTTTCTACCTCAAAACGCAGAGCTTCCTCCTTCGTGCACTATCACATCATCCGTTTGGATGGCCAGCAGCAGCACCATCTACCTCAGTAGTAGACAAAAACATCTGTTCATTTCATCTATTTTCAACAGAACAAAAAACAAGCTAAGCCTGTCATCTCTTTCACTTAAAAGCAGTGTAGAAAAAATTCTAATTTTTCAAGCTTGCCTCCAGCAATTTTTGCAGAACTTTTTAATTGAATTTTCCACGGGAAGCAGCAATGAAATTTTGCTTTACTCGCTTGCATCTTTTGCATTGAAGCAGCAGCAACAAAAAATCTCAAAGTAACGTTACATACAAACAAATTGATAAGTAAATCCCCGTTATTTGTTAGCTATGCCAAGATGTATTTTTGTACAGAGAACTAAAATGTTGAAAGGGAAAAAAAAGCAATCTGTCAAGTCATGACCAATGTGAAACTTATTCTTTTTCTGACATGGTGGTGACAAATGGTCAGTTTTCACGCGAAAAAGTAAGTCTAAGCACAGCATGTCAAAGGAACTCTATACTCTATAGAAAAAAATATGTGCGGGCGTTGAAATTCCTAACTTTTCTTTCAAAAGCGCAAAAAATAAAGTGTTGGAAGCGGTCGGAAATCCTGTTAGACTTTGTGCATTAAAGTAATTGTGGATTCTTACAAGATTTATCTCTTTTCTGGTTTGGCCATTAAGATTGAATTTATTAGATTCTGACAGGTTTTTGAGCTCTCACGATTATCCATTTTTAGTGGTGAAAATTCGTGTTTTCTAAAGTTATTGGGTAGTAAAGTGCTGCTAGATAGTATATAGTAAAGCAAAAGAAGTATATCTTTTGTAGAGATCTGTCGGATTTGGGGCCTCCTCCTCCTCCTTTTCCTAGGATTTCCCATGACTCCCGTGCTGCAAAGATAACTTTCATTTCACGTTGAAGTTTCCGTCGTAATTACTAAAGGCACACTCATCACGAAAGACCTTGGAGAGTGATGTGCGTTTTGTGAAGATTTTTTGCGGTTTTGGCACTAAAGCATCGACCCAAATCACTCAAAGGTTCTGGGAACTTTTTGGGTCCTACTCCTACTGATATTGCAGTAAACTCAAACAAAGACAATCTCAAACCAATTTTTAAGCAAATGAATTGCCTCAGTTTTGTGCTCACATGAGCAGAAAAAAATCGTTTAAGGACTTGAGAGAGCATAAAAAAATGTCTGCTGCACTTCGTGATTCCTAATTAAAAGTCAATTTTCCCAACATCACGAGACATGTCGTCAAACTCTCTAATTACTACAGATGTGTACTTATGCAATTGAATAAGAAGTGAAATCTGCTTATTCAAAACCTCCAGCTCCTTTTCTGAAGAAGAAGAAGAAGCTGCAGTATGATGAATTGAAAAGCTACTGCAACAGATGGCTCCTCAGGGTACGCACATAAGTGTATGGCACTTTCTTCAGTCTTCACACTTTTAAAAGTGTTTTCACAAGTTATATTTGCTGACCCCTCTTGATCTTCAGCAGCTAAACAAAATTGTCTCATCTTTGAACCTTCAAGAAGCAGCAGCCAACTGTTATTTTTCTAGCAATGAAAAGAGTCTTGCAGGACTGTAACACAGTTTTATGCTTACCTTAGATAATGGTTGCACTATTTCAAAACTTTCAAAGTAAAAACTAAGTAAACATGTTGCAAATACATACAAACACTTACTTAGCAATATTTAGCAAAGTGATAAATTAGGCCTTGAATTGCATGCTAATGTCATAATTGATAGCCTATTGCTTCCTGCATGATTGAAATCAATTGAAGGCATCTGCTGTTTTGTAACAAAAGTCAATCCATGTGCAATACTGTGATCTGCTGATTATCACGACACTACAGCAGCAGACTCCACCAAAACTGCATCCTGAGAGCAAATGGTGGAATTTGTTCCCAGGATTTATTTCTTGATCTCAATTAAATCTCGGGACTTTTCAGGAGGTGTCAAGGACCCGTCTTGAGATGTTTGTCTTGCTCTCCATATGGCTAAAATTCTACCTTCAGGCACTTCCTGCTGCATACCGAAAGAAAACTACATTTCCCGTTAGTTAATGCGTGTGAATCTAAAAGAAGCAGATGGATCATCGATGAACAGCAGCAGCCAAACTTGACTGGTTGAAGAACACCAACTGCAGTAGTATTAGCAACAACATAAGAAGCATCCAATATTTCACCAGCTCGTTTTTCCTCCAGCCATATTGTTTCTAGTCTGTCAAGTCTAAGCACTTCAAATATGTGCAAATTCATAGTTTACCAAACATGTTGCAAAGTTTTCTAGTATGCATTTTGCGAATAAAGACATTATGACAATAAAGTATACCTGGCGGGCCTGCCTCTTTTATGAAAAGCATTGCCAATGGGTCTAAAAAGAGGAATATGAATGGAATCTGCAAATAGGCTCTATTGTGTGGAGAAAACACGAAAGAATGAAAAGCGTACTTTTACAGCATGCAATGCGCTGCAGAGAAAAAGCAAGCCCTCTCATAATAGAGATTGAGTATTTTAGATTCTAATCAGAAGATATTCAAGCAAAAGTTGAGAGGGAGTAGCAGGAGGACAAGAGGCCATTTATATGACTTATAGGTTGAGGAGGGTGAAAATTCTCAACCTCTCCTCTCCGTAGAATTTTAATGGTAGCCTTTATCTCGTGGTTTTCATCATTTTCACAGATTGACCATAAGAGAAACTTATCTTCTGACTGGGAAAATAGTAGGTAATGCTTCAGCTACTGTAAATGAAAATTCTAGCGTTAATTGAAGGGAGGAGTCAAACAGTCTTCTGTAGAATAGTATAGGCCAATTGTTTGCTGCTCTCATTTTTTCAGCTTTGCGGGGCGCCAAGCAGTGAGAATAGGGGGCCTCCCGGAGGCGGCTTAGTCATGACCTGACACCTGACTTTTTCTTTAATTCCCTCAGATGCATTTGTGGTGGGTTTCGTGAAGGTGCGTGGGAGCCATAGTAGACTCAAAAAAGCGAAACAAAAAGCCGGTAGATAAAACATTTTGCCTCCTTTGTGATAGCCATAATAAAGCAGCTACCGTCTTTTCACTGCTACTCTAAGAAGTCTTAGGATTTCCTGGATTAGCTATAAAAACTATGATATGATTGCTACTTGTCGTGATTGAAAATTCATAAGGAAGCAGGCTGGGAAATACCCTTGAATCTTTCAGGCGTGATAACATCAATACTGGATTGAAAGTTGTGTCACTGCTTTGTACACAAAGCAAACATATGTTGTGTGATGTAGCTCACGACTCGACACTTCAATTGGCTATTTTCAGCAGATTTTACGCGCGGCTGTAATGCGAGAGGAAGTTCACACCCTATTGCTAACTTTTTTCTAACACGTTTTCACGTGAGGTCAAATGGCTACCATTAATCAGTTTGAAAAAAACCTTTTTACTTTTTGCCCCGTTAGGTTCAAAAAGATTGGGAGCAGGAAGCACATCAGAGATGGCGGCGACAATAATTTTTCAGTTCTGCGAAAAGGTATGATTGAGAAGTCATCTTGCGTGATAGTTTATAACCTTTGGCAAATTTTTGAGCAGCTCTGGATTTGATAGCAACTCTCTACGCCTAAAGGTAGGTCTCGCTGGGGTTCTGCTTGCTTGCTTGGCTGCTTGTCGAGTATTTTGATGAACTTTGTTGATAAAGAAGCCGACGAATTTTTTGAAGCTTCGAAATCCTCTTTTCACTTTCATAGTCATATCATTTCAATACTGCTGTATGGTTTTATGATCTTCTTGGGAAACCTGACATTAAAATTCACCCCATGTGGTCCTGTGTATGACCAAGTTCAAATCTCCCTTCATGCACATAGAACTCACTCTAGTGAGGGATGATCGCGGTAAGTTTGCTAGATACACCAACCGTTAGCTGTCGTTAATACAAAAAAAAAATTCTTAAAAAACAATGATTTCAGTGCAGTTTACTATTTCTGAAGTATAATTGTAAGATGTTGCAAATATGTCATTGATTAGGTATTGCTTAAATGAAAATACTGTACACTTTACGAAAACATCAGTGTTGATGTCAACACTTTTTCTTACAAATGACATGACACTTCAGTAATCAAAGGAAAAAACGAAGCTCAATAGTCAACAAATCACAATTTCAAGAATCTCAATATAATGAATTGTATCCATTTGTATTGTACATATTTTTCGATAATTTTGATTGAAGGGAATGACTATTTCCTTTCTAAAATTATTTAACTCTGAACTGTTTTGCCATCTGTAAACGAAAAGAAAGGTTGTCTACTAACGATAGCTAGTCCCAAAGCTGTTCATATACACAACTCTTCAATAGAGAAATCTCGTAGATTGCGCCACATATCTCTCGCACATACTTACCATCACGCAAGTGCAAAATTTGAGCAGAGAAGGGGCTACTTTTTTGCTGTTTTCTCTTTTTGAGTAGCACAAGAAGAAGAAGTAGTCGTCGCAGTCTCTCTTCTCTTAGTAGCATCTCGCACGAGGTTGTGAAATCTAACGGCACTTCAGGCAGCAGTCATAGCTACGAGAAAATGGACTTGACTCCTGGCTACAGCTTCGAACTGTTGCCCATAAAAACTCTGACATCAATTGAAGGGTTAAGCAAAAAATAAAGGAGCCAATTACTTGCCACGACAAAAGACTGCTCGTTAATCTCCTATACAATATTACCAGAACCATGCATGATACTTTTTTGTCTTCAAATATCTTCAGGGAGAGTTTTATTGAGAGACATAGACGAATGGGTTTTTGAAAGGATAGGTGAGCCACAAAAAACCTTGAAAAAACCTCAAAACCCATTTTATTATAATGGAATAAAATGAGGTGAAATAGAATTAAAGCTAATATTCGAGAAGAAAGTTAGAGTTGAGATAATAAATGCTTTGGCAAAGATATCTGTTTGCATTGTGGCCAAATCGGGTCACGCATTTCTTACTATGATTTGTGCCGAGGCTTCGATTACCAGATTACCCACTGACTTTAGGAGTGTGCATATGAATGCAAAATCAGGCCATATACAATACCTTCATTAGCACAACAGCAAGGTGGGTGTTCTCATATTCATTTATTTCTTCTGCCTTAGCTAATGCTGACCGATCATTAACCTACTTTTGTAACTTTGTATTACTTGAAACGTGCGTGCCAGAACTGTATTGAATAGACCTAAAACCCACTCTTGATGAGAAAGTGACATCATATGGTGATATTTAATTATTCTCATTATTACAGAGGAGCTGCCTAGAGGACGACTCATAGATGGGAAGAAAATATGCTAATTGCCGTCAGAGAAAAAGAGGAGCAGTCTAGTAAGCTGAAGTGAAGCAAAGGCAGCAAAGCACACCATGAACACGCAAATGTTTCCAAGCAAAGAGCTAGGAAGAGAAATCGTTTCAACTGCTAGTAATTGCATCAATCAATCAAAACTTTGTATACGAATATTATTGCCTTGGAGAGCCATATGGAAAACTTCTTTGGTCATCTTCATAACTGTTGCCAAATGTAGGCGGTGGTAACTTTAGATTCTCTAAAGCCATTTTCTCAATGGGAAAAAGTATACAAGAGTAATGGGTTAGACCTCATGGTTTTGATGTCTTGCATTGCAAAAAAAACCGTAGCAGTTTTAGGGTGGGCCAAGTTCCCAAAATAGGCCACAAAAACAGCAGGTACTAAACCATCTTCCTACGATTGTCTGTCTGCGAGGTATTACAAATTGTCTTATGTGCAAAATTACTACTTTAATTGACGTGGGCGTCTTATCTTTGCCCATAAAGTGTAACCTGGTTGCAAATCCCTCCATTTTTTGGAATCTGACAACAAAAAATTCAACTTTGCTGGTTGAAATATCAAGAGAACAATGTCAACGATATTTTTGTAGATATGCTAAAAATGTCTTCTTCTTCTCCTCTTCCAAAATACCATTTTCAAAATGTCTTTGCCCAAAATTGGAATAAGAGAACTCTTTTGTTCTACTTGACATCAAACTCGTTTTTTAATCCATCAAAGTCAATTATGATGATTGACTTGGTTCAACTTTGAAGCTACTGAATGCTAGCACATGAGCTTAGGCTTCTCTATCATGCAAATGTTTCTTTGGAACGTTTGCAGGTCATGCATTGTTTCAGCGAATCATCAGCTGAATCTTAAAATACAAATGCCACCAGCATGACGATGAGACTTCCGTGCCTGCTGTTAAAAATTCAAAAAGCAGAGCAGAGCACACATGAAAAATGTTCAAGTAGTGCAAGGTCTCATCAATTAGTTTTGACATACTTTTTGTGGCAGAGTTTTTTGGTTTTTCCAAGCAGGAAATTCTGCTTCAAAAGTAAAACTGTGATTATCTAGCTCCATTTATCTTCATATAGAGTTCTGATTTTTCAACCTGCAAGTTATCTGCACCTCACTCATCATCATCAATTCACGAGCACGAGATAGAGGAGGATTTAGAAAAATCGCAACCACCATCCAAGAAGGTCGAATTTCAAGTCCTTCAATTTTTTCCTCTTTGGAATCGAACGTCACTCATGATCATACTTAGGCAGCAAAAAGGAAGAAGGAATTTCATGATTTTGGCAAATAGTTCTAAGGATTTTATAATTGACTGAATTGACGAAAGTCCGTCATCTGTTGCTTGCTAATTGGCAATAAAATAAGATGCTGGAGCAAAGAATCAAACGGGTTCTTCGTGATAATTGGCACGAAATAAGGACGATTGAAAAAACTGCTGCTGCTGTTGTAGCAAATACCATTTGAACTTAAAGAAAATTGAAGGTAAAAGTAGTGACCTTTGGTGTCTTGTCCATGTGTTCACTGTGCAAAAGTTAGTAAATTGCCTCTTTTGTACAAATAAACAAAGCTCTTGAGCGAAGTTCGTATTTGCATTTTTCTCGTGGAAGACAATGCTGATTGATAAAAGTACTTGTTCAAGTACCATTTTGGGCAAAATTGCACAATTTTAGTGGGGGGCATGAGAGGGCTTGCTCAAGGACGAGTTGTCAAGCTTCTTGTCGTACAGTAATTAGCCAAATTAAGCTACTGCTGAGAAAGAAAACGGTGTCATGTGCACTTCAGTCAATGCGGAGGTGGATTCACAGTTCACAAAAGGATACACTCATTTTGAATAGGACTCCTACCTCGAATAGAAGAAGATTTCATCTTTTAAACTGACAAGTAGATCTTTTGGCATACGCTAGCATATTTCATAGGGGACAAAAGTGCTAACAACAACGGCTTAGGATTTCGTCACGGACATGACCATGTATTAATGGATTTCCCCTTGCATGAGCCGGAAGACTGACTTATAAGATGTCATGCATGAGAAACTGGTATTTATAAGGGACTAACTGGAAAAATGCACTAATCTCTCAAGTCATTATGTAGTACGTGGCAGCAACTGTTTATGGAATCAGAGGCACAGTACATAATAACTAATTTGTTCAATTTTAGGTTTGGCAAACACAAACAAGCTTGCATTTTTTGGAAGAGGCAATAATACAAAAAATCTCTTTGGATCCTCTCAAAATAGCCTCATTTCAAGGTGATCTTATGCAGGGCTACTAAAATGAGATTCTCCTCTGGCTGCCGCTCCTCCTCCCACGCCTCCCATCATTTAAAAGCCACTGATGTATAGCACCACATAGTATCAGACAAAAGAGCAGGAGAGTGAGAAGACTGAGAGACCTGTTTTAAATTGCAATTTTTAGGGCAGCGCCACCGCACCACCGTGTGTGTGTGTGCTCTTTCACATATGATGTGCAGGCATTTGGAATCGATTTACTACACCTCATATGAGATATAAAAGCACTCATGTCTATGTGCATAGACTTTCGGGAAAATTTCTACACACCCTTCTAATCATAAGGTGTAAAAAACTGCAATAATTCCAGAGCAAATGGTTTCTCAATACTCTCATCATGCCCTTTAAAAATACGTGGTAAACAAGGTGAAAAAATAAAGTGCACTTGGCTTAGCGAAAAAATAATGCCTTGATACCTACCTCCTTGAAGGAAGCAGAAAATGAAGGTCTTTTTAAATACTCCCGATTTTACAGCAGAGTTGACTTTGAAGTAAATACTAAAATCTTGGGAAATGCCAAATAGGTCAAAAGTAAACAAAGTCCTCCTTTTACATACAATGCTGCGGATATGCAAACACTCCTATTATCATGCATGTGATAAATAAAAAAAAGATAGAACCAAAATAGAATTCATTGCTAGGCTATCTAGGAGGGCCACCTTTTTTGCATCTAGGGTGTTCCCACGTATTTTTAAAAGATCCTGACATCTTCATGTCCATTTGTAGCAGCCAGCAGCTCAATTATTTCATTTTGCCACCACACCGTTATAGCTAATCTTAGATCAGTTTTTAAGGAAACTGTAAACAAAATTAAAAGACAAAGCAGAATTAAAAGGTGTGATGGGAAACAACTAAGGTTTTTAGTTTACAAAAAAGACTATGTTGTACTTTGTGTCAAAATCATGCAACTATCATCAATCATACACGACACTTCTCGTCTCGTCCCTCTGCTGCCATGAAAAATGTATCATTTAAGAATTCCAATTTACTGTACAAAAAAACCCCGAAACATTGAAAATGATGTTTTGCAACAGGACTTCAGGTGGGATTATCGTTTCCTACGCATCTATAGTCCGTGTCCCCTGTCATTTTTGCTAATTCAAACCCATTATTGTAGGTGGGAGGATAGTATTGAGAGTTGTGATGCGGCAAAAATGAAGCTGTTCACATTTTTTTCTGAACGCCCACAATTTGTCGTTTTTGAGGCTTTGGGAACATTTTGCCTCTGCTCAACTGTGTGAAGCCTAGAAGATTTTCTATGCAGCGTTCAGTTAGGCAGGAGGTAGGCACGTGAGTAAAATTCATGCGAGAATATGACCTACTTTAAATGCAACCCCATGGATTCGAAGATGAGCAGCCCCTAGTATCTATGTAGTGTTTTACAAGCCCACACACTGGATTGAATTTGGCTCGATCAGTTATCATCGTGGATAGAGAAGTGAAAGAGAGAGAGAAAAAAAAAAACCTAGATTTATTCCAAATGAGATTCTTTTTTCTCTCTCTCTCTCTTCTGCTGATCTACAAGTTGCATCACTCAATCTTCCAAGGCTAATGGGGTGCGAAAAATCCAAAAGATCTAATTCATCATCATTAAAAGTATTGAGGATATCCTTTGAGAGGAGGCCTCTTTCAAACTGCTGGGGATGGGGAAAGTATGAAAAATTTCACGGTCAGATCTGATAAGAGGGCTTTTGCAAGCGATGCATGAGATGCTAATCTGTTAGAAGAAGAGGTGTCACATTAGGCAATCTCTTAGAGAATTCACGCGAGGAGGAAGCAGGCAAGCAGTAGACTTCTTCATAAAATCCCTTGAAGATCCCCCGTTACAATTGAAATTCAGAAATGGCTGCATCTAATCCTTCGCAAGTCGAGGCCTCTTTTTTATAGGATCACCCAAAGCCAAAAGATGTAATTTTTCTCTCATAAAGTCTCTGATCTCTTCACCTTACTTTACTATGTACGAAAATATCGTCTTCCTAGCAGGAGATCGACGATTACTCACAAATCGGTGAGCTACTACTCAGGTCGGCAATAGGCATTGGGCCATTGAAGAAGAAGAAGAGGAGGAGGCTTGTACTAAATCACAGTGATCGTTCATCAAGTCTTGCCTAATCGGGGAGTTCATGGTTCATCAGAGAAAGTGTTGTGTTTTTTGCGGGAGGAAGTACAGAGTAGTATGAGGAGTGAAACACCCCTTAGAAAACTCAAGGTTTTTTATGAGGCCACCACGACTTATGTGGCCCTCCCACAGGGAGAGAGAGCATGATAAAAAACTTAAGGCTTCATTGGATTTTGTGGTGGTGCCGCTGGTCTAGTAAAAAATACTTGAATTTATGTCTTTGCTGTCCATCTTGGAAAATATCCACCCCTATTGCGAAATGAAACGAGATTCACCAAGGGTGGATTTTTTGTTTGAGATAAGCTGATTTGATCTTGGATTTGATATAATGCCAGAAAAAAAGCCAGAAATAGAAGAGGCAATAAACCCATTTTTCACAGGACAAAAATTGAGTCAGACTCTCCTGGGGTGGTAGATTTTAAAGTGGTCTAGCATACATACAAAACCTGTTCAAGAATAGTGTCTAGACAACTGGCATCATGTGTAGTGGATCAACCAATAGTAAATCCAATGTGTCTATTTTGCACCCATATACAGACAGAACTGGATTATTGAACTGTGTCTAACCCTACTCTATTCTACTCACAGATGTTTTCAAAAATCATCATCATAAATGCTATGACAAATACAAAATTCTTTATGCTATAAGGTGACAAAATCCACATCAAACAACAAGAAGAATCAACAAAATTCCTTTCAAAGAATTGAGTTTCAACTTTCATGCCATGGAATGTTGAGCATGTGGTAAAAGTGACAAAAAATACGTCAACAATCTGCAAGGTGTTTAGCTCAACAGATATCTCTCGAGTTACAAATGAGTACTTGTTTGTTACAAGCAACTAAGCCTAGCTTGACCTCTTTCTCAAAGCACAAAGTTAAGTGGATCTGTCAAAATCAAAATCAAAGACTAAAGAGTTAGGTAGGTAGTTAGGTACGCATGTAGGGCACCTTAGATCAGGAACCAATCACAACACAATTTGAAAATGAAATATGACAGGGTAATAGTAGCAGAAGAAGCTGAGCATTTTTGAAAAGAAAGTGGCAAATTGACTTACTCTGATGATGACGCTCCTGTTGATTTTCTACTTGATGGTTTCTTCATGTTGTTGTTGTTGTTGCCTTCTTTTTTAATGTTGTAGTTCTAAACTTCAGTAGGCCACTACTAAAGAGGTCAGCAGGTCAATTTCTCACCATAGCAAAGGAAATGGCTTCCATTATTTCAATGCTTAAATCACTCTCTGATAAATCACTTCTTTTTGCCAGCAAAATGAATTCAGCACCGTGCAACTTTTAGAGTAGCAGCAGCTCGACTGACTTATGTTGAGATCTGTGGAGAGCGCTCAGCTTGCAGCTACATGCGAAGCGCTACTACCTCTGCACTGAGAGGAGAAGCAGGTACTAACCAGCCACACGGCAGCAGCACCATCTAGGCTCAGCTTCAGAACAACTTGTTGCTTGCTTAAAAACCCAGCACTGCACACAGGGCAGCAGAAATTCCGGATTCTTTTCTCAATGGTCATCTTTCTACTCTTCTATGAAAACTGTCAATGGAAGGTTGTGTTTTTTGCGAGTCTTACATTTTATTTTACGTTTTAACGAGAATGGTGACGCATCGAATTGGGACTCTTGGGATTGGGTTTAGAGGTAAAAGAAATCTTATCTGTTTGAGGCAAGCGGGTACCGTTATAAGCCTATAGAGCTGACTGCCGCTCGTAAATTCCGATTGTCTCCCCACTTTTGTTTATCCATTACCTGGATTGAACCTGATGGGAAAAACATTTGAAAAACACCTCCTACCTGATAAAACGGCTGTAGATGCCAAGGATAGGGATTGGCTCAATGATTGCTTATCAGAAATTGATGGGGAAGTTTAAAAAAGCTTTGCTTTGATTGGGCTATTGAAAGAGAAAAGATGAAAAGTCACGACCTCGTTGCAATCATAAATGTCAGTCACCTGATTCTTTATTCCCCTCACCCACGTTTATTTCCTATCAGATGATATCCTACTGATTCTTTGAATAGAAGGTTGCGTGAATGTCATTCAAATTGTAGCGTAGAGAAAGTGCAATCTAGAGTCTCATATTCAACGCAATATTAAAGAGCGTACATCTCGCAACCTTTGAACTAAATAGGCTATCAAAGCATTTCCCCCTATTATGGGTTTTGTGAAGTCATGTCCCAATACTTAGAACTAGTATTTTCTGACTCATCCTCATGCATAAATTCATGAGGAGGATTTTAGTTAGGCGAGAGCAAAGATTTTAGAAAAAGAGTGTTGTAGTATCTCGACCAAAAAGTGATGAAAAGGGCGTTACCACCCCATATTTTTTAGGACTTGGCGATTTTAAGTGCATCCCATTACATGAGATGAGGGCTGACCCCTTCTTATGAATACTAGACACTTTTGGACTTTTGGGGGCCCAGGCTAACGACTGTAATTTTAAAGCCTCCAGAGCTTTAAAAATGTGTTTCTAAATTTTTTGGGGCCAAACCAACATTCTCCAGTCAGTTTTAGGGCAGACCAGTTACTAAACGATGAAATCATCATTTTGCAGCCCACCATGAAGAAGTCAAAATCCACAAAGTGCAAATCCATTTTTTAGTGTGCTGCAGTTAGGGTGGTCGATGAATTCTGCTTGCCTTTCTACTATTGCTGCTGTTGACTGACAATGATACATCAATTTCAGTCACTGCAGCAGCAGTTCTTATGCCATCTTGATGGCATACCTCTGTGACATTTCTGCATTCTATAGGACTGACCGTTTTTGGCATAATCGTTGCACTCATACCTAATTTCCGAGATATGCAAAAGATTGACTATGGCTGACTAGACCCTGCTGCTGCATGCTGCTTCCACGAACGACAATGAGACCTACATTTCTCTCTATACCAGAAATTACATATTCATCAGGTAGTTTCTTCGTTGCAGACTTGTACAGCAGCCTACATTCTTGCATTTCGGGTAGAGTTAAAATCTGACATGTTCTACAAAATTATTTGTAAGAGAATTTTACTGTACAGAACGTACTATGTAAAAGATGGGTACAGGCATATTTGACCTTTTCATTCCCGGATTTATGCTTAGCAAACATTAGAAATTAACGTACAAAAATACCCGATGCGACTTTGTACATAATTCGTTTCGTACAATTGAAATGTGAAGTTTAATTTGCAACAAAAAAGTGCGACGAAAATCAATGATGTCTTTTTGCTTAATACCGTGTTTTCGAGATAAAAAGTGTTCAGATAAACTTGAACTTGACTATAAAAGTTAAACAATCTGGTGATCAATAGGCCCAGTACAAAATCAGGGACACTATGAAAGCCTTGATCATTTTCCTGGCTATTTTCAGTCTGACCAATGCTCAAGAAGACTCTGAAGGATGTCATATTTGCCGAGATGCCATGATGGTATTCTACAATGCTTCACTCACTGAAGAATCGTTGGATTTTCAAAAGGAACTTTTGAATGATTCGGTCTGTCCCTATGCTCCTGATCCGATGGGATGCGAAGAAGGAGTCTTCACCTGGTGGGACATGGTTGCTGAAGCTCTATTTGACGAAGAAGCTGCAGCTCATGTTTGTCACTCCTTGGACTCGTCTTGTACTTTAGGAAACTTCACTTTTTATGAAGATGAAGCTGAGCAAAATCTAAGGTAAGTTTTCAACTCTATGTATTGAAACTAAAATTATTGAAACTTGAATGAATGTTCAGAAAACATTGGAATTGCGGCCAATGTGTGCAGCATTTTGAACATATTGCCCACTTGTACCTAAATGAAGCAGCACAAGACGACATCATTGGATCTTTAAGTGGTGAGAAACTCTGTATGGATGAGGAACTGGCTTTGGATGATGATCAGCTGGCTTTTTGTCAAGAAGTTATAGAGAAGTTTGTCCCTCCAGCATTGAATGTTCTATTCAAGGAACTTGAGCATACTGCACATTCTGTTTGTCATGATTTGTATGATATTTGTGCTCATTAAAGTTAGTTTTCTTTATATTTTGCAAATAACCATTTCTTTGTTTATCAGCTTTTCTATTCTGTTGTAATGTATTGTAAGGTCAATTAATACTTGAGAGATTCGATGTTGAAATAAAACTCTGACGCTTCCAAAGTGTGTATAAAATTGTATAGAATTCAAGCAGTAATTTTTCAAGGCTGAGTTCAGCGAAAACAGTCTGGAAACCATCGTGCAGCAGTTCTGTCACAACTGATATTGTTTTGACGTCAGGATTGACCATTTTTAGTAGGCAGCAGCGAGGAAACTTTTTTATAGAGCTTCTTTCTTCCTTGACTAAAGAAGGCAGTGGGGAGTGTGCTGTGGAGTCGGGGATTTGGAGAGTCATTCGCCGTCAAGTTTTTCGCATGAGCTTCGAGAGTAGTTTCCGCGCAGCAGTCGAGCTGCTGAAGGATCTCGCGAGAAGGAGTCATTACTTAGTGCTTCATGAGCTTTGAACCTGTGTACTATATCAAATACAACGTTTCTCTGCCTTTTAATTACTGGGTAAGACTCTCCTATTTTAGTAATTTAATACACAATGGAGCATAAAATAGCCATTAGTCGTTATAGGTGATGTAGCAACTTGAAAAACTGGTCGTTTATTTTGCTAGCTTCTTGCTGAGTGACTTACGATCTGCTAAAACGAAAAAATAGTCCCTTGACCCTGCCTTAAAACTCATCTGTCAAGTCACAAGTTTAACGAAGTTTTCTTGGTTACCAAGGAGCTTATATTTGGTCAGTGTAGTGGGAATTCTCTGAATTTCTACATTTGTACTGAAATAGGCATCATTTATCTTCCAATTTGTCTGTTTTACTTGCTCGTAAAAATTCAAAATGTCAGTTAAAAATGTCTAGAGCGGATTTTTGTCTTTTTAATTGCTTTTGGTTTTGTAAATAATTGATAGCCGGTCAAATTATGAGAGTTTTCTTTGACCAGTTTTTGGCTAGGTCGGACGAGTCATCTGTCAAGAATGAAATTCCGTTTGCATCACGATTTGCTTTTCGATGGACCATTTTTCGTGCTACTTTTTATGCTGAATTAGAAAAACTAATTAGTTTGGGCTTGTCGGCATTTCGTACATTTCGTACATTTTGCCACATGCCTACTATTGCGGTTAGGTAATAAAAATGGACGACAGGCAGCTATTCTGATTGCCTTTGAAATAACTTTCGTACGTAACTAGCCAATTGACTGACTAAAAAAAATGGACTTGGCTTTGAAAGAAACCCCTTCCTTTCAAGACGCAATAAGCAATTTTCTATCGATTGGATAATAAGCTTGTATTGTCACAGGACAATTTGCCAATGTTTGATATTTGTTTGATTTGCCATGTTAGGCCTATAGGCCAACTTTAGATTGAATAACACAGTGTTTGAAAATCCCCGAAATTGTTGACTTTTGGCGCGAAAATTAAGATATTTTAGTTAGCAAATAAAAACTCGCTTCACTCGCAAATTGTAAAATGAGACTTCTTGAATGTGATTTTCAAACACTGTGAAAAGGTAAACTAAACTTGAAAAACAAACGAGGAAGTTTTGTTTGTAATCTTTATTGTTGAGTTTTGTTGATTGTCCTTAAATGTATTCTCCGTCTATTTTCAGGTGCAGCCCCCCTCTTTTGATTCGTATTGTGCGTTGATTAATAGTTGTGGTGCGTGATTGCAGTGCAATGAAAGTTTGACACTTATTTTTTGTCAAGACAAAAGCAACACACAAAATGTGGCTAGCTAACATCAAAGGAGCTGCTTTAGCTTGGCTTCTACTCATTTCTTCGGTTAAGGTAAGACAACCATGCCATGTTAATGCTATGCACCCTTCTGGCTACAAGATTGTTGATGCTGAAGGGAAAATGACAATCTCTAATGTGTTTCCATGATTTGCTCTGCAATATATCTCATATTATTATTGCTACATCAAATCAATATATCGTCTTCTATTTTAAACAGTTTTTCGTTAATGTCCTCATGGTGGATTTGATGAATAGCTTGATTATTGACCACTACATTAATCTAATATTAACTTTTACTGGTTGGCCAAAACGAATCACATTGTGTCGCATAATGACCTGATCGCGCAAAATTGCTTTCTGTTAATATCGAATCCCGATTCTCTTGACACAATATTACGTCAGCGAAAAGAGCAATTATTAATGTGTTTTTCTTGCTGTTCTTGGAGTTTTGCACATTGGATGATTCCGAAAGCCAATATAGTAATATGTGATGATATGTACAGCTGTACATATCATGTCAGTATAGGCTCCGATGGTTTCTGGATTCTGCGAGTGACAATCTATTCGCGCATACACAAAAGTTATGCACCCCCCTACTTCTTCTTTCCCCTTCTTCCTGCAGACTACTCCTTATTCCTATACTTGAGACCAGGAAAACTTAGATGATGATGGGTTTTCACACACCCTCTCAACTACACCCTGAGTGCTCAATTGAAAAATCCCGGTGGTCCTTCTGCAGATCTGCAGAATAGCACCGAAATCTTAGGAGCCAGCAGCACCAGCAAAAAGCCATCAAATAGAATTGAAAGAAAAATCCGCTTTTTCGTTTCCCTTACACGTTTTCATGCTTTCACACACAAGAGTTTTGTTTCTTTTTTCCAATGATTAGACACAGTGTTTGAAAATCACTCAAAAAGGCTCATTTTTTGAGGATTTCTGTTGATTTTTAAACACTGTGTTATATAGTAAAATCAAATAATTGTCAACCACTTATCTTTATTATGAAACGAGCACATTTCAAAGCAATCTTGTAAAAAGGAATTCTATTGTCTGTGTCTACCAATACTTTGCTCTTTATGTTTTCAATCTACCGCAAGTGCTGTAATAGGAATTGCTGTTACAACTGCCATAAAAAGTTGTTATCCAACGAAATCTTGATTTATGCCTTGTGATGTCCTATTTTAGGTAACAGAAAAACATTCTTCTACGTGGCTTCAATTGTACAATATATTTACTTTACAATTTTTTTCTTTCTAAGCCTAGGGAGGGTCTGTAAATTATGCATTTTCCCAACCACCCAAACATTAAATATGACATTTTTGATGAATTATGAAAAAAGGCCGCTAGCATAGCGGCAATACAACAAAAAGAAGAAAAAAGTCAAGACATTTCATAGGAAAATCAATCATTTCTAGATCTTTGCCTTTCTATGACAACTATGATTGATATGCCAACCCCTTTTCCGCCATCTCTTTTTCTTCGTTTTATTTTTCGATTGAATTAGCATTAGAATGGTGTGGCAGAAACAGACAATAGTGTTCTCGTTTTCACTTCTGCGAGGGTGGGAGCCAACAAAGTGTGAAGATTTCCAACAGAGCTTGTTTTGTCATCTTGTTCCATTTCAACATGATTTTTTGCCTTTGCTTTGGGGAAACAAAGTGAAAAGCACATATTTTTTGTTTCTTTTATGCATTGTGTGCAGTTTTCAATTCAACATAGTAATAAAGTTGCTGTCTTGGCCTGGCCCCTTTTCATTTTTGGTGGTGGTTTTTAAAAGCTGGACAAAGTCTTTCTTTACAAATAAGGAATCCACATGAAAAGTAGAAAACTTTTGTGCTGCGTTGTAACTATTATAACTCTGCCCTGAGCATACAAAAGAATCCTTCTCTCGTATTTCTCCTACTTCTCTCTTGCTCCTCTGCCCTTTCGATATATATTGCAAATCTGTCTTGAGATTCCGCAACCGTTTATCTATGTCGTCGTCATCTTTCTTCCGTTTTTCCTTAGCAAAGAAGAAGAAGGCCTTTTCAACATCCGTGCTGCTGGCCTTCACGACGATATCGGTCGTCGCATTTCTTGGTAAAAAGGCTCTCTAGCAAAAATTCGAAATCGATAGCCAAGCAACGAATGGAAGAATGCAGTTTTTTCTCTTTTGATCACAGACATTTTTTAGCGTAGTAACAACAAAAATAGTCGAATATCGATCATTAACCACCCTTAGAATGAAGTTTGATGCAAATTAGCTAAAAATAGTTTTGGAAAGGAAAAAAATGCAGTTTTAGCTTAGGAACCAATGAAGCAACATAATTACAGGGTGGGAAAACAAGTTTTGGTCATTCAATTAGTACTTTTCAATGACAATGTCCTTTTGCCAAGGCTGAGGAGCAACATGCACAAAGTCACAAACAGTTGAGGAGCAGAGATAGCCATTCATTCCCAACTTCATTATATTGAAAGTAAACAGTAACAAAATCTTGCGTACACTACTTTATAAGGTCAACAGTAGTTATATTCCGTGTCCTCTTCCATTCTTGGCAAAAGACTACCATCCCAACATGGCCTTCGAGGCAAATAGCTTTTGCTAGTCGGTGCGAGTAATATTTACCGAGGTAGAGAGTAGAACCGCCATGGTAGCAGTTCTCTCTTGAAAGAAAGTCTACAACTTTGAATGAGTTGCTGAATAGACTAATATAAGTGTACTACTGTAGGTAGGTATGTGTGTCTGACTGAATTATGTGAAGCAAAAATGCGGAATGAAGGAAAAGAAATTAATGTCAATGAATAATAAAATGATTGTTGCTATAATTCATAGTAGTGCAGTACGGCCATGGAGACTAGGGTGGCCATTATTTGACTGCAATAATACTTTATTTGACATTGGTTATACTTCTCTAATGTGTAAATAGAAACGTGGTTCTAAGGGTTCTAAGTTGATTGTTGTAGTTTTTTATGCTGACCAGTTGAGGTCGGCGGCAGCTCACATCTGTTAAAAAAGAGAGAATCTTTTTGCTCTTCTGGGTGTAAACACGACCCTATATTATGTCAAGCATTTTTTGTTCACCCTGTAGTCCGTGTACGACTGTACGTAGGCTTCTGCTGCCCACCTTTTTCACCCTCTGGAGAAGATGATTTGATTGAAGATTCATTTTCTCGAGCATTGGAACTTCGTAGCCATTCAATTAAGCCCAGCTAGCTGGCTCGGATTTCACGATGAGCGGAGCAGCACAATTACAAGGCCATAAATCTACAGTGGGGTCCCATTTGAATAACAAACCACCCCTTCTTGATCGTTAAATCCCCTCGCCTTCTTCTTCTCCTCCCCCTCCTTGTATGGAAGCGGGTTTTGACAAGATAACCATCAAGGTACTGATGCCAAACTCTGGTAGCAATTAGAGCTGAAATCCCTTAAACTCTACGAGGGTAAATGAGAATGTATGATGTTCCATACTTGTGCACCGGGATATTTCCCAATCACTTTCCTTGGAAAATTCTAGCCATGTAGTATATTTGAAGTTCAAAGCACAAATTGCTATCTTTTTGTATTTCCAATCACTAATGAAAAGGAGAATACTATGTAGCATTAGGTCAATGCCTTTGAACATGTATGATTACCACCCCTCTCCTCCATCTTCTTCATGAACGAGTAAAAACTTTTGAGGTTTTGTTCTCTCACTAATGAAGTGCTGACTTTCCAAGAAAGAAGCTAGCACTTGCCCCAGCAGCAGTTTTCTATTGTCGAAAATCAGACGCTAGCTCACATTAGAAGTGCTTTTGTAATGCAGCATCAGACTGCTGCCCCATTTTCCATTTAGGCACCACCATCGTTCACTTCTGGTGATTTACCATTATGACTTCCGTTTATTTAGAAGCATCAGCCTTTGGAAGAGCTCTATCATATTTTCCGCCGCAGCAGCAGCAGCGGATTGTTTAAGCCTTTCCAGCCTTGTAAAAATTTTATGGAGGTCCTTTATGCAAACCAACGCTTCTTGTGGTCTGGCTACTACATTCTCTCATTTAGTCACTTTGCCTAATTAATTGAGACAGCCACAGAAACTGACAAGAAAGCCTGCTTACGTAACTCTTCAGTCTGTTTCCGTAGTTTTTGTTACACTCTATATTTTTTTGCAGGTTCTTGCGTGACTTTATCTGCACTTGCAATCAATCGACGCGCAGCTTTAGAGTAACTTTATTCTAACGTCAGAGCTTCAAAGTTTGATATTTTTTGATGGCATTTTTCCTCGTCAAACCTTTACTGAATACTGATAATTCCAAGAGGGTGTTTTAAAAGAGCTCTTCAAAAAGTTAAAAAGTTTGAAACTTTTCAAACTACATAAAAGCGCGAGCGAAGGTTAGAAGTTTAAAAATCTAAGAACTTTGAAAATCTAAGAATTTCGAAAATCCAAGAATTTTGAAAATCGAAGAGTTTTAAAGATCTAAGAATTTTAAAAATCGAAGAGTTTAAAAAATCTAAGAATTTTTCCTCGTCAAACCTTTACTGATAATCCTATTTCCAAGAGGGTGTTAAAAGCTCCTCAAAAATCTGTTTAAAAAGTGATCGTTGGAACTCATTTTTTGCACATTTTTGTCTGCAAAAAATCCCTCAAGATTTTTTTGGGGGAGTCAGGCACAAAAGCAAACAAAGTTGCGTGTGGTAAAAATGAAGGTTAATTGCGTCAACAGCTTTTTGGGTATGTGCATCTAAATTCCTCTCTCTTCTGCAAATCACATATTTCATCAGTCATCACCTAATAAGGCCATTTTTTCTTACTTTACCAAAGCAGGTTTTGAAGATTAATGATCACTTTATTTTTACAAAGTTCCCTGCATGTTTTATACCATGTATCATAAATATGACGAGACAATTTTTTGGCAGCCCTCAATTTTTTTCACATTCTTCCATGAAATAAGTTGTGTTTTGTGTAGTACGTTGTAGAGGAGCTCTAGACAAATGCAGATGAAATGGGCCTTTAATGGCGAAAAATGAGTGTTTTAGTCTTTTCTATCCTACCTTGTTGGCCAAGAGATAAGCACAATTATAGTCCTTTTCGTCTGCTGCTGCTGCTATGGCTTGGTCCTCATTTTCTGCACGCGAAGAAATACAGTAATTGAGCTGCAGTCCTCGTCGTTTTCATCGTCGTCCTCCTCCTCCTCGACGTTGGCCAAAAGTACCCTAAACGAAATTAGATTAGTTGCACTTTCGTCATTTTCATACTTTACACACCTTCCAATAATGCACTTCCCCACCCATAAAAATCCTCTCGTGATTGCACCTAAAGTATGAGACTTTTTTCCACCCATGACACTCACCTGTCAAAATCTTTTTTCAATCTTTTTGCCGGCTAAGCCCAATTTGAGCTTTTGATGATATTGGTTCATGACCACCAACGGTGTTTGGAAAAAAGGTTAGGTAATTTGCAGTGCAATGATTGCATTATCTTAGCCATTTATCTAGATCACAAAGAAATGAGGTGTAATTTTCAATTTTCATGCTGAGCTTTGATTCCAGTTTATCTAAGCTACTAAGTTTTCCTCATTTAGTCTACATCAGATTAAACTTTATTTGGTGTAGTATGAATGGTGTGGGGAGCTAGAAAAGAGGTTTTCAATTAGGAGACGACCCTCCCTCTCTCTCCGCCGGTGTAGAACAAAAAGAAGCCTTGTAAGAAAAAGTCGCATTGTTCTCCTCGTCGTACCCACATTTAATAATTTAGCTGCTTATGGTAATCCAACACCAGTAGAAAGTTGTTGAAGAACAGGTTCTTAATGAGTCAAGTGTCAATCGTGTCGTGGCAAAGCAAGGAGGAGGAGGGGTAGCAAGTCCTTTTTATGTCATGGTGGAGTAGTGCATAGAGAAATAATGACTTGTTCCTTGCTTGCAAACTTTTGCTACCCAAGTTCGTTGCCTTCCAATTAGAAGTCGACCTGCTAATTGGGACAGGTTCCATCCAATTGAGCCTTGTTTGCGTCTCCCTCTTTTTCTGCTTCTTCCCCATTTACCATCATTCCTCATAAAAGTCTTTCAAGTCACTTCACCACCAATATCACACCAAGGCCAATGATCATTACAACTGCATCATAAAGAGGTCACACAGTGTGTTTGAAAATCAACTTTTAAAGGTCTCATTTGAATTTTTCACACCAAACTAAAATGTAGATTTCTACTTTCTAGCCGAAAAAAATCAAATCTACAGCATAAGTAGCGTATCTTCTACTGCTGCTGTCGTTCAGCCCTTGGAGAACAACACGGCCCAACGGCCCACGCTAGAACGGCCCAGGCCTCTAAGTTTTGATAGACAGCACTAGAAGATACGCTAATTGTGCTGTAGGTATTTGAAATTTTTTTTCTATTTTTTTTTTTAAATTATACTTTGCAGGTGATTATCAAACACTGTGGTTCCAAGTTGGTTTTGGTAGTAAAGACATTTTTGCATAGGTTTGTTGTTTGCATTTTAAAACAGTGTCAGCAACGCAACGTCTCAAGTACTAAAAGCATTTCCACCGTTGCCACAACCATGGTAGAGAAGCAGGAGGCAGCAGAGGAGGAGGAGTAGGAAAGTTTTGCAACTGCATCTTTAATGAATTTTGGCAAGACAAGCCAAGAAAACTCTTTTGTTTTGATAGGCCGCTGGTTATTTCACACTAGCCAAGCATGAAGCAAGAAGCGAGGAAGTAGTGTATGCTATTCTTAAAGTCAAGTTGTACAATGTACATACATGTTCACTAAGGTCCTCTACATACATACATGCTTTTGAATTATTGAAAGCCCTTCAAAACTACCGCAGTTACCTTGCGAAAAAAAAACGTCGATGAAAAAAGAGTAGCGACGAACGACGATGTCGACAATGATGCAGGCTTTCGTTAACATTTTCAAGAAGCATCATCCTAGCTGCTACTGCAACAAGAAAAAAAGTCAGAAAGCTCTGCTCTCTTCCAATTTGTTTCTACAGCGCAGTGTTGTGTAGAGAGATCTCTAGTACTGCACTGAATCTCATCAACAACATTCATATGACAACTGGGATTTGGAAGTCAGCAGCAGTAGAGGGATGAAATGAGAGCTTTAAATTTTCATGTTACTGTAGCTCAGATATGAGATTCTTGAAGACTCTTGGAATGATGCTACTGTGATTCTTACTGCATTGACCCAATTAATGTCAGAACATGTGCTTTATCATTCATCTGCCTCTTATAGTACGAAGCTTCTTTTAATCATCCTCAAGTACTACTCTCGTCGCTGTTGACCTTCTTAGGGCAAAAACAAAAGATTTCTAATGCCAAGCTGGGATATGGGGGGTTGGAAGTACGAGGATCTTCTGAGCAAAGTACTGCCATTGTGTGCAAAGTAAAAAAGCTTGCTTTTATGTTTACAACGCAACGTTGCTTTTCTTTCTTGATGAAAGTTGGAAAATAGTTTGTCTAGAAAGAAACTGCTGGCGAGAATGAGAATAAGAAAAGAGAAGAAGAAGGGGCCCATCATTTGAGATGCAAATGCAAGATCTATGCACGATTAACGTTGCCTCTTATTCTGTGTCCGGAAATCCTTTGTTGTTTCTTTGCTTTCTTTATGTATCTCCATACTCCAGCAGAGAGAAAAATCACTTGTTTTTCTATTCTTTTTCATGACTTTACTTACTAGCAGCAGATTTTCTTATAGTGTCCTAACATGCAATATTCCAACACTTCTTTTTCTGCTCTATGCCATATTTGCTGCTGCTGGGAAATGAATATAGTCTTTTTTTTCGTGCCTTCAGACCATAATTAAAGCAGAGCCTTCAAAATGCGTGATGAAATTGCAACTTATCTTAATTGGACATCAAATGTGGTCCCGCTGGGAGAGAAGAACGGCCTATGTCTACAAAGACCTGGGCCAAGCGCTCTAAAATCAATAAATTGCTAATATGCTGGCCTCTTGACCTAACGTTGTAACAAAGGAAAAATTCAGTGAGCTTTTCTATTTGATAATTGTTTTTCCTCTGAGTAGGGTTTTCAGACACCTGTGCTCGGCATATTGGACAATTACAAAGTGCTGTTCAAATGGTCATTTTCACGCACACCAAATCAGTTTTGGGAAAGGCGGTTACCCTAATTTCGTAGTCCTATTTTTTGCTTGACAGATATCATTTTTTGCTGCTCCTCCTATGATGGGGCAGCTGTCTAGGACATTCTACTATTCATGAGAAGGTATAAGTTACATTGCAAAGAGCACATGACGACGTCTATTCTTGTGGTGTAGATGATTTCCTTCTTCTGGTCTATGCTGTCGAGCCCAGAGGTACTTTTTGTCAATACCTTGTGCTTCTCAGAAAAGTTACTATTTTTATGTTCTGTAGGATGATCACCAGTCACCACATCAAAATATGAGGAAAAAAGTCTGCTGCCCACACAAAAATATTAAGCTTCACAATGCTGGAAAGCCATGTCTTAGTCGGATTTTTATCTGAAATATCTAAGCTTTTAAAAAAGATGTAATTCATATGAGGTAGGCCCATTCAATGGCCTCTGAGGTTTCCGAGGTCATAGAAGCAATTGTCTAGACTTTTGTTACATACCAAAGATTTCTTCCGACCCAGTACATAAGTAATGTGCAGCATTGTGTAGTGCTTAGAAATGATCAATTGTCTTGTTTCTTCTGTATGTATAAATAAACATCTTTGTCGTTTTTTGCTTGCAGGTAAGACAGAATAATTTGGTGTGTACATATCTGTCTCTGTGTATTTTACAAATTGGTCCAAGAAACAATATTCTGAGAGCTGTGATATGAAGAAATGACGCATTGCATTTCACGCCCTGCTACACGCTTAGTGTCGTGCGTCCTCTACAATCTACAATTCTACATTCTACATAGTGCAACGCGGGGCAAACTAGTATTATAAATGGGCTCTATCTAGTGAAAGATCCCTTTAATCATTAATGGCCCGATAAACTTGTCATTTAGAGCGCTTTTCTAGCCTTGCTACTTCAACAAAAAAGAACTCTTCTACTACATTGAAGACGACACAACGTCAAAACAGTGTTGCTTTAGCCACCAAAGTTATGATAGATGACACCTCGAAAAACACCTGATAAATGGACGGACCTCAAGTCGATACTACATGTAAAGGCAACGTAGTTTTCCATAGACAATGGTCCAATTACAGTTCCACATATACAGTCCTCTATATTTGGGGGAAGTTAACAAGACTGCACATATCGAAATTGATGCGTGATGTGCAAAGTGGTTTGGAAGCTAGCCAAAAGTTGATCTTTTGATAATCATGGGTTTAGAATTACTCATGTGCACTTTTCTGTTTCAGGCCTAGTAGTACTTAGTGCATTGTGTTTTGATGGGGGCCTCCTCGTAATTAAAATGATTTGGCCTTGAAGTTTAGCATTTTTTGATGCTAAACTAGTCCGCTGTACTCCAATCAAGAACTAAGGCATGTTTATAATACATATGTTATGTAGTAGGAAAACAAGACCGAACACTATTAAAAGTAACATAACTTTAAAATGCACCAATCGTAATTGCTTTTTAAGGAGGCGTACCATAGTAAATTATGAGCAGTGAGGCCATTTTATTTACCTGATGACAAACCACCTCGTAAACCATATTTTTCATGTGCATTTTAATGATTTTTTTAAAAAGGTACATAAATAGTTTTCATGGCAGTTTTTGTAAGAAAAAAGTTCCTTACCTGCCGGAAACGTTTGAAAAAAAATCGGAAATTGCAAAATGAAACTAATCGTTGTTGGCCTGTGTAAAGTGTAAACTTCAATTTGTCAAACTTTGTTTTGCAAAAAGTATATTTTTTGACCGGCTTCTTCAGCTTCTGCAAAAGTTCACAGCACAGAAAAATTATAATTAGAGTCTTTACTAATAAACGTGGTCCGCTACTCAAGCTGCTGCAAGATATTTTAAAGATAACCAGTAAACAATGGAAGCTATTTTGCAACAACTACGAAGCTAAAATGTTTGAGAATATCTTGGAAAAATTGCTCTGCGTCATTCGATCTCCAAGGTATTTTCTTTGGAAGATGCACGCGTTGATATGCGAGGCATCACGAAAATATGGGAGATCATCATGTTATGACCCAATTTTTTGCGCAAATAACTCTTCGTTGTTGCGGCAAGGCGGAGCAAAAGTAGCAAAAGGCTAGGGTGATGATCCTGACAAATGGAGTCAGTCAGAAGTCTCTCATTACTGCTGCCTTCATGTGCTAATCACAGACAGGGGTGGATCTAAGTTGTTGCTTAGTAGGAATCATTTGTCGTCTCAATGCACAAAACTTTTGAGCAACCTGAACTAAAAGTGCACGTATACTATGTAATTGTACTTTGTACTACAAATTCGTCAATGAAACACAAGTTGACCTCCACTAAAAAAGTCTGCAACCCAACTTATTGGTTGCAATAGTAGTATGTGGGTGAAAGGGTGTGCATCAAATGTTGGTAGCAGCTGCAGTACCAAAAAAATCAACATTTTCATGAGCTTGGTGTGCAGTTTTCGAAGTTGAAATTGGCACCCATCTTGCACTTGAAAAAGGGAAAGTACACTACAATGAGTCTCTATAAAGATGCTTGCAAGGAGGACCAGAAGTGCTATTTCCGAGATGGCAAAAAGTGAAACAGCAGTACAGTGTTTGATGTAGCATCTTCATTTCTCGTCATTCAGAGTGCGCTTGGAATGGTAGAGAAAAAATGCATAGCATGCTGTAAGTGTACTTTCTCATAAGCACAAAAGAAAGAGCATAGTAGCAAGCAAGCCCCCAAACTTTGCCGCCTTAATGACTTGGTAAGCAATCAAGATTGGCAGAAATGCACATTGTGCAATGCAAGTTATCTTTGGCCATTTTCTGGGACACTGCGTTACTACTGTGCTTTGCCGACGCCCGTTCGTTCGTCCGTGCGAACACTATCATCAGTATGATGATCTCTCCTGGGTCGTAATTGCGCGTCGAGTAGGCTATGATGGCCGGGCAAATTGATTTGGCGAAAGAAGCCTCCAGGGAGGCTCCCAATGCCCAAAAGTGGCAAAAATGCAAAATGGGATCTATGCAATAGACGCGCGATGCAAAGCTGCGGTGGTTGGTTTCGATGGTGAGGAAGATATCAGCAATGGCCATCTGAAACCCTGGGTCAACCAATATCTGATCGAATTGAAAAGTGAGTTGCTCAACACATGAAACAATTTGGCGATAACCATCAGAAGATGTAAGCTTTTTATAGACGTAACAACAGCATTGCAGTTTTTTCTACTGGATGATCTGAGAGGTTTTGTGGGAAATGATGTGGAAAATAGCAAGCACCATACCGGCAGGCCGGGTGGGCTTTTTTTTCGCAGCTTCTTTACGGGAATGAGTAACTCCTCTGCCTGCTTTTCTCATTGCACAAATCTTCTCGAGTAGTTGTCTTATGTCGGCTCCTTTTACATCTGTCATCTAATGTGGATGAGAAAAGTACTACAGAAGCGAAAAGGAGAGCGAAGAAAGTCGTCTTCTATTACTGATGTAAAGCTGCTGCTGCTGGGGGATTGGATGGAAAAATTCAGGCCACCGTATATCTATGGAAAAGGAGAGGGAGTAGTAAAAGTTTTTCTGTTCCTTTTTGGTTGGTATATCAGTTATTGCCTTGGGGCTTGTCAATCAATAGAGACTCATCCATGCTTTTTCACAAGGGAGTTCTTAGGCCTATGATTCAGCTGGACACTAGACACCCTGTAGCATCATTGAGACTTCTTGGAATTTTTCATTCAAATAGTAGGGTGAAGCAGGAAATTCCAAAGCCATGATGGTTTTAAAGAACCACTCGTACTCATCTTACTTCTTGCGTTCTTGCTATGGGGTTTGTTTTGCTGGCAGCTTAACAAATGAAGTTGCATTATCCGTTAGTTACATCCGCAGCAGCAGCAGCACAAATCATAAACATACTTTACTTCTCCATCCATGCAGTTTCTCGTCATCATCATTGTGAAGTTTACAAACCATGTAAACATTTGGCATGCTGTCCTCGTTTCACCCTCCATATGTGACAAAAGAATTTGCATAGGACTCTGGAAATGGAAGTATTTGTCGTCGTCGCGGAGGCCGACTGCCGCCGCCGAGGCAAAGCAGAACACATCTTTCAGCAGCCTCGGATAGAATTTTTTCCCTTCGCGAGATGTAATTTTGCAATGTCCTCATCTTAGTGAAAAAAGGATTTGGCGCATTTTTCTGTGTCGCAGCAGCCTCTCGCCTGGCCTCAGGGGAGGATAGCGTACATCTTACCTCTAGTACTCGACTTACCGCAGGAACATGAAGTCGTTGGAGAATGATGCTTAGCACTAGAGCAAAGATTTTTTAAGAACGACTGTAACTGTGTGCATATCTTTTTACACCTTGCTGCGATGCCAAATTCAAAAAAGTCTAGAGTCAAGAATATTTGCATCCTTTCAGTAATTGTTAAAAAATCTTTGTTCTTTAACATAGATTACTCAGGTCGCGCGAGCCATGCCATTAGGCGCATTAGCCAGCAAATTCGCATAATAGCACAAAACTGTCGAAATCTAGAGTATGTACTATGTAAGCTCTGTTTACAAAGGTAGTAAATGGTAAATGAGGTTGATTTCTAGTTACCACTACAGTGATTATAAATGGATAGAAATGCAACGTGCGGCGGCCATTCCACAGAGAGCAACAACATCATTGAGCATTCCTTTGAAGATTGGAGTCTTTGAATATTAAACTATCGCTGTCAGCTACAGTTCAGGTCATTCATGCAACATTATTCTGCTTGTAGGCAAAGACAAATCACCTTAACTCCTTGGCAGGCAGTGGAACTTTTGCATTGAGTCAGATCAAACAAAACCCACCCGATACTAAGCAAATAAAGCTAGACAAATAGAAAAGACAACCAGGGCTACTCTACTGCTACCGAAAAGAATGTATCAAAATTCTTAGGGAGCTATAGCTCAGCTTGGAGAGTAGTGGATGTGTGCAAAAGATGCATTTTCTTTTTTGCCATGACTTCTTTTTTTCCGCCTCCTCGCGCATTCTCCCAAATTATTCATTAAGGCTTTCTTCGCGCTTGCTTCCAAGCTTTGCCATCACTTCTTTCTCCTGCTACAGCTACCAAAAGTTCATTCTTTTTACATTTCCATTACTACTTTTTCGTATTGCAAAATTCATGATTTCCTTTACCAATTTTTGCAGATAAGGCCCGTAGCATTCAATGCACTTTTCCCTAAAAGGTTTTGAGTACATTAGCCAACGTCGACTCTATGGACGAGGCTGAATTCGAGCCCTGAGTAGATAAGCGAAGAGAGATAGAGCGCGCGGTAGCAAATTGTCAATTGTTAGTTACATACAGTCTCCTCCTCCACAAAAAAGTTATCAAAATATGCATTGGCAATACACTCTGCGGCGTAAACTTTTTTGAAACCATTTTCTACATGAAGCAAGAATTTTTCGATTACTTGTTAGCATGGTTACCGCCAACGATCGAACGACGACCTATTAGAGTCACTGAGGTGTCAAAAGTAATACAGTTTCTAAAGCTTTAAAGGATGGTTTTCAAAAAGAATATTAGAAAGAACATAAATAGTGTGGCAAGTGCAAATGTTCGAATCCCACTGGGGAACATTCTTTTAAATTTTTTTCTGACTCTTTAATTTGTTTTAAAGTTCGCTTGCTTTCACTTGCCTGTTTTAATGAAAAACTATGGCCTAGAATCAGGATTCAAAATTGGTACTTAAAAAGAAACGTTGACGGTTGACACCCCAGTCACCCTAAGCTAGGAAAGGCCTAGTATTAATATTGCTTGAAAACTCTCTCGTGTGCACTTCGTATAAGCACGTCACGAGTAACTTTTTCTTCACTTTGTCATCTATTGAAGGTCATGCAAATGTGCATTCTTTGGGAAGTACAACACTTTGGTACAATTAGAGTATTGACGACCTGTCACGCCTCAAGATACAAAACAATTAGAGTAAAAAGAGGTGATAATCGAAGCCGTTACCAAAACTTCTTCCATCAACATGCAACAAAAACAAACAAAATAAATGATCATCTGCGAGTTGAAGAGTAGCAAAAAAGCTTCAAAATAATAATCCTCGCACTTATGTATCAAACTTGATTTTAGAAGATATTTCAAACACAAGAAAAATTGCTTCTGTTTATGACTTTACGTGGGGGTACAAAAAAAGCTTCAAAAATTTCTGCTGACTACTTATGGAAGAGATGATGGAAACAAGAAAAACGAGATTTTTATTCTCCTCATTTTTTTGTAAACTAATTTTCTAAATGACTCTCAACTCCACTTACGTCTTACTGCGGATTTTTTTTTTTTTTTTTGCTGCATCTCTAATGGTTAGGATCTCTCCTTATCAACACTTAAAGAATGCTTGCTGATAAATCCTTAACGACTATGTTGTTCTTCATTAGCATACCGACCATTCATCCGGTGTTCTTGAAATGTTGCGTCCCTATTTTTCGGCCCCACAATAATGCCAGAAACAGTTTCCTGATGCCAGCAGGAGAGATCGGAAATCAATAATCAATTCAACACGTCTTTTGAGAAAAAGACTTCTTTTCTCTCGTAAAAGGGTCTCTCTGGCTCGAAAAGTGCAGGAAAGTGTAAAAGTCACCATGTGCTTCTCAGGTTTTTTACGACCATTCGGATGCCATAATTTGACCCCACCTTGCCGTTCCCAACAGTAAAAGTCGAGAACAGAGAATCGTCAGAAAAATTCAAAAACCTCCCCTTCGTTGGTATGACCGACACCATCAGCAGTTAGTTGGGAGAGACACATGAAAAATTGTCTTCTGTAGTCCATAATTATTAAGGTGTCTGGCGTGATGCTGATTTTTCTTGTCAACCTCCACCCTACGGGAGGTGTAGAAACACTGTAAATGAACAGTACAGTTCATAAATTCCTTTCTTCTATTTTTTGGGGGGTTGAGAATAGTGCACCTGTAAAGCAAAGTTTTGCATGTACTGACATCCAGTTTACATGAAGTAATCCATATTCCATTACCTCTGATTATGCAAGCTTAGGAAATGATGTGGAAATGCCATGTGCAACAGCAGGTATACTGGAGATGCTTGCTTACTTACCATTTGAGTAGTTAAAAATATGAGACTTTTTGTGTGATTTTCAAACACAGTGGTGGGGTCTTGAGGATCAGTTGAATTTATGCGGCAAAATGTTTATCCTCTTGGACCATCGTCGTCTTGAGCTTTTCTATGATAAGTTCAATATCCAGGACAGTTCCATTCTACGGTCCCGAATGCGAGGAGAAGTAGGCAACTTGCAGTTGTATGTGTAGAGGGGCTGACGGCCGGCTGTAAAAGCCAATTGACCAATTGAGTCTGCATTGCGGAGCTATTCCTAATGCTAATTAGACGGTTGCAGATTTTCGGTCGAGCATAAGTAATGTCTTTCGCGTTTGAAACAGCAGATTCTCGGCCTAGCTACAAATGGGAGGTGTGACTAAAGTCTTCATCTGACAAAAGGCGGCGGCAGCAGGCGCAAAGTTTAGATGGCTTTTTTGCCCTCTAAACTCAATTTTCCAACACCATTTACGAGTGCCTAATGAACTTTTTTGCCCTGCTCTCATGAACTGGTCAGTCGACAAGTTTTAAAAAAGAGTACTATGGACAACCTCTGGAATTTGCCCAAAAGGGGCCCCATGTTTTTCACGGCTGGTTCAGTAGTATGCTTATTAGAGTAGTATCATGGCAAAAAATAACCAGTAATTTTATGTTAAATACTTCCCTGTAAAACAGACCTCCATCCACGTCCACCTCAGCATAATTTCCAGAGAAAATCTGGCAACCTTTTTGGGAGTAATCCGAAACCTAAATCACAGAGGTTGAAAATCATTCAAAAGTCTCATGTAGCAACATTGCGAGAGAAGGACTGAGTGCGCTGATCTAGAAGCATAAAAGATGATGACAAAGTATCGTTATAACAAGTGGGCGGGTGTGGTTAATTTTTGCAATTAGTTTTTGCTTACTTTTGGCCCTTTTGGCTAACCTTGAGTACGTAGCATGTGGCTCGTGACTTTAAATTACTGATCTGCTTATCTATTTGAGGAGATTAATGATGCCAATTAAGCAAAGTCAAAAACAAAGTAATGCAATATTGTTGCGCTCTACTCATTCTATTTCTAGTTAGTCACGATCGCAAAAAAATGGAACTGACCAACATCGAAAAGCTTTTAGCTTAGACCGACAGAGAATGCATCTGCGGATAACTCTTTACATACCTGAGATTGCAGTTTGGGAAAACCCATGGCCATGGGAAAACCTAAACCAGAAAAGCACTGCAATTTGTCATAAAATATATGTAATTTTGCTGCTCGGTGCTCGCATCAAAAAAAAATTTCTTGCCTTTTTCGCATGCGGAAGTCTCTTACCTCCTTTGAAGTACTTTTTCCGGCAGTGGCACAGACTAAAAAGTTTTTTGGCTCTTCATGCTGATGTCTTCTGTGAAAGTCAGTTTTGATTTGGTAAGTTTCACTTTTCATCAAAGAACACACGCAGAAAAAAAGTTTTAAAATCAAAGTCTTCTCTTTTTTGGCATTGCTTGGCGACCAGACGTTGCAGCGAATTAAAAGTTTCTTCGTTAAAACTATTCAAAGTCTCGTCATCATCATATATGTGCAGGGGTTTCAAGAGCATTTCAAAATGAGTTGCTGACGTGTTGAGAAAACCATTATGATGGATGGGTGGACTTTTTTTCCCAAAGCAATTATCAATTTGAATCTTGAGAGAAAAACTCTTGCTTGCCCTTAGGATGACTCCTAAGTTGCCCTCCTCCTCCACTGCCATTCTCTGCCGCCCCATAACTCAAATATTTATGCAAATGGTGACTTGATGGTGGCTTGCCAACGCTGCTAAAAGACAATACATTAAAGAATTCAGTGACATTAGCAGGGGGCCTCCTGTTGATTGATATTTATTGCAGGTCGGTCTTGTGAGTATGATTTCAGCGTAACCTTTATCAACCGTGAGATCGGTGAATATTTACTATGTACATGCAGATTGTAGGTGGTCTCTTGTATAAAAATCATAATTTACTTTTTTTTTTCATGAGAAACAAGGATGACTTCAAAACTGGTTTCATAGCCATACAATTTTGCAATCCACAAAGTACCAAAATGATGTTGTTCCTCTCCTTTGTTTTCATCTAACGTACAATTGCATCAAGAAGTGCAACTACGGTAGTAGAACAGTTGTGTCGAAGATCGGCCCTTGCCACATTGTGGAAAAATCTCCTTGCACTTTTTTACACCCATTCTCTTGGCTTTGGCCCCATGGTGTTTGGTTGAAGGTTTGTGTGTAAACAACTTTTTGGTCTCCAGTAGAGCAAGATTTGGTTTTCAAATCAAGAAAAACAGAGCAGGAGTATTCACCGTAAAAGGATTGAGTTTGGCCATAAAGCCACACCATTGGTTCCTTATACAGTTGATGATCCCATTTTGATTCTGTCATAGGCTCTACTTTTTAAAGTGTTACCATGTAGGTTGAGTGGTGGTTGATGATGCATTCCTGTTTTTGGAGGAGAATAGTGAATAAGTTTGAAATTAATCAAAATGTCGTTTCTTCAAAGATTGAGTAATTTGACGCCTAAAATTGATCGTCGCATGCAATATCATCAATAGAAGGCGTCACTCCATTTCCATATCAGTCCAAAAAACAAGTTTTGAAATCAAATCTGACTTTTTAAAATACTCTAAATAATAATCCCCCAAGTATCAAAATGGTCAATGTAATTTTATTTGCTGATTTTTATCACATTAGGACAACAGTTTGAGTTTGGCAAGGAGCAAAGCATAAAATGTTACAGTAATTGGAACTACTTCAAGAGATTTGAGAGATAGGCCCAACAGCGCTATAAAACTCACTGACTTGACAACTGGAATGCCAAGCTATTATCTAAAGACAAGTCCTTCTTTGAAAAAAAAAATCGCAAAATCTTTCTGCAAAGGTACCACAAAACAATTATGTATCTCTAAGGTGTTTTTCTCTTATTCTACCCAAGCATTGCTAGGGTCTTTTGGTGGCCTGAGCAAATACCTCCACTCACTCGAGAACTGTTTGTCATGCCAGTTTGTCAAAATGAAAGGGAATTGGCCTCTCTTGACAAATTGAAATGCCACCACAGAGTTAATGAATGAGGCCATGGCAAACACCATTCCAAAGGTCCACACCGAATGTTTGCATTTTTATGCCAAAACACCGCTCCAGGCTTCCCCGAATTTCCAGACTTCGCATACTTTCGAGTGGCGACCTTGTTTACGAGTTTTCGGGTATAAAACAAAGGGGAGCTAAACTCGCACGTCACACCTGTGTGTGATTTGTGAAGAAGCCTTGAAATAATGGTCAAATCTTCCAAACTGCCTCGATTACTATTAAAAGTTTCACAATTGAAATTCATTATAGATTCATGGCTTGAGCCAAGTTATCATCTATCGATAAATTGATTGTCCAATTTTCTATTTTCTGAATATGAGGGGAGCGTCTTCTTTTATAGGCTCTTTTGTTTCATTTGATAGCTCAATCCAAATTCAGCCATTTTGTATGAATGTAATAACTAAAATTGGGTCTTTGTCCCACCCTAACCTTGTCTTAGGGAGTTTTTGTCGAGCAAAGATTAGGAAAGTGTCAGATATCTTGATTTCAAGTCCAGTTGCCTCTTTGCTGACTTTTATCTAAGAACGACGACCTCGTTACTGAGTAAAGTGTACTGCTACTACATACAAAAACTATTACAAGTTGGCTCCATAAAAATGTATTTGATGTGACGTGTTTACGACTATTAAAGTTGACTCCAGGGATCCTCTTTATTTAAAGGTTTCTTCCCAGATTTGAATCTTAACAGCCTACCCTTCTCTGCTACTTAAGTTTCACCCTACTCCTCACTTACAACAGAAGAATAACTAAGCCTCACCTATTCTCCTCCACCTCTCAAAAGATCAAGACGTTAAGTGATCAGTTTACTAGCTATTGGACAGTTAGGTTGAGCAAAAAAGGGTGCAAATAAATCTTGCTTGTCTGCGGTCATCAATGGGCTTCAAGCATGCGAAAAGCCAAACGGATTTGGCTTTTTATGAGAAGCAGCTCGACACAGCAGCAACTACTTCGTTTTTGCTCCTAATTTTTTACTCCTTGTACACTTGAAAGGGATCTTTTCGAATAGAACTTACTGATGCCAAGTCTATTCCTTATCCATCTTAATGCACTTTTGACATTAAAAAAGGAGCCCCAAGACACAGTGTTTGAAATTTACCCAAAAATGTCTCTCTATTTTATGCACGACAAAAACGACATCTCCAATATTGATTTTTTGCTCAAAAATTCAAAAGTATTTCGAGTCAAAAGAAACGTAGCTCGCTTCGCTCGTTATATAGTGAAAAATGAGACTTTTGAATGTGATTTTCAAAAACTGTGGCACACAACTTTTTGAAAGAAAAGCGTCTTTTTCATATAAGTTTATAACATCAACTCGTTAAACTGAGTACTGCTTCGTGTAAGATGCTAATCGACTTTTTTTGCGCAATTTAGTAATTTATCGGCATTTGACGATAGATTGACACACTCACGCATGCACGGTCCAGCTGTGTTAAATAGTCTAAGGAGAAAGACAGTTGAGATTAAACGATTCTGATTGTGCAAAACTAGTTTGGCTACTAAGTTACTACAATTGTAAATGAAACCTTGGCCCATCAGAAACAGTCATTCAGTTCAGTAGCTTATTTGCTCACTTCAAGCAAATAAAATGATAAGAAAGAGACAGATCCCTCTACTAATCTAAACTGTCATCGAAAATTGCATCAGCAAATTGCAATTGCAGCAAGTCCATTATTGGATCCATCCATTTGTGCCCTCAGGATTTTTCATCAAATTATCTCCATTCCTTTCCCTTCTTCACAACAACTTTTAAAGAAATTTTTGACTTTCCAGGCCAAACTTTCTCATGAAATAGTAAATGAGATGTCAAGTAAATTAGCCCTGTTTTTTTGGCACGCTCAATTACTTGATTCAATTGCCAAAAAAGTATATCAAGACATCAAGTATTTGAGACCACAAGCACCTGCAAAAGCAGCTTTTAACGAGGTGTTTTGACGAATAGCTTGACGATTGCCATCGTCATCATATTTCTTTTGGCTTCCAAAGCAGAGGCCAAAAGTTCCTTTTGTCCAGTAGAATTGTCACTTGTTATTGACAAAAAGAATAAATATTATCAGTCGGAGCCTTCCGCAGTAGGGTGCTAAGTGCCGAGATCCTTTTTTTCCAACAATGCTACAAGAGAATTCAATCAAGAATGACGGCGGCGGCGAAGGTGCTGCTGGCGAAGGTAAGAGATACCAAAAGAGAGATGTGGGAAACTGATTATCTTCAGAGCGTTGCTTTTGTCTCTTTTTTTTCTGGAAGAAGGGAAAAATATGGTGTTTTTGTGTCCACTCGCTCATGTTTTGCCCTAAGCTCCATAAATCCTGGTTACGTTCACTCTATTAGAAAAATTGCTTTAACTGAAAACGGTCCAATGATTTTGTTTTACCCACAGTGTTTGAAAATGACCAAAAATGTATCATACTACATATAGATTCTAATGCAGGTATGCATTGAATAATAAACGCTATTTCTTGCATTAGGGTTAACCTATTCTTCTTCAACAATTGCCTGTGCTTTATGAAATCATAGCAAACTGTAAAGCTTTGATAATCCAATAAGGAAATGAAGATAAACTTCTATGAATATCATAGTAGTAGTTGACCAAGTGGAGAAGATGAGTAGATAATTTTGCAACATGCTGCGTCAGAAGACTGAATCTCATCATTAGGAAAAGCAAAGCATCATTAGCCAACCTTGGCCTCTATTTCATTTCTAGTGGAGAGGTTGCTGCATAATGGCAATGCTTGTAAATAATTACTACAGTTGGGATTATTTGAGCAGCTTCATCTCTACCGGAAATGGAAGAGCTTTGATGATATCGATAGAGCTGCCTAATGTAGCAAGAGCTGAGGAAGAGGCGCAAGAGCGAGGAGGCCCTTCCACTACATCCTTGTACTACTCATGGCATGTGCTATTACAGCATCTCCCATCCGAGGAGAGGCTTTCACTTACAGACTACTACTCCTGCCTGCTTCTAGGGACAGCAGCACAGAGCTTTGCTGATGATGCTTTTAGTTCTCTTACAAATCGGCGGGCAGAAGACCAATTTGCTTGTTAGCTTTCATTCATTTGCTTGCAGCTATCAAAGAAATCGTTCTGGTAGTACCGTTGTGCTGCAAATGATGGAACGTACTACGTTGTGCAACATTGCATTGTGTTGCGCAAAATGTACTTGTGGAAAGAAAAGTCACCAAATGGCGTTTTTTGATTGTTAGGCATAACCGGATTATGGGGCTTACCACCTATCTACTTGTTTTTCCTTATTCAGTCTTTCACGTACCGGACTAAATGGCTCTAGGAAATTGAGTTTTTCTGCCGAACATTCAACGTTTTTGTACCTACCTTGTACATCGTTGTTTAGACAGCCGATGAAAGCGTACTGTACTAAAACTTCTGTCCTATCTACAAAAACTTTCCAACTTGGAATCTTGGATGCGTGTGTATCGCAGTTTTACAACTTTCGTTGATAAATGGAGGTCTAGTTCGATGACTTTCTAGGTAGAAAACTCGAAATTTGCGCGAGGGCTGATGAAAGTAACGCATGATACCCATAACTATCCTAAAGTATAAAACGAATGCATCGTTTTGCTTTTATCCGCGCCAGAGAGCAAGCATCTCATAAAATTAAGAATTACCCCCTCGCCGTTCATCATTATTCATGAGGGTTTTCGTTCTTTTCAGGCCGTGAGCAGCAGCAATGATGATGGCGTGTGGTCCGAATGGTCGGAGTGCTCTCGCAGTTGCGATGGAGGCATTGCTAGACGCTACCATTGTTCAAATGCTAACGCTGATCCCTGTCCTCCATCAGGTCCCTTGGGAACCTCCAAAAGTCAGCACAAAATTTGCAACATGCATCCATGCCATGGTCCTATGAACTTTAGACAAGAGAAATGTGTCCAGCATAATGATGTTCTACATGAGGTACGTATAAGGAAGGGGGGAAAGCAGCAGACCTGGAATGACAACTTGAATTTAGTCTATCAGGACCAGCAGGAGAAGGCCTACAGGAATGGAATGTTCCGCTTTGGCGACTTGAATAGAATCGATTTAGCAACCAGAATAATTTAGCTGAAGGAAATTGCAACGCATTTCACTGCGTTGTCGTCTTAGTCGTTCTTCCACAACATTTAACTGCTGGACATCAAGAAAGTCTGCCCGGGAGAAATGGGGCCAATCTTCGCTCCATAAGAGTTCTGACCAAGAAAAAAAAAACTTGAAAGGCATTTTGGTGAGCCCCTTCTTAGAGCAGCAGCAAAGCAGCAGCGCAGTGAGCAAATCAGCAGACAAAGTGGTTGGCGGAAAAGAGATGAAAGTAACTTTGAATGCCTCAAAGAAAGAAGTAGAGAAGTGGTAGTAAGAAGAGGGAAAAAAGTTTCTCGGACAGTGGTAAAACTGGTAAGGCAAAGAAAGGGTCCTAAAGAGGGTGAAATATTGAATTTTTGACCCCTCAGTCATACACTAAGACTCTTCTTACAGTACAGAGAAGGAGGAAAAGACAAAGACAAGAGGGCTTTGGTAGGATTAAGAATCATAATCTGCTCACATACTGTAAGGCAATGTCCTTTTGTCTTTATGAACGCTAGGGGCTTTCTAATCTACCACCACAGTTCATGTAACACTTTTTGTGTACTTTCAAGTGCTTTCAGGCAGCTCTACTGCGACTCCTATATACTCCGGATCAATATCATAAATGAGTTGCCATTTAGATTTTAGCCTAAAGCTTTTGAAAGGTTTAGTCAAGTCTCATGGGAATTTTTCCTATACTCAGGCTTTTTAGTAAACCTCACTCTAGCATTTACTATGCTAGAATACTTTATCTTGCAGTAGTAGTATGTGTGGCTGGTATGTACAACCACTAGAATTAAGTATTAACCTAGTCATGTCTGAAAAGTCTAGTTCTAGCTAGTTGCGGTCAAAAGAGCGTTTTTTTAGCTTCTTCGCATTTCATGAGAGTAAGCAATTAGGCTCACGGGAAGCTTTTTTTTTCTTTTAAGGGACGCTCTTACCATTGGGAGTCCTTCATTCACCAAAGCAGACCTTGTGAGGCTTGGTGTCGTGCCTCTGAGGATCCTGAGGTGGAAATTCGGCTGGATGGAATGGTGGTTGATGGGACACGATGCAGCTCTGAGGCCTTGCACGTTTGTATGGACGGCCAATGTCAGGTAAAATGCAGGAAGAAATCTTTCTCTAAGGTTCATATCCTGGACAAGCCTTTTTTAGTTCTTCGAGAGTTGCCAGTGCAAAATTTTCTTAAGTTCCCATATCGATGCATACTTTGAATACTAAATGATTTTTTCCGCTTCTTTCCAAATTTCTATTCCTTCCGTATTCAGTCAGATTTAGCGACAATTTTATCTCATTTTCTTAGAAAACGCGGGAAATTTTTTGATGAGAATTCAGTCGATAATAGCTGCACTATGACGGAAAATACCGAAAAATGCGAATAAAAGCCAAAAATATCACTTTGCGGAAGAAAACAAACACTGGAAACTCTGTTGTACCGAAGAACAAAAAACAAACAAAGCTCAACATTCAGCAAAAAAAAAAAAAAACTGTCAAAAAGTGGCTGTAAACAACTCGTGAATAAGTCAAGTGTTTCAACACTACAAAAAATGAATAAAAAGGAGCTAATTTGTGCCCTCTCCACTTTTATAATTCAAGGCTGTTGGCTGCGACCTAATGGTGGGTTCCAACAAGACTGTGGACTCCTGTGGGATCTGTGGTGGCAACAACTCCTGTCAAAAGACGTTCGCGTGGACAGAAGTAGCCTTGTCTCATTGCTCAAGACCTTGCGGCGGAGGCTACAGAATGGCCAGATCCGTTTGTCAAAATACAATAACGCAACAAAAGGTCGAAGATGATTTTTGCAATCGATCTGAAAAACCCGACTCGCGTATGGCACCATGCAACGGCCAGCCATGTCCCGCCAGGTAGAGTACTGAATATTTAGCCTTTCATTTGCTAAAAGGCCTGTAATGTGGGGCCTTTGTTGACGGCCAAAAGGGAACAAAAAATGCATTTGCGCTCCTTCATTTTTCAGATGGGAGGTTGAAGACTGGCAACCCTGTAGTCAATCGTGTGGAGGTGGCTTTCGGAGCCGTGTCGTCAAATGTATTATTGACAAGGACGGAGAAAAGGTTTTGGTAAGATGAGCTAATATTTGCGCCAAGTTCTTCTCTTTCTTTTTCCTTAGCTCCATCAGATTAGTTAGAATACGATATAAGATATGATGAAAGAAGGATTCCTTTTTGTTGGCCAGACTCTGTGAAACTCAGTTACAAGACTGATGAAACGACTGTCAAGAACATTTCTTAATGGAAAGCAGAAGAAATAAGAACTGTACCACTGTGTTTTGAAAATTCGCTCTAGAATGTCTCATTTCATTTTTGACGCCAAATACAATATGTATTCTACGTTGACAAGAAATGTAACTCGTTGTAAGTTGTAAAATAAGACATTTTGGAAGATTTTTCAAACATAGTGTAGTAAAGTAATTCAAGGCTGATTGAAATTAAAATAGAAAGGAAACAGCGAAAAAAAATATGGCACAACAAAACTTAGTTTTGGTGTATGTAGAAAACTTTTTACTAAGAGGACGGAAGAAGGGAGGAACGTGGCTCTGCGTATAGTGTAATTATAAAAGTCCTTTGAAAGCCGTGTCTCTCTTTAATTGCATACAGCGAAGACGTTTTGCTGCAAAGTAAACGAAGGCCCTAATGGGGGGCTGGGAAAAAGAGAGGCTGCCTTTTTTTGCTGAAGAAGCTACACTGCTAGCAAAGAGATTATAAGACGACTGTCGTAGCTTGGCTATGCCTCCTCGCTTCGCTTTCTATGCCTAGCTCGTAATTTCTCCATACGGACAAATTGATGGCCTGAGGGCAAAATAAATATGAAAGCTCTTTTTTGCCACTTTTTACAGACACAAGAGGTTGGATTAGATGGACATCTTTTCATAAAGGTTTATTTCACAAGCAACTTTTTTGAGATTTTATTCCGATCACAGATGACTTCACCCTTAGATTTAAAAATAAAGATTTGACAGTTGCAGTAAATATTTGTTTCTTCTGCTTAGGACACCAATTTCAGAAAACTTGTTTTTTGCAACGTTATTGGAACGCCTACTAAGGATCCAACTCTGTTTTTCCATGAATAAAACGCGGTAGTAGTATATTCACCGTTGAAGTTTTGACCTTTCTCAATTTCATGAACTTTTCCATTTTTATTACGCATGTCTGGCAGAAAAGAAACATGAGATTAAATTAGAGGGTAGAAGAAGCAAAAAAAGCTTTTAGGACTCTTCTTTTTTGCAAAATTGTATTCTTTTTGCACCTGTCTGGAAGATTGCTACTCAGCTTTCCAATTCTTAGAATTTCTGATGCCTCTGCTTTGAGGAGAGTAGGAAAGGGATCTAATTTGGCGTCTCCTTTAATATTTAATTTCTTTTTTGCAGGTTTCTGAAGAAAAGTGTCCGGATCTCAAACCTTTGCCGCGCGAGTCATGCAACATTGACAATTGTCCTCAATGGTACACAGGAATATGGTCAGAGGTGAGAAAGCTACCAACAAAGTACTGCCATTGCTTTCACTTCAGCGTAAAAATTCAATTCGTTGCACGTAGAATATGAAAACATTTCCCTTATTCGCTTAGCAAGTTGAAAAACCCTTTTCCGTTTACACTCCAGTTTTCCAGACATGCCAGAGTGAATGCCACCCTTGCCCAAATGCTGCCTTTCTATACGTGAAAATATTTTCATGGCATTTATACGCCAGCTTTTTTGACACCTTTTTTTGCTCATTAATCATCGACCCAACCATGTGTACATTTAGCAAACAAGACTGAATTTTTTTTTTCAGATCTTAGATTGCGATTTAGATTTCTACTATGTACTACTACTCGCGGTCATTGTGCATTTACATATAAAACTTTTCTCTTTTTCTGGTAAAGCCCAACCATTTTTTTTTCTGAGTGATGAAATGCTAAAGAGACTTGGCCAACTTTCTTTATCCCACTTTAGCATATGTTACACAACAAAAGAATGGCCTTCTTCTCATTCTGGCCTTCTTTTTTCCGACTTCTTGCAGTGTAACGTAAAATGTGGCCAAGGTCTGCAACATCGGAACGTGATCTGCCGAGACGGAAGCGGTCATCCTTCCTCAGCCTGCGATTTTGCTGTCAAGCCGGTCACGCGCCAGCCTTGTACCGGTCAAATTTGCGATGAGGCCAACGAAGATGTACGACAAAAGAAAACGGCCACTCTAGAAGAAGATGATGGTGAAGTTACAACTGGATGGATGAAAATAAACAGTGGTATTCTCAAGCCACCTAAAGTCGGATTAGGCAATACTCAAAGGCCTTTTGATACGAAAAATACAACGAGAGGGATAATGAGGGAAGCAATTAGTGCACCACCACCAGAAACCACAACGACAAGGATACCTTCTGAACCAACGTGAGTCATTTTTGTTCGAGACAGAGTCGTATATAATTTTACCTCAAGTACTATAACACTGCTGTATTAGGACTTACATACAAATAGTCAATAGTCATCAATGACCACATTATTTTTCACTACTATGTTCTACTAAATGTATCGAAGCAGCAGCGAGACGCGAATCAGGCACAAAAAACCAAAACATTTTTTGGGTAGTCTTGAGTAAAATTATTATATGACTCTTTAGATGGTAGTTCTGATCATACTTGTTTATAACATACTAAAACCTCTGAATGTAGTCCAACTGATTCGCCGGCCATCCGAACATTTTTTGCTTGTGGATGGTTATACGTAAGGTAAAAGCTAGTGTGCATCATCCTACTATATTTTCGCACTTCTGCTACCTCCTGCACCACCATTTTTTACACCACCACAACAATAATACTAATCTTTTTTGTGTGTCTCTTACACTGTTTTTTTGCTGTACTTGTTCTATTGGCGCGAGAGGAAATAAAACATGGCTTTAGGCAAATGCAGTTTTTGAAGTAATGTTGCAATATAGAGAAGAAGGCTACCATGCATACCAGCAAGATTATTTTCAAGCTTTCTTCTTCTTCTTCTCTCTATTTCTTCTACGACATGAAAAATGCAAAAATATCCTCGTGTTGTTGTGCAAAAGAGCAAAGCCAACCAGCATCGCATGTTTTCCAAAGCTTCTTTTTCCAATTAGGTGCCAAGTAGTCCCACACCTCTTTTCAAAAAAAGCAATGAACCACTACAATTTAGCGTGTCATTTGAGCTTAAAAATCTGCAAAGTCTCGCCTACGCTGCAGCACATCATTGCCTTTGCTACGACTTATTTGTTGCATTAATTTTTTGATAGATTAGAAAAATAAGTCAATGCGAGGATAAAATCATTTTCAAAAATGCATAAGAAATAATCGAAACATATCAATGCAACAAAATCTCAAAAATCTCTATCTTTGTGCGGCAGGTTTTAGCCGCTTTTATTATGTACCTCGTAACGCATGCCAATTAAGGAAATAGCCAGATAGTATTGACATTCCTTTTTCAAAGTTAGGCCTCTTTTTTATTCTTTCTTCTTGCAGCTTCATCGTCGAAGAGTGGGGACCGTGCAGTTCTCCCTGCGGTGAAGGCATAAGAGAACGTCAAGTCCAATGCAAAATCTTCCTGGAATTTTCTAAAACAGTAGCTGTTCTTCCGGACCATGAATGTCCAGGTCCTAAACCACCAACGACAGAAATTTGCTTCTCTGGATTATGCCAAGAAGGAGCCAATGGAATGCTGATGCCTGTCACATCCCCCTTGAAATCCCCTTTGATTCATAATGTTCAAAAAGACGTACCTCATCACAGACTAGATTTAGATATGGGCAATACCGACAACGCCATCTACCAATGGAAAGATGTAGGATTCACCGCTTGTTCTGAATCCTGTTTGGGTGGTTTACAAGAATCCAAAATCATTTGTATCAATGACCGAGATGACCCCGTGAGTCCTATGCATTGTGTCATGTCCGAAAGGCCAGAAGTTATTGTACAAACTTGCAATGACCATCCTTGTCCTCCAAGGTACAATCAATTATCTTCTCTATAGCAATCTTATTTCTAGCTTTTCTGCCCTCTGAGGTATTTTAGCACGAAACGTGCAGATCATCAAATAAGAAAGAGATTCTACTTTTATTTTAATGCTTTTTTTTTAGGTGGAACGTTTCAGAGTTTTCGAGCTGTTCTAAAAGTTGCGGAGGAGGTATCCAAACCCGAAGTGTGACTTGCATCCAAGAAGTTCGTCACGGTGGTAACAACATTTTGCGAGTCGATGATTCTTTTTGCCCCCAACCTCCACCCATTACCCAACAGTTTTGCAGTGTAGTAGACTGCCCTGTCACGTGGAAGACGGGACCCTGGTCCAAGGTAGTCATCAAAATCTAATTTTCTGCTTTCTCAACTACTTACTCATCTACTAAATGTCTTTTTCTTCAGTGCTCCAAAAAATGCGGCGGTGGATACAAAGTTCGTGACGTTATTTGCCAGCAATCTTTAGCACTGGGCGAATTGACAAATAAACCGGACAGAGATTGTCCTATGGAGAAGCCGAATTTCAAAAAAGCCTGCAATTCGCAACCTTGTCTTTTCTCCGACACATCCAATACAGGTTAGATGATACATTGCTACTAAAAACCTAGACTGCTCAGCTCCTCACGGTTTTTTATGTATTTGTTGAAAAGTTGTTGTGACACTTTTGTGCTGAAGAAGGTGTTAAAGATCCTACTCTATACCGCAAATATCGATTTTCCGATGCAGAACGAGGACCTTACAGCACTTCTTTTGTTGCTTTCACTGTAGTATCACACTGTATTTGTTATTATTTTTACAGTCCTAGAGCTGGAGGACAAGAGGGGCAAAGCCGGAAATAATCCTTTGATCAAAGCCAATGTCAACCAGATTTACGAGCAAACTAATCCCAATCAACATACGGTGCGGCTCAAAATCGGCGGACAAGCCACTGTTTTCAAAGGCACCAAATTAAAGATCCGATGTCCGGTGAAGAAATTCAATAGGTAATCCATTTATTTCTATTTCTAAGGCGGTAAGCCTGTAACCTCCTCGTAAATAAAGGAAGAGAAGTGTGATTTACGCTTCCTTTATGATTACATAGGTCTGCAATTCAATGGGCCAAAGGCGAGCAGTTGATCCCTCGCAACAATGGGAAACGTAGCAGGGCTAGAAAAAGGGAAGTGGGCACCAAAGCATTTGTCACCAGAAAAGGATCCCTCAGAATCCCCGGCATAGGATACCAAGAGGCAGGGATTTATTCCTGCATGGGTAAGTTTCACACTTTTTGCATCAACTTTCAAAGGCGTTGGAAAACATGAAAAAGTCATTCTTTGTCCGGATTCTTCAAATCCGATGCGAAAAGTATTGATTTTTTGACGTAGTGAATAATAATGTTTACAGTTTCGTTAGATTTATACTACTATAGGATGATATATAATATCTGATCTATTTCAATCAAAGCTGAGGGCTCAACCGCCAAGATCAACATCATCGTTAAGCCGCGCGACTCCAACGAGGTTCTTTCTCAGAATACCAATGACTTTTCTAAGAACAGTTGGGACTACGAAAAGAATAGCATCTACGGGGTCGTCAAACACTCCTCGGCTTCGGATTATTCTTTTGGGGTAGTTCCGGTCCCGGACGGAAGTCAACCCTGGAATAATGATCACGACTTACACATGAGATTTAACGAAGTGGAAAAGACGACGAGCAAAAATTCTTGGAGTCCTCAGATAACAGAAAACCAGCCTCAGCATTCTTATGGAACCTTCAATGGCAACGGCATTACTGAAGATGGCGCAAATAATCATTTACGTTTCAATGAAGTTGAAAACGATTCTGAGGACCAAGACATCCACACTTGGCGGTCAAACAACAACGATTACATTGATAATACTATACATTGGAGTCCCTACGGAGATGTGTCAGATTATCCAAACAACCAGGCCAAATCCAAGGTACGTGACGACGGCTGACTACTGCAGCGGTCGTCGGCGGGCTAATTTAATCTGTGTTTGATTTTCATCAAAAAGTGATGAAAATGCACACTCCTCACCGGCGCAATCCGGTGATTGATGCATCCATCGTCGCTTTTAATTTGTTAACTTTTAATAGTGTCCTAAGGGCAACTTAAAAGGAAAAGTTAGATAGCGCAGTTGATTTCCTGGTTCTATGGTGGTGGCAGCAGCAGCAGCGTTGGTGGTCGTGCTCAAGGCCCTTTGCGTAATCAAATAATGGTTTAAGGCATGGTATACAGATTATAAACCATAACATTTCTCTTCTTTGTATATCAGGACCTTTTGACTAACAACTTACTAAATGGTGATAGCGGCATTGGTACTGGTGTTGGTGTGTCTTCGTCTTCTTCTTCGGGGTCTAGTGCATGTCGAGTCCCATTTTCTCCTCTGCTGTTAATAATACTCGCGGTGCTCATCAAGGTAAAGGCCAAGGGATCAGTCAATGCAATGAACGACACTCTATTTTCTGTCTGCTACTATTTTTCTTATCTTTTACTTTCACACTGTTTTAATTTTACAAAATATTCCTTTTGTGATTTTTCCATGTCATTTGTCAAAAACGTGTATTTTTTACCCTTGACATTATAGGTGACATTTGGCATGACTTGGAACAAACGGAATTTGGATTATGTCGATGATGAAAGCACCACAAGCGAGACCGAAGAGAGTGGCAACGAACTGGAATTGGAATGGACCTTGTCAGAGTGGTCGAAATGCTCGCACACTTGCGAAAATGGCACGCAAGTCCGTACTGTTGAATGCACTTTGATAAGAAAAGGAAATGCGGAGATCATTCCTTACCAATTCTGCGTGGATTCGGGATTGCCACCTCCACCGGCAATCCAAAGCTGTGGACTAACCAGTTGTCCCAAATGGACAACTCAGAGTTGGACCCCTTGTCATCAATCCAAATGCATTGCCAAACACACTGGGTTCCAAACAAGAGACGTTCTTTGTAGTGTTGCAGACAAAACTAAAAAGGCAGTGGAAGACAAATATTGCGAGACAGTTTTAAGGCCTCGGTCTTCTAAGACTTGCTTTAATCGCAAATGCAAGGGGATCTGGAAAACCAACCTTTGGTCTAAAGTAAGCGAAAATCATTCTTTGATTGAAAATTACCAAAACTAAATTCTGATTGGAATTTACAAAATTGTGACATTTTGAATGACTTTCAAATTGTACTGTTTATTTTCCTGTGCGATCCGGATTGATGTAATGCTCTACTTGTAGTGCTCAGAATCCTGCGGAGTGGGGCAAAAAAATCGAACAGTGGAATGTGTTTGGAAGCACACGGGTGAGCCAGCAGGCGATGCCTGTCGTTTTAGAAAGAAACCTGATGCAATAAAACAATGCACTACAATGCAACAATGTACCGTGTCACCTCCATTATCAAAGGGTAAGCAAGACTCTTGCATTTTTGCACATGATTTCTTTGCAATATCCTGAAGTAAGAAGCAGGAATTCCAAATTCTTACTTCTCTCTTTGTACTTCTGCAGAAAAAGAGGATTGCAGCGATAGTTCCAAATATTGCGGCCTCATAGTGTCCTTCAAGATGTGCCACAAGGACAAATACAAAAGCCTCTGTTGTTCGTCATGCAAAAAAACTACAAAAGAAGCAGCTTGAAATGGTCTCAAAATCCCTCTATCAGAATCTCAAGATGGACGACAGCAAAGTCTCTCTCTCTGCTCCATGGCTGTGATATAACAACAACTATGAATTTTAAGCTATGTACTATAAAAATGAATACTACACTACAATTTCCAAACTAAAACAAAAATACTACTTCCTGAACACTTTTTGAACAATGAACAATACAGTGAACACTCTTTAGAAATGATAATAATTTTTTGTCCCTCCCTCTTCCCCAATCAATATCATCAGTATTGAAAATCTTTACATATCGTGAAATATACTACAAAATGAATATGATCATCATTATACAGGGTGTTCCGTCAATAAGAATACACTTGTGCTGACCTTTAGCTCAGGCGGTTGTTCTACGTCAATTCTACAATATGCAAGTAGTTTAAACTTTTCTTTTCAGTCATGTTTCGTGTTTTTTCAACATATTGACTGATCAATATGTATTCCTTTGCAACCCTTGGATGCATTGCACCTATAAGTAATTCAAATCTGTAATCCGTACAATATTTGACATTTGTACATCATAGATTATTTTTGAATATAATTTTCGAATTCCTTTTTAAAGTGTTTATTTCTCTTGACTTTGGGCCTCCGCCTAAGAAACCTTGTTGATTTCTGTAACTTTTTGTTGCTTAAAATGCTTAGGTGCTTGAATTACTTTCTTTTTCATCACAGAAAATGTACTGTTTCAGATGCAATAATGCGAGATGATAAAAATTGTACATAATGTAAATCTAGGAACTTCTTATTAAACGCAAGGATTCATAAATTATTCACGCAACCTTTGTAATTCTAAGCAAATCACGAGAGTCCAATGAGTCCAACTGTTGCAAATCTTATATTTTTAAAAAGAAATAAACGCACAAATCTTTTTTAATCTATTATCATGAAAAATCCCATTGATTTTTTAAGGACAAGGAATATTTTTCCAGGTTTTCTTTTGACAGCAAACTTGCTCCGAAATTTCCAAACCAGTATTGTACCACTTGGTATCAGTACAAGTATTGTAAAAGAAACCAACTTTCATGCCGTCTCGAAATTCGGGTTTGGGATGACCTGGACCCGGAACCCGTTTCATTCCAGTAACTTTCAATCTGTCGCATAAATCGTCACCGATCGTTTGTCCCGGATTTCGTCGACTTTTGGAACGCACATCAATTTTAGAAGTGATGATTCGGAACAAATCAAAGCATTCTTTTTGGCCCAATTCCTGTTGTTTGGCCGGGGATTGTGTGCAATCGATTGCGAATCTTCGGGGTAGAACCATGATGGTTTCGATTGGGGGATCCTCAGTTTTTTCTCCGGCAAAGAAAACACCGCACCGAAATCCTTCCCTGGAAAACATTACAAAATTGTAGGAGATTTCAATTTTTTTGCCCAAAATACAACTTACCCTGGACCTAAAGTGGTAGAATTGGTGATTAATATTTGAACGGAATTTTCAAACTCTTCATCTGAAGGTTTTTGGGCCAAAGTGGCGGTAGCCAAACAGAGACCTAATAAAAGACCAGCAATGCGTCCAATTGAATGCATTCTCAGGCTTAGACTGAACCTGTTTGGGAATTGTCTGAAACCTTTTATACAAAGATTAAATTAAGTGGAAAATTCATATTATGTATGCTCATTAAATTTGAAAATCCCAAAATTATGAATGATTGGATGACGCAAATCAGAGCTTCATCTGGTTATGACAGTCAATCCTGAATGGTAAAGCTAGGTAAGAAAACCTCCTTTTCATCGAATTCGATTTTGAGTGATTTTGAATGTACTGTGTCCATGAACTGTTTTTCTGTTATTGAGGAGTGTTGTTCGCCAAACAAGAATTCTACATATCTCCTCTTATGACTTATGTAATGATCTATCTAATCTCTCCTGACCCAAAAGGAAGTTGTTTATTTGCATTTCTACAGTAACAAGAAATGAATGAAATTCTTTGTTTTTCAAAAATGAAGAGTTGCCATGACAACAATATTTTTTGCAAGTTGTACTGTATTCATTTACTGTCTCCCTTTAGTCTCCCTCTCAATTAGTCTGAATTGATGTCAAATTGGAGCAGATGTTTTCTTTAGTGCCCCTAGCAACAAGAAAATAACACACTTTCAGACAATAGTTACTCAAAGACTCAAGGCTTTTCTAGACTGTTTGTGCAAACTTAGGATTCTAGATTAGTGAGCGAAGCGAGAAACATAGAATTATTCTTTTCAAGGTAAGTTGACTTTCAGTTGGTTCAGTTCTATTTTTGATGTGAATACCAAAAATCTTACTTTTTTGAATTCAATTGGGATTATCTTTCCATTCTATCTTGATGAGAGAGAAGTGAGCGAAGCGAGCAAAGCAAGCAAATTTCTAGGATCAGTGTACTGTGTAGTGTGTACTGCACAGTGCACAGTGCAGTGTAGACTCCTTTTTTAGCTCTTTTCAATTAATTTGTAGTGTTTAGAAAGTCACTAATACCCTCGAAGTTCTCTTGACCTTCCGAAAACTGAAAAGCTCTTGGAAAGCCTGATTAAGTTTCATTCATTGTTTTTTGACTCGAGTGGAGCGTGAGACAGATCAAATTGAAAAAGTATGACTACCGAAAATATATATCCCTGTGAAAAAAAAAGTCCCTGCAAATTGGGTCTCATGAAGCAGGTTTAGGGTTCAAATGCTTGGAGTTGCTCCTTCTAATTATTTATGTATCTAACTCTGGTTTGGTACTTCTTGGTTTTGGGCTGCTACCATCCAATCTAACTAATTCTACCTTGTTGCATTCATGAAATTAGCTTGTTAGCACCTTTGTTACGAAGTACTCTATTTTGGTGATTCCAAAGACGTGGTTATGCTCGTCTGATTGGAAGCAAAAGAGGACAATTTGTCCTTCATGATCTCAATCCGAAAACTGTTATTTACTGTAAGCCTTTCATATCTATCTCCAAAAAGATTTGTACATCTAATTCATTGTGGAAACAATAGTTTTCTTGTTCAATTTTTAAGTTAAAACTTGCACTTTGAATCTTTGAAGTTTGTACAAAATGATTCATATTTCCAATCTTGAAAAACTTCTTCCGCTTACGTATCAATTTTCAACCGATTGAAGCATAGCAACTCATCCATAGTTCATCCAGTTCGTTGCACTTTTCTAATTTCCAAGTACTGAAATGCCCTACGGCCTAAATGAATCCAGTCTTTTAGAATTGCAATTCAACTGATTGAGCACGCAATAAATCCATGATATGTTGGCCTCATTTGTCCTCAATTTATCTTTTTTTTAAAACGCAATTTCGTTTATTTCTGGAGGCTTGTTTTTAGGAAATTCAACCCTGAAATCTTAGCTTTGAAAACAACTACTTTTTACGTTCTTTTTTTGTCCTACTTTCAAATTTCTGGCTTTGTTCCCTCGGCACTTCGGGCCTCAGTTACTCTGCTTTAGATAGTCGTGTTTTTGTGAGGAGACTATTTTTAAATGACAATAAAATCTTTAATCGAATTTCTAACAGATCATGCAGGTCTACTTGAGTGGACTTAAAAGGCAATTACAAATTACATTAAAGGCTTAGGTTCTACTAATTGTTTTCGTTGTATTTTGTTGTCGTTCCCTCGTTCGCCTTCGTCATCGTCTTTATGTTGTATCATTCGCGGCAGCGACACGCTCGTCAAGTGTGGCTACGTCAACCGTACTCTTTGAGCGGCAAACAGAATCATCGAGTAGTTGTCTAAGTTGTTGATAAAGCATCGTTTCTGGCTATAAGAAGGAGAAAGCGGACATCACACACCCACCAGAAGTGTTCAAAGCCTTCGAGGGTCAACACCATAAATACAAACTTTAAATTCACTCAGTTACTCATAAACCTTAGCCAAAAAAAGAAAGAAAAAAATTCAAAAGGTAGTTTCCCTATTTTTTAAAAAACCATTACAGTAAAGTTTGAAAATTATTAAAACCGTCAAGATTTGCTTTGAAATCAAGCCATATTTCAAACGAAACTTTTGGGTCCATCAAACTTTGGACAATTTGATATTAGTTTTTTAAGTGAAAATACAAATTTCATTTTGCTACTTTAGTGTCTATTTCTAGATATGTCATCAAATTGCTAAGTCAATTGCTTGACGGCATCACAACATGTTTATTTTCACAATTTTAAAGTTCCTCACGTGTAGTTCAAGTTTTCATACACGTGAAGTTTAAACCCATTTGATAGGTACACAAATTACCTAGCAAAAAATCTCCTTTGAAATACTAGCGAGCAAAGCGAGCTATGGTTATTTTTTAGTGCCACTGATTTTGTAGAAAAAAATCAATTCTTTAATTGAAACAAATTGGAGCTCGCAACTTTTAACATTTATAAAATGGAGCTCGCTTCGCTCACTACATTTTATAATTCACTAGTATAGATAGGGTATTCCCCATCAGAATATGGGATAATAAACTTATTAATGACCTCAACGCACAATTGACATTTTCCAGTTTCGTTGTTTTTGAGCAAAGGTCAGAAAAACAAGGGACCCATACCCAAGTAGCGTGAACAGCTGTAAACACGAAAACGGGTTTTGATCTATGTAATACAGAATAAGAAAAATGAATGTAATGCAGAAGGAAAAGTAGTGGAAAAAAATATATTATACATTTTTTGAAACAAAAAATTCAAATTCCTTTTTTTTTTCAGATGAAGATCTCGATGGGCCTAGTTTTGGCCTTAGCCTGTCTGATGTCTGCGACTTTCGCGCAATTCAATAATGAAGTGCCCGAGCGGCAAATACGCGACCGACCTAGGACATATTGTGGTCGTCAATTAGCTGAAGTATTGATGCTGGTTTGCGCATCTTCTCGCGGCAAGAGACATGCTGTGGCTGAACCTTCTTACCGAATGTCCCCCTTTATGATGTCCATCTACCGACCCAGTATTGACGATGAGGACAAATGGGCCGCGGAATGGGCATCAGACTTGAAATTGGAATCTTCACCGGGAATGGATTTTTATAACCGAATCAATTCTCTTAGGGTGCGTATTTTAAAGATTCTGCTTAGCAGAGTACGAGAGTCTGCTAGAAGAGTCACAAGAGCCTTCAAGAGATTGCAAGAGCCTGCAAGAACCTTCAGAAATCAGCAAGAGTATTACCAAGATATCAAGAATTTACGAATTACCAAATGAAGGTGGTAATCCACACGAGCATTGAGCAAAGCGAGCATTTTTAAATTCTAGGATGTCATGTATTTTCCCGTAATTATGTATTTTGACATAAGAATTCAAATCCAAAAATGAATTTAGAAATAAATGTAGCTCGCTTTGCTCGCATTAAAATCTAGGAAAAAATTTCAAAATCTTTTCGTTTTTCTATTTACAGAATCTACGCAAACGTTCCATTGTGCGTGTCTCGGATGTATGCTGCAAGAATTCCTGTACCATGCACCAACTTCGCGAATTCTGCGATTAAGATCACCACCAGAAGACAATCGAATAATACCGATTTCTTAGACACCAATTTTTTTTGTCAAGAAAGCAGCCAGAAAAGACATCATGATGTAACACAGCAGTTCAGTATATTGGAACGAAAAATCTCGACTCTACTCGGGCTTTCAATGAGCATAGCCACCTCATCATAATTTTTCTTTAATGGTAGTAGTCATGTTGCAACGATATGTGATCGATCCCTTTGTTCATCCTACTGTCATTTTGATGATCTTGATCAACATTTTAATTTACGTTAAGTCGAGCTCAGTGATAATTATTCAATGCAGCCAAATGGAGAACAACAAAACCAATTATTCATTCGAATGTATCATAAATAAAATTATTTCGCAATCATAAAACAAAATCTCAGAACGAGTGAATATTCCGGAATCTGGATTGATTCACAGATTCTATAGCGTGTAATGCAATTAGTTCTCATTTCGGTAACTGGTTTCTGCACCAAGTTCAAAGAATAGATTCTGAACACTTTTTTAAAAAACAAAATTCGTCTTACATTTTCCAAGACATAAATTGGAGAACAGTACACAAAAGTACGTAACACTTGACACAATATTGCACTATAAAAAGCAATCGAAGATAAAAGCGATACAAAAAACGCTTATTTTCAAAGTAGAATTGCAAGCAAGTGTGAGGACAAGGAGGTAGGTAGGTAGCCACTTGCACTCGATTCGCAGTACGAGCAAGTGTGAAAAATCAATCTGGACAGTTGTCATCATGACTTCAACACAACGATGTCCAATTTGTAAATCTGAACTTCGAAAAGTACGGAAAACTGAATTTCATTATGGAGGCACGGTGTTTGAAAATCTCAAAAAAAAGGCGGTCGAGCTCTAAGTTTAGTAAAAAAAAGTAAAATATTTTTGGCGCCTAAGTTCATATTTTCAAACACTGTGTTCAGGAATTTGTTGTGGTGGTTGTCAAGCCTTTTTCCGACGAATGACACGACAAAATCGGATTTCCAACTATAAATGTTTAAAAAGTATTGGATGCCAACTCTCATGGGGATCGGGATACGGATCATGCAAAAAATGTCGGTACCAAAAATGTATCGAAAATGGTATGAATCCCAACTTGGTATCACAGCCTGTAGAAGTTTCACCTGTTTTTGGTGCGATACAAAATGTGGATAATATTGAAAGATCGATGTTTTTTGACAGTATTCTATGAAGAAAGAGAAAAGTAAATAAATAAGGCGGGCAACAAAGAGAAACAAGTTTTCATTTTGTAGAGACAACTCGAGTTTAGATGTACCAACGTTGCGTGCAAATTCTATGATTATTAAATTTTCCGCACTTTTTGACAGTCAAGCACAGTAGAGAGAAAGTGTGAGAAATTAGAAAAGCATAGAATTTGCACGCTGCGTTGGTACATCTAAACACGAGTTGTCCCTAGCTGAAAATAAAAACAATCATGATAAGGAAAAGTGAACTTCAAGAGCTTCCACAAGTGATGGCAATAGCCAATGAAGCTTGGAAAATCGTCATTGGAAACACTGGAATACAGTACAAAAATACAGGAAGATTTAGATCATTGCAAGACATTGAACCATACCAAAATGATTTCTATGTGAAAGTGGTCAAAAATGAAATAGTTGGAGTTGTTAGATTGATTTTTGATCATGACGTTGTAACCATTGGTTCTTTAGCAGTCTTGCCGCAATATCAGGTATGATTGCTTATTTCAAATTACACTACCTACATATATGTATTTACCTTTCAGGGTATGGGATACGGTAGAGAATTACTGAATTTTGCTGAATCCACACGTCCCAAATCTCAAGTTTACGTAGTCTCTTGCCGAACAGACAATTTACCTTTGTATGAAAAGAGAGGATACAAAGAAATATCACGGTGTCCTGCCGAATCAATCATTCCTCCAGAAACATTGACAAGAGATGGACTAGAAATGATCAAGTTACAAAAAGAATAAGTTTTTTTGGCTTGATCAAGATCCCGATCCGGATCGTAAAAAATCAAAATGAGACAATTTTGTCACCAATGTTTATTTCAATAGTATGTTAAAAGAACACAATAAACACTTATAAAAAATGAATAAACAATCGATTCAATCAAAGAAATTTCTTAGTAGTTTGCCTTCTTATTCAAGAGAACCTTTTTGTATCACAGTACTAGTGAAATTCATAAAGCCTTCCAATGGTTTTGATGATGATCAATGAAAAATGCACACTTCAAGATGTTGTGGTCAATTGAGTCGTTTCACTCCTTCGGGGCGGAGGTGGCGCCCTCTTGACTATTCTGGGAGGTTGCGGACAATGCCTTTGGTTGACCATGTGATGTGGGGGATATTGGTACCCATTATGATGATGCATTTCAGGTGTAGGTTCTCTCAAAACCACCGGCGGTGCGACCGGTAGAGCAGCCGGATTGACCGGCACTTTTTTCGGACTATTTAAATGGTTTTTGGCACAGACTGCATACAATGGTTCCTGAGATTGGGGTTGTTGCTGAGGTTGGTAAATCTGACTTTGCAACACCCAAGCACCTACGGATTCATCTCGTGAGTACGCCTGTGGAGTACCTACTATGTGCCTGACTTGAATCAAGTCATTGTCCCGGAATCCTAGGACTTTATGGGGACTTATCCCTACGTCCTCTCGGCACTTTTCCGCCACTTGCCATTTTTTGTTCATGACTCGTTGCAAATCTGTGACAAAGTTTACCGGTGGAGATGGCAATTTCTTAGGTTGTGCATTGTAGGTGTGCTTGGTGAAACTCAAGATCTGATTGGGTGCTGATTGATCTTCTTGATCATGATCAGGTATACCTATGACCTGGACATCATCATCAAAGGAGATCCTTTTGGATGGTTTTCTGCTGGCCATGATGGGTGGCAAAGGTGGAGGGGGCTTCTTTAGTGATGAAACAGGTGCTTGAACAGGTGTTGCCATGGATAGTTCAGGCGGAGGCGGTGGCAATTCATCTGGATCTTCAGGTGGACTTGGCAGTTGATCCAAATGCTGATCTATGCTTTCTGCTCTGGGTGGAGGAGGCAGTAGATCTTCTTCAGGTAGACAGCGCATCATTTCATCTTGGTTTGATCGTTGGTACACTTGATGATTCTGTTCCGGATGATGTATTTGAACAGTGTGAGTGGAAATGTGGACTTGATCGGTTGATCCTTGGAATCTTTGTTCTCGTTCCATGGAACTTTTTCTAAGACTTTGTCGAACAGCATTCCGCAGTAGTGTACCTCCGCTCCCAACCCTAATGTTGTCTCCAGACCCGACTGAACTCGAATCCTCTTCGGAATCTCGGACAATGTTTCGTGTCAAGCCGGTCAAAGGCAGCTTGGCAATGACTGAAGGTCGTTTTTTGATGGTTCCACCGTTAGGAAAATCCTGGTCGAAACCATTGGGATGTAGAGGTTGAGATCCAGAACTTGAACATTTGTCACTTAAACATCCTGAACTAGAACTTGTCGATGACGCTTTGGACATTGATCTTCTCAGCTGACCACTATTTCGCTCAATAGTGTTGACAGGAGTGATCTCGGCATGATGAGCATGACTGTGACCATTGTGACCATGATCACTGACAGAGTGACCTCCAGAGGTCACATCGCTGACTATGCCGCTGGACAAAGCAGAATCTAAACTCTTGTTTTCTGAACTTGGGGTTCGGGCTTCGGTAGGGCTGGTAGTACCATTCTTGACCACATTGATACCATTGACTCCGGAAAACCTTTTGGAAGTCAAGATGTCAATGTCTGCATGGGTGATTTCTTCTTCTAAAAGGGAAAAAAGAAGGAAATTGGCGATTGTAAGGAATAATAAATAATAAATTCTTATTTCTTACCTATCGCTCGGTAATTGTTAAACAGTTGTTTTCCACTTTTAGCCACTCGAATCCCAGTCACCCACTGATGCATTTCCATTTCTGTATCCACGCAAAGATATCGGGTGTATTTAGGCGTTTTAGCTTGTATTTTAGGATGTTTAATGGCAAAGCAAAAGTCCGTAGGCGATTTGTACTTTTTCTTCCATCCGGCACCATAGTAAACTTGGTTGACATCAAAGGTTGACAGACAAACCAAATCTTTGGAGGATTTTTTGCCTTTAGGCGCATAATACAATCCAGATGTACGCAATACAAAGTAGTATTTTTTCCAAGACTTTTTGTTGTCGGCTTTCAACCATACTTGTCCTTCGAGCTCTGGAGCACCGACACCTGAACTGGAAAAGTACTCTTCTAGCAGTTCTTGACGGGCATGATCTTCCATGGTATCGCCCTGTTGGGAAGATGAAGTACCCAAGAGGTACCTTTCCGGTCTGACAAATACATCGTATTTTTCTGGTCGTTCTGTAAAAAAATAATTCGTTAGTTTGAATAGTGGACGTAATAGTGGACGTAATTACCTATGAACCAAAGTGTATTTTTGGAATCGACTTTCCACATTAGGCAATTTTCCACCAGATTTTCATGGTCTTCATACACTCTTTCCATGTACAAGTCGGGAATAAGCTCAACTAAGGTCCATCGTGGATCTAATTTAACATGATTCTTTTCTGCCAAAATCCTGGTCACATGATTAACGGACATTTTTTCATCAACTAACAAAGATTTGGCTGATCCATCCGAGGTGAAAACTTTGATGAACAGTTTCTTTACATTGGCTTCTTTGATTTTTTCAATGGCCAATTTGATTTTTTCAGCCTTGATTTTGGCCTCTTGATTTTCAGTCACAGGTGTACTTGTCGTTGAACTTAAACCTGAACTGCCGGATTTGGCATCTGATGTGGAACAACTGGATAAGACTGACAAATTGTCACAAAAGGCTGAATCTGTATCCGGACTTTCCGTTCGACTTTTATTCGAGTTCGAGGAGGTTTTCTTGTTTTCAATAGAACCATTTGAACCAACTGAAGCTACAGGAGATGGTTGACTACTTTTAATGGTTGAAGCTGGTTGTTCAGTTTGTTTGATCTCTTCTTCAAATTGTGACTCTAAAACACTTAGTTCGCCCAAGATGGCGTCTAATTCCTCATCTTGCACGGAATCTTCTAAATTGATCAAAGAACATCTGTACTGAGTTTTTAAATTGGAATTATTTAGATTATTATTGGGTATTCTTGGTTCTCCATTTTGTTGCTGCTGTCTGCGTTTCACAACTGGAGCTGAACCATTGGTATAACCATTATTTTTCTGAAAACCATTGTCCACGTCCTGTAAAAAAATTCAAATAGAAATTGCATATCATTCTAAAGTTGGCCCGGAGTGACACAATAGTTTTCTACCGGATGTCCAAACAGGCTTTGTTACGCACAAAAATGCACTGTAAAGTTAAAAAAAACCCGAAAAAAATATTCACCTTTTGGTTGAGTTGTCCTAACCATGCATTTAGGAGTTTGCCTGGATCATCTTCCGTGTCAGAATCTGGCTCAGGAGCCTGGTTCAACTGGACTTGGTGAACTGGGTCTTCAATGGTAGTCATTTTCTTAAAAGTATTGAAGGTCGTATGGCATCGACAATACGGTTCACACCTGCAAAAAGATAACAAAAGATAAGAATTTTAAGTTCACAAAAATTCTTTTGGAATTTGGACGCGATATCTTATGTAAACAGGATGATGAAAATGCGTCTTGGAATTTGATCCGCGGATTAGATGCCGTTTGCCACACAAAACCAGCATATAAAACCTAATCCCTTTTGCCCATTTTATAGTCAGATTTTATTCGCACGGGAATTTGCTAGATTTACAAGTATTATCAAAACTTCAAATTGGTTTGAAAATTGTCCCAAAATGTCGCATTTTTGATAAATTCGTTTGCATTTGCATTTGAAACAATTTTCAAACACTGTGATTTAGGTCAAGTTTTAAACTCCTTTGTTGTCGTTGTTGTTGTTGTGGCTTCTTCTACGACTACAGGTCTTCTTCTCCTTCTCAAGTGTCATTCAAAACAACTACCAAGAGATTGCCATCAGGGAAGAGAAACAATGAGTTGGGAGAAGAAACTCAGAGTCTACAAATCACCTGTCTTAGTTTACCTACATTTTATGAGATTTTACCATAGTAAAGTCGTTTTTCAATCTTTTTATTAAGAAGGGTTAGTATATTTCTAGAATGTTGATTGAAAATGTAAATTCTGCCGCAGTGTGTATTTTTCTGTCTACTTTGCATTTTCTGACCGCAGAATGATGCATCAGAGAATTTTCTGAGTTTGAGGAAGGGATTGATGTCGTTAGATAGTCGTAAAAAGCCAACCCTCTTGGAGTCCCTGAAAAACTTGATGTCATTCCCAAATTGAAGGACCCTAGACCTTTGAGAGTGTCTCTTCAAAGAAAAATAGGTGTCAAAAGATAAGCCTATGTAATTTTCCAATTTACTCAAAAAAAGATACTTGGCCTTGAAACTACATTAATAAATTGGGCTCTAGTGATGTTGTAGAATTGCTTAGTATGAAGCGGATGAGCCTTCATAGATGTAGAGGATTACTGAAGCTACTGTAAATGAGGTTAATGTCTTGACTACTAAACTTCTCATTTTACAAATTGAGCTTCTAAGCTCCCACTCGTAATTCTAACAAAAACCACAAAAAATATCTTACTACGCCACGCAAAAATTGTAAATGTAACAAAAAAATGTATTTGACTAAAATGGTCAGCGAAAACCTAAAGTTTTTAGTGTGTGTCGAGCTTGGATTTTACCTGTTTTCCATTATCAGCTCATCCAAATATGGTTTAGTAGCATCCGAGATGGTATCTGGTTCATGGTCTTCAGACCACGCCATAGACCTACGGATGGATTTGCCTGATTTGGATTCATACAGGAATTTGACCTCCTCTTCTTCCTCTACTTTATCTCGTAAGAAGGCGAACTTTAATTTCTTTGATCGATCTGATTTTGACTTTCTGAAGCTTATCCGAAATTTCTTTTGATTTGAGATTATTTTCTTCTTTTCCAAAGTGGGAAGAGGACGGATCCACCACCAGCTTAACATCATTTCCCACATTGTTTCTTTGAACAAAAAGTACCAAAAACATTGACCAGCTTGCTAATTTTTGGCTTGAAAATTCAAATCAATTTTTTTATTAATTTTTTAGACATTTCAAAAAAATGAAATCAAAGTTGCATGATGTTAATTTTTGTAAATTCATAAAGTGAATTTCTCTGAAAAATCAAACCTCGTTTGGATCTTTTTGAAAAATAATCTTTGTCACTTATGCCGAAAAAATGGCCACTTTCTGGTACTAATTTGTGTCTAATATTTGTCAAAGTCTGCAATTTGTTCTTCCGTCACTTTTAGGCCCCATGTTTTCTTGCCCACAATCGGGAAGAAACTAAAGTCTGTCTCTACAAACCCAAAAAAGGAACACGAACAATGGCATTGACAGGCCAAGAACTGCGGCAAAAAGAATGCAGAGCTGATCATCTGCGACGAGGAGACCCCTAGACGAAGAACCCAGGAGCGATGGGATCGTTTTCAAGCTACCCATTAGTAATATCCTCAGTTAACTAGCTACTAGACTCTATCTTAAAAGCCGAAGGAGAATTAGCCATAATGACAGGAAGTTCCAATAGAACTGGTCACTTTGATGAGATTTCTCGGACAGATTATTTTCAAAGCGACGGGCTTTTAAGGCATTAAAATCAAGCTGAATGACACAACTTTCGTTTAAAAAATTCACGAAACTTGCTTAATCGGAGATTTAGACAATAAAAGGAAAAAGAAAATCGGTCAAAATCGAACTTTAAATGTCATCTTACTAAAACTGAAATTGAAAATCAGATGAAAAGGGCCTAGACTCTGAAAAAATCTAATGGCACGACAATGTCCTTTGACCGAGTGGGTCGACTGCAAGCGAACGAAGCGAAGCAAAGCGGGAGACGTACGCAAAGTTTTTAACGAGATTCTGAGGTCCAGCAGCATATTTTTGAACCGTCAAACTTCCTCTTAGGCTTAGTCTAATAATGCATTTTGAGGGTTTCGAATTTAGAGGGAGACCCAATTTGCAAAAACTCCTTTGCATGACCGTGATGACAGCTCAGCTCAGCTCGCGGCCTTAATCTTATTACCGACCGCCTAGGCATTAAAAGAGGCTTGGCATCTGGCATTTGAAAATCTTCTTTGAAGATTTCTAAGGATTTTTGTTCAACGACTCGACTCCTACGAGACTTTTTACAAAGCGTTGAAATGCATTAGAAGATTGATCTTTTTGGAGTGTGAAGAATAGGAGAACAATGACAGGAAAGAAACAATTCTATTCAAAAAACCTAAGGGAGCAAAGTTCAACAGTTTTTAAATGTACATAATTTACCGGAAAGACGAGCAAAGCGAGTTGAGTTTATTTTTTAGTAATCTTTTTTTGGTATATTCAGACTTCTTGAAAAATTAGTAAATAGGACTACTGCCCAAATTATGCCTTCATACAGATTGCAAAAATAGTACTCATTTCAAAACTTAGGCTAAGAAAAATTCTGCACATAGTAAAATACTGTGAGCTCAACTCATTTGTAAAACTCAGTCAGGTGAATTAATTAAATCTGTTTAAGGATACACAAACATTTAGAGAACTTGCTGCTTGTCAATTCAATTCTATTTTTTGCATTGAACTCCAGCTAGCCCTCATTACAGGCTCAAATTCTGGTCACGTCGCATTTCCAAATGGTGACCCCCAGTTTGGAATTTCACCAGTTGCAAAACGACTCGACTTTTCGATACTTTCAAAATTCGGTTGCACAAATTGTAAAAAAATCCTTCTTCACAAAGTTAGAAAATCCCCCAAGAAATGTCTCATTTGAACCTAAATTAGCTGTAATGAAAAAAACCTTCTCCTTCCTACTAAAAATGGTTGCAAAAATTCAAAATGAGAAGACTTTTTGGGAGTATTTTTTTGTGATGTTTCCAATTTCACTTTAGGGTTCATAATTGGGTCCCTGACCTTGCCTAAAGTCAAAAGGTTAATTTTAGAGACTAGGCATTGTCGGTAAGTCAATGAGTATGGACTTTTGGCACATTTTGTAACAAAACAATGTAGAAAAATGTGGTAATTATAAAAGCAAACGAAATTCTTCCAAGCTTGAGCAAAAAGTAAACAAATTGTAAAAACAGGGTTTTGAAGGACTCAAAATGAGCTATATTTTGCTAGAGGGCATTTCTAAGAAAAAAAGGGTATAAATCATGGCACCATTTCGACAAGTTAGTTAAGGTCACTTAGAAGTGCAGTTGGGTCAATTTCAAAAGAGAAATTTGAAGCTGCGGACCATTTTAAAGCTACTGCAATTAGCATAAATCTGTCTAAAGAATTGAGGATTTTATAAATGGCATTTCCTAGCTTTAGTTCCTTCTTAGAATCCTTGAATCCTTCAATTTTACAGGTTGTCCCAACAAGTTTGGGATGGGGGTAAGAAAGGAATATTCCAAAGCTCACTCAATTCACTCAACCTCACCTAACCAAGCTTCACCTAACTTTTATAAATATATTTTTTCTCAGTAATCCATTAAGTACAAACTTGTTGAGACATCCAGTAGAATTTATTCTAACATGAAAGAATTTTTTTGTAGAGGCTAGAGTTTCAATGAAATGCTTCTTGAGCCCCCACTTTCGCTTTGCATGCTTTGCAACCCTTCTTCTCTGGTATTTTAATGGTTGACAAATTGAAGTTGCTTTGATGTGTCAAGCAGCACTCAAAAGAGACGAATGAAGAAATCTGGCTTTAATCCTATTTTTGTCAGACTGCAAAAAAGAATTTTCAAGGTAGTTGTGCATTTTTTCATTCCGCGAGGTTTCGAGGCTTGAGTTGTAAACTTTCCGGAAAGTTCTTTTAAAGGACTTTGAGTGAAAAATTGTAGGGTTTATTTCACATGTGAAAAGGATGAAATGTGACTTTTAGTATGGATATGGAAAGTGCCGCTTTGTCGAGAAAATTAAAGGGCTTCAAAAAGTGTTGGCACTTTTAAATTCAGGACCAAGCCAAAATAATGATGATTGGGCAATCTGCTATGCCTCCTCTTTCTTTTACGAGCATTCCAAGATTCATGTCCCATCCGCAATGTACCAAAATTATTTTTTTGAAACTTTTAAAATTTAAATTGAGGCCATTTTTGATATATGAAAACATAGCAAAATTCGGGAATTTCAGTTAAAAGACTAGTTTTGCCATGAAAAATCAGATTCAATTATGGCCAACGAATTCTAATTAAAACGGAATAGCCGAAAAAATGGTACCATTTGCGGTGTACTAATTTCAAATCTAAAAACCAGGTGCCAAACGAGACAATGACAGGAAAAGTCTCATTAGAATAAAAGCTAATCTGTCATATGTACTAAGACTAATGACCACTATCCTCAGTGCTGATGAATCCAAAATCTGCCTCTAAGAGGATAATTATTCTTTTAAAAGCATTTCACAAATGCGTTTGCATCACCTGTCTCAGCTACATCAAAATAAAATCCCCCTAAATCCCCTAGGATTTGAAAAAAAATATGATGCCAAATATTCAGGTAAATCATCGAGTTTCAAAGCTTTGTTCAGCAATATTTCCGATGTATGTACAATTGTACATTCATATTCTAATGAGTTGATTGCGTGTTTTTCAGTCTTGTTTCATCCACCGGTACTGATGGTCAAAAAGGTAGGCATATTTTCTCAACAGCAGTGCTTTAAAACCTGTGCTTTGCAAAGCAAAGGTGCCAATTAGCCAAAAAGCCGGTTCCTGTTTTCACCACCCCTTTTTTTCACTCTCTACTGACTTTGTAATCAGATGAAAACGGATTTACAAGTCTTGACCATTTGTTTCTGTCCATTTTAGGTTTTTATAGACATTGTCCTATCCATAGCTAGCTATGCCAAATTTTTCTGTAATTTTGAACTTTTCAGTTTTGAGATATGAACAGGTAAAGTTTGATTCTTTTTAGTGAAACACACTGTAAAAATTTCTTTAAATGTTTCAGATAAGCTAATCTTGTTGGGAAACATTGTAAGGTTAAGTACATTCAGAACCTTTGCGCGTAACCTAAGGCAACCAAAAATGTTTTCTCGGTCACTTAAAGGTCCATTTAGGATCAGCAGGACTCTTTTTTACCCACACTCTAATTCGCTGGTTTGTATTATCCCCTGCGCTGCAAAGTTTTTATCAATTTGCCGGCCTTGAGCCTGTGGCTAACACTGATTAACTCAAATCACAATTTTCTAAGCTCTCTGGAGTTGGGACGAGGCGTGATGATGAGGCATATTTGCGGTTTTCTCATGTGACAACAAAACTAAAACTTGTCATTTGGGTCAATTTCCTTTATGTTGGCAACAAAAAATTCTCCCATCTATCTACTTGATTTTTTGTTGAGGCGATTTTTTTGGCTTGGGAATGCACAAAGAAGACTACTTCATAAATGAAGTATTGTTAGTGATCAAAAAATCACAGTGAATATTTTGGCTTTGGGGCATTCCTTCCACTGAAGAACCACCTACTGATTTACAAAATGGTTTCGGATGAAAGAGAAGGCTCTAATGCCCAACCATTTGACTTTTAGATTTTTAATCTATTTCATACTTCAAAATTGCTAAAAAAATTTCTTTGAGGGTAGGTTAATGTTGCAACACCCTGTAGAACAGTTTGTTATTTGAACATGGAAAAATTGAAAAAAAAAGTCCTGAATCAGAGTCATAAAAAATCCCCTATTTATGACTTGGAAAAAAACGTTCACAAACTCGTTATGTATCATTAAAAAAGCTCCTTCATTCATGTCTTTGTTTGAAGCCAAGAAGTAAAATTTGTAGGTCACACTAGGTTTACCAAGAAGAATCTGTAATAAATTACAGTGTTTCTCGCAATGAAATGGCACATTAAAAGCGATGAGGCCAAATTGTAGAGAGACTAACTAAAAGTAACTCTGTATGTAGACAATAATCCATCTTAAATGACCTTAGGCATGTTTTCAAAAAGCATAATTGCTTATTACTACTAATTGTGATGATTGACAATCAGGTGTGAAAATTCACTGCTCAAGCCTCACTCAGCTGACAGCTATAGTAGATGAAGGACCCCCATCAATCAATGCCTTTTTTACTGATTTTTACCTTGAAGACTTTTGCCTTCTCCTCCCCTTTTCAAAAAATGCCCACCACAACAATAATACAGAAGATTGATCAGAAAAAATACCCTTGAACTGCATCTGATCAGTGATCACGTGCCCAAAATTACTCTAAGGATTATGCTAGATTCTTTGAATTCCAAGACAATAGAATTTAGACTATGTAGAATGTAGATACATTAGTATACCCAAATTAAGTTTTTTGGCTTTGCTCGCATGACTCGCAAATGAATGAAGACTAAGACAATTGTATTTTTCAAAAGATTTTTTTCGCGGCTGTCAAAGTTGCCTGACGTTTCTCTCATATCACCAAAAGCAGTAAGTTTGCGGTTGATGAATTTTGCTGCTTTGGAAAATATGGAACTCTAAAGAAGGAACTTTTGTGGCTTGCCAAGATAATTCATGTGTATAGCAAGATTTTTCAGACAACTTTTTTATAGACTTATATTGGAAGAACTGAAGTACAAAAAAAATCAGGTCAGTAGTCTCAATAGTTTCTCACGAGAAATGAAATTAATGGAGGAACTATGCTAATTCTTAATGGTAGAAAAATGACGTTCTCAAAAGTTCATTTTTCTGGCTTTGCTACTGTGAAAATAGTGTGAATGTGAACATTGTGGCAAGGAATTGCCTAACCTAAAAATTGACCTTTTTTGGGGTGACATCAACAACAACCGCAATTTTAAACCAATTGGAAGTAGTAAATCCCAAATTTTTGGTTGTTGAACCTCCACCTACAATCTACATTCAAATAAAAACTAAAAATAGAATTTGCCACTACAGTTCACAACAAATATTTTTCAACAACAAAATCAGAGGCGTTAACTAAGTACACTAATCTGCTTGACCACAAAATGGAAATAACATCTCTATGCTTGGTGCAACTGATAATTCCCAGATTGCAGGATCGGATAGACCATAAGACACCATCATGAAAATTCGGTCAAAATTGATCGAAATCACACAATACTAAATACCTCACTAATATTTTAGGAATAGAAATCCCAAGACTGCATCAAAATCGTAAAATCCGTACACTTATCTGTTTGGGCCACTACAAAAATGTGTTTTGTCCATGGATTTTTACTAATTCCTTATCTATAATGCTTTGACTTGTAAAAATCATAATCTGGATAAATGGACTTACCGTAGGATTAAAATCGAAGTTAAAGACTAAAATCTGAGGCACTAAAGTCGAGTCCTTGAATAATAAACAATTGTAAACTCAATGGAGGCACTGTGAGATACTATTCACTAGGTTGACACCGCACTGTGTGTTTACATGTTCTTTACTGAAGTACTGAGTAGAACAGCTGCAGCAATAGTTGAGAACTTCCACGAGGACGTAGCAGCAGCAGTAGCAAAAAATTACTGTATGTAGTACTGCTGTCTCAGAGCTTCCCGGTGAACTGAGCTGCTAAGTTTGACGTTGAACGAACGCGCATGGGACTGAGTCGTGTAGGGGGAGGGAGAGGGTGCAACTCAGCTCAGCTCAACTCTCCGCTCTAGCTGTAGCTCAGTAGGCAGCAGCGCCCCCGACTCAAGCTGAACAACACTGAACTGAGCTGTGGCGCCACACTCTGGAATATCGTACGACACCAAGTCCAGAGAAACAGAGTTTTTGATGCTCTTCTCTGCAGTGCCTAGCGACATACATGGCCTTTATTTGGACCTCGAATAGCTGCAATCTGGGCCTAGAAAGTGAGTCATACAATTGTCCCACAGTGTTTGAAAATCACTGAAAAAATGTTTATTTTGAGTGATTTTTTTAAAACATTGTGTCATCCTTTATTTTGGCGTTCAAAAATGCAGTCTGGGCCTAGAAAATGAGTCATAAAATAGGCCTATGACTTAGTCCAACATCGACGAATTTGACACATGAATCACATCGTAATTGAGTTGCGTTCTCGGAAATACTCGAAGGTCATTGAATTCTTGAGCGGCTTACTCCTACACTATACTTTAATGAGAAGAAGATTATGAAGACATTCCAGCACACGTGGATATATCAAGACTCAAGTCATAAAACAACGGGAATTCATGAAAGAATTTTCTCTTCTCCCAAGAATTCTTGATAATGAGCATAGCCCAGATGGAGTCTAAAGAAAGAAAAATATCTGCATTTTGGAGGTCAGAGTGTCCAAAAGGGTCATGAGAAGAAGAAGAAGTTCAACATCAGCAACATTCAGCAAGGCACGTATAACATTTGTCCAGTTACATAACAAACCAAACTTAAACGTGTTTTAAAACCCCATTTTGCAGTTTCATCATAAATTATTTGACAAAAAGGCCGAAAAATCATGTGTTTGGAGGGTGGTGAGCAAAACAGGTTGTGGATCAATGCTGTTGTAAACTTGTCATTGATTACCTAACCCTTGAAGGCAGTGAGCAATGTGTACACAAAAGGCCAGAACAGATAAGGTGTAAACAGAACAAAAGTCCACATAAATCAGCAACTCCTTTGCTTACATTTTCATCTCATCCCTTCTGGACTACTACTTGTTTTTCCTACTACTCCCCTCAAAATCTTGACCTTAATCCTTCTATTCATCTATTGCTCTAGCGGCAGAAGCCATCAGTAAGTCTGCTTGCTAGAATAATAATGGATGAGCTGTGAGCATAAGATGGGAAGAAGAAGCTGGGGCCATTGAACTGCTACTGGATCCAAAATCTCGTTAAAAAGTTTTCTTTTCGTTCGAAAAGTCAAACGTGGGGAATCTAAGGCGATGTGAGAAACTCATTAAGACAGTTTCTGGACATTAGGAGAGTAGCTGAAGAGACAATGATGCTTTAACGATGATCGTGTAGTGTGTCTAGTGAGGGGAGAAAAAGATCTAAGTAGTCGTTTTATCTCCAAGATGGCGTTTTCTATTATGCTTTTTATTGCCTAGAAACAATGGAGGAAAAGTGATTTTGAAGGAGAAGCAAGTGTCATTTTCCAATCACAATTAGGACAGCTGCAAACTTTGACGGATGAAGAATTGGGATTAAGGATAACATAGTGGGGGGCAGAAGGCCGGCCGGCGAGTGATTGGCGCCCACCCTCACTTTTTTTCCAGTAATTGACCCTTCCCCTAGACTTCCAGGAATTTTACGGTTGTTGTCTAGAGTGTCAAGGAGTTCAACTTTTATTTGCCCAATTACCATTTTTCAACTTTGATTTCGAGTGGAGCAACGATTTTATTTTTTCCAATCCCATCATGCTTTGGGACGCCTCGCTCCACTCGTGTATGATGTCCAAAAATGAGACAAACTTGTGCATCATGTATCACACGCTTTTTGGATTGATTTGGGATGCTGTCAGTTCAAATCTGACAAAAATCTCTGTGCTCCAATGCACCGCTTCAAAAGCTAACATTTTTTGACCTCTGCTTGGTAGCAAGACCCCCATCATCTCAAACTTGTTGGATGTGCATCATATCTTACACTTTTAGGTCTGTAGTCTTTTCCAAGGTTCTTTCAATCAAGTTTTTTTCAGCAGGAGAAACAAATGACTCCCACTAAGTTTTACAGCAGCCAGATGAGTAGGTGACACTTCTTGGAAACACCCCTACAAAAATGGGTGCATCTCAATTTTCATAGCAACGTAAATCCACGCAGCTGTTTTCCTAAATCTAACAAAAAATTGGTTCATGGTCGGTCATTCTAGAATGTGGACTATGTAACTCTAGATTTTTTTTCAACATCTATTGTCATCTTCCGCATAATAATATGGAAATGATGCCGACTCATTTGAATACATAACTGAGTATGATTTTCACCCACTGTATGTATAACATAACAGATGAAACTTTTTTCATGATTTTCGACCACTGTGTAATGAAAAGAGTAGTAAAACCAAATGGAAAAATTTTTGTGTTGTAAACACATGTTGACTTTGGTGTGTGTTTTTTGCAAGCTGTGAGTGTGAGCACTAGATTTTTACGAGAACACTTTTAGAAATCACTTTATTGGCCAAAAAATCGCTGAGCTGCACTTGTGCTGCCTTTGCTACTAAATTGATTTTTGGTCCAGTCCTATTCTCGTTCCACGTGTGAACAAAGATCATCGTCAAAAGAGGGAAATGATACAAAGTCATTCATCATGATTTTTTCTCTGAGAAAAATAAATAGTAATGAAAATCATAACCTGAAATTATAGTTGTCATTACTACTTTAGTAGAAAAATCGGAAACATGAATGTTGAAAAAAAAAAAAATAGTTTAACAATTGTTTCAAAAGAAAATTCGAATTTTTATGGAAAATTCATTACCGAAAAAAGTTCTCATCATTGGCTTGGCTTCTTCTAAGATGACGGACGGGGAATGACTCCGCGTGTTTTTCCAGGCATAAAATTGCGCCTGAAAAGAAGCGATTCATATTTTTGGTGGCTTTAGCACTGGTGTGGTCCTTCCCTAATGACGCGATAACACCGAACAATCAATTATTACATGACAAAATCTTCATTCACAAACTTTCACTAAAACTGACTGAAAGTACTTTTTAAAACCAGGTGTCCAAATAAAAAACAATCATCTTTTATCATTTCCTTCACTTACATGTAAATACTAGTAATGCTTGAAAAATCCCTTTGATAGCTTATGAATTTTAGATGTGGACCATGAAAATTGTCACGCCAGGTGGCACAATAAATCCGTAATGATTTTTTGTACCATAACCAAAATAAAGAATGATGGTTTTCAATTAAAGTGCATGTAAAAAACAGAAATGGGTTTTCTATGAAGTTTGCCAACACTGTGCTCTCAAAATATAAGATCTTGATATTCAAGATTCTGGTCTGAGACATGTCAAGAGACTTGATCTGCATTGTCACCCTTTTGAAAAGTAGGTGCCAACTGTGTCAAAATATTGAATGACGACGCATTAAATAGGAAACTGAACTGCTCATGGAAAATGATGTAAAATTCTAGATTTTCTCATTGATAATTTACCGCCAGCTTACGGAAAGAGCTCAAACAGACACGCCGCTAAAAAATAGTCGGAAGAAAAAATAAACTTTTTTTCCGTGGAACATGTCGACAGGTGTGCTGGAGTAAACTTTAATCCAATTGAAGATGGGACGAGGGAGACATGAGTCATTGTAAGGTAATTATAGTGTAGTGGAAACTATCAAAAACACTTTAAAAATGGTGTCGTTGTGGTTGGTATGTGGAAATACACTAAGACCTTGATAAGGTAAGGTATGATAAGGTAGTAAGTTGTTAAAAGTATCAACTTTTTAAGCTTTTGAGTGAGCTTTCATAATGTATACTATGGGCTAAAAACACAAAAATACGGAATTAATTTAGGTAGGTAAACTATTTTAACTTTAATCAAAATTTTACTTTTAGGGTTCAACTTCAACGAAATCTTAGTGTAAAGGAGTACAGTACAAGATATCTAAAGGATTTGAAAGAAATACAGTAAAATTCACCCAAACAGTTGAATTGCATATTGTTTAGGCTTTTATTGCAGACAAAACAGTTTTGAATGTGCTCTATTATTTTTATAAACAGAAGTGACAGGTTTGTACCATAAAAGAAGGTTGCAATCTTAGTTTCCACAAAACTTTTTGGGAGCAACAAAGCAAACTTTTGTCCATTGGGCAGTCTAACTGCAATTTCTTGGAAAGTAGGACAAGTTAAAGCGTAAATGGCAAGGATTTGATGATGAAAGAAGAGAAATGTTGTAAACAAGATGCTTGTATTCATTGTAAACAATCTACTGTATTTTGAGTGCTTACATTGTTGTATTCTAAGAAAAATTCGCTCAACTTCTTTTAGCCTTCATTGACAATACATATTGGAGTCATGTATTGACTTTTCTCCAACCCTAGATCTTTTTCATCAAAATGCCAAAACCACTGTAGTATGGTTTTCACCCCCTTGCTCTGCGACTGCGTTCTCCTACTGAATTATTCTCCAAAGCCAAAAGCCGAACGTTGGCAAAACCACAACAGAATATCATCAGTGAACCCCATCTTTTATAGACCTTAATACAGTGTGTCTCAACAAGTTTTGAGAAAAGTTTGAAAGCTCCAAAAAGTTAGGTTCACCTTATCCAAAACTTGGTGGGACACCCTGTATGATATATACGGGAAAATATGTGACATTTTGTGAAAGCTGGAGGAATCAAGCTCAATTTTGCACATTGTGAGATTTTTATGATTATGATGATGGCTGAGCCCAGTGGCTTGGCAGTCCACTTACGCAAGCACATTTGGCAAAAATAGACCAGCTGCTGCTGCTAAAAGCAAAAGGGGGGAAATGAGAAAGCCTAGTTCTAGGCAGCTCTTCAACTTCAAGGGAGACAACATTGGGGGGTAAGTAAAAAGGAAGAGAAGAAAGGGGAGGAAGGTTCATTCTTATACATACACGATAAAAGGTCACTACTATAGCTAAATTCTACCTTTGAACTTTCTCGCACTCTTTGTTGACTCAGGACTAATTAACTGTCAGGATCCACGAATTCAAAAGAAATTGTACCATTCACAGTGTTAGATGCTTAGAAATGTCTCATTTCCCCCCTTGCTTTTCCATTCTGTGGATAATGTACAGGACATTTTGTCTAGATTTGAAATGGAGCTTATTTTGCACAGCAAAAAGGAAACGCATGTTTATTTAGCTAAAAGTGTACCGGCTTGTCATCTAATGATCACTTGTTTTTTGTTTTGAGTCTCTAGAGTCTAGAAACTCCAGAAACACCTGCTCTATGCATCCATCATAAGCTCGCGAGAGCATTTCTTAGAAACTATTCTGTGTGGGTTTTTCCGGTGAGAGAAAAGTTTGTTCTTCTGATGTGGAGAGGAAGATGGTGGTCATTTTCATGTTGCAAAATGTTGACCCAAAAGTCAAGTATGTGACACTTTTCCCTTCTCTACGCCTTTTTCATTTTTCCTAGACTTTTGAGTGTTTACCTTTTTCACTACCCCTAGTTTCACAGTGTTAGAAACCCTTTCGAAAAAGGTCTCCCTAGAAACTTTCAGTAAAACTTGCATTTTTTACGCTTATTCTAGACTGAACGTTTGTTCAATTTATAAACAAACGTTTATTCCTGCTAAATATGTAGTAGAATGAATGTAGCTTCACTTCACTCGCAAAAATGATCAATGAGACTTCTATAGTAATTTTCAATCACTGTGTTCAAGCCTAATAAATAGGGTGCTAGCAAAGTACTAAAGTCAGGGGGTGTATGAGCATAGTAAAATCCAAGTTGACTTCCTCACTCAAAAGTTGGCAGTCTGTCAACAAGAGGCGGCTTTGCACAACTACAAATTTGAACTAAAGTCTGACGACTACAAGGAATTCCCCGAAGCAATGAATTTGCTGTTACTGCCTACTAATTCATTGGGATGCTGCTTTTCCCTTCAACATCAAGATTCCTCTCTCTATTGAGGTCTTTGCCAAGATGTCAGCAAGGCAGCAAACTTCTTGGAATTCTGCCTTCGTAACCCAAATAACAAACTTTTTTTGGGCCTCAGCAAAGGTCTCTGAACTTGTAAAGGAACTTGAGGCATAAAAACAGCTTTCACAATTTCCTCTTCTTTTTCCCCCTTGAAGCTAATTTTCCAGTCTGTTTTGCATATCAAGAGATAAGAAGCAAAATGGTCCTTTTGAATTTCAGGGTTAATTGTGGGTCCATTTGGGTCCTGATAAGACACTATTTTGAAACGTGAGAAATGAGCACGTTTTTCGTATATCTAGTAACAATTTTCGCGGCAAAAAAGTGTAGAAATTTGGTCACCCTGTACTATGTAGTAAGTACTGCAGTATTAGAGTCACAAAATAGTTGTATGTCAGCGAAAACTGCAGAATTTGTTGGTCATTTGTCTGCTGCCATAGGAGCAGCAGTTGATGTATGATAATCCAAAGAAACAGGCCTGCCAACCAAAGCAACTCTCCCCTACTAAGTTCTGCTGCATGACCAAGAAAATTGTGTGTGTCTCCCCATCTATCCCAAGTTGAATAGTTATTGTCCAGAGCATTCAATAGATGTAATTGCCTACTGAGATATTCAGAAAAAATATCTTTAGGAGAGTAGCTAAGCATCGCGTTGTCCCGACACATTTGGTCACGCCAATCAGACACAAAGGGACCTCTAAAGTCTAAAAGCAACCGCATTAGTGCGCGGGCTCTGTAAGTATCAATGCAGTGAATCTATAAAAGGAGATTCATCTGCGGAATTAATGGTATATTTGGCTATAAAATCTAAGCCTCACAAAATGTGCAATAATTTCCCTCCTCCTCAATTCTCATTTTGCTGCTGCAGACATACTACAGACAAAAAAATAAAATGGAAAGTAAGAAGTGCATACTTATTCAAAACCTAGATTTTATGTGTTTCTCTCTCTCTGAAGTAAGATATATGCGATTTTCCAATTGATTAATTCTATCTATAATACTACCTACTGTTCTGTTCTTCCAAGAGAAAATATCAAATTCAATAGGCTCAAATTCTCTTTAAAACAAATGACTCATTCTGTTCCACTAGTTTTTTTAAACACCTTATGCAACTTATAAAAACAATTTAGGTACATGTACCTTATGGAACTGAATTAGTCATTTGTTTAAAGAGAATATTTGTTCCATCCCTTGGCAATAAGCGTTGACAAGTAGGCCACAGTTGATGAAATATTGCCTTTGCATTTACGTTAACGAACTCTGACGGTCGAATTGCTCAGTAAATATAGTTCCAGTCGTGAAACGGAAACGAGTGATTGTCACTCTAACGAGTTTGCGAATTTTTCTATTCTTTTTTGTCAATAGTCAAATTGTAAGCGCTCAATGCAAGCATTGAAAAACATTCATGATGATCTTTACTACAGAGAAATCTTTTGCAAGTGCATAGTTGACACTGTTAGATGGGCCATCATCCTGCCCGATTCTTAGAGAATCCAATCAAGAGGGCAAAGCGTAGAATTACATGCAAAAACACTAGACACTAAACACATCACAGTGCGTGGTCCACAACCGTAAAAAGTCTCATTTTGATGTTTGGACGATTACTTCAAAAATAACCTTAGATCTCGTACCCTTATTCGCAGCTCGCTTCGCTCGCGCGACTTGTAACGTCAATTTCTACCCACTTTGCCAAAGAAAGAGAGAGGAGGTAATTTAACCTGACGGAAGCCTGAAAGTCTGAAAAATGTTTTACAGTGAATTGACCTACTAAGTTGAGTAGTAGTAGTGTGCCTGGCGCGTTCGTTTTGCTGCAGTTGTTCCGAGCTGCATTGGACTACGTGTCAGTCAGGAGCTGAAAAGGGGTGAAAAGTGGCAAAATATGAACACGAAAGTACTTCACTCTTTTTGGCATCACAATTTAGCCTCTTGCTCAAGCAGCTAGCAACCGGACATACACATGCAATTCGTCAGGCCAGGCCGCATTTTATTGAAAAAACTGAAGGAAGGCTCAAGAATAAGGTGATTCTAAGAATGGGTATTTGCGAGGGTCAAATTCACGCTATCTGTTCACTGACGGGTGCATATTCACTTCGAAGTTCTAAGAATCTATTTTCAAGATTTCAGGAGAAAAGTCAAAACAAGATACAACATTTTGAACTTTCCTGCACTTTTTTCAGTACTGCCGGTCGAGCAATAGTGGCCCGGCGGGCAGAATGGCAGGCCTACCGGTGCTGAAGTGCGGTAAAATTCAAAATGTTGTATCGAGTTCTGACTTTGAGATTTTTTTCTCTTGAAATGCATGCTCTAAAAAATCAGACGCGTAAAGAATTTTCTGTCTTGTTTGAGTTCTTGCGAAAACACGCGTGCTACTGCTCCTGTTTACATTCATGTTTGTCTAAAGCTCCTTTTACACGCAGTCCTAAAAAAAAATACCTTACCCTCACCCAGAAAAATGCAACACGTGGAGGATTTTGTCCACAAAAGAAGAACTTGTGTCCCAAAAGTCCAAGTTCAAAGTTCAAGTCGAAGCTTCATTTGTCTATTGTCTTTTCACTTTCCAAAGAGTCATAGTTTGTGTACCTGTATGTAGTTTTCCTCCTAAAATGCTGCGCAAGTTGACCACTGCATAATAAATCAAGTTTGTCTTGCTGCGCAGCCTGTGAATAACACTATCTTAATGTGTTTGTGTCTGGTTTTACCCCTTACAGGTTCGATCACACTGCGGCAAATACGAACTTCTTGTCCGAAAATTCATTTTTGGGTAAAACTGTCCAATTTTCTAAATAACACAATTTTACAGTCAATATTTTAGGCATCGAATTTTTGACCAAAATGTAATTTTGTCACAGTGTGCTAAGTACCAAGGGGGGACACAAAAGACCCCCCCTCAAAACCGAGTAATGAAGATTAATACCAAAAGGATTAGAAGGATTCTAAAAGGATCCCCCAAGGAGTTGAGAAACAAGTAAAACTGATGAGGCTAATTACCCCGGAAATGGAATGGTAGTTTTTCTGGACATCTGTCAAAGGATTAGGACATCTTCTTCATCATCATCTCCAAAGAATTTGCCAATCATAACTAACCACAGTTACGCAGAACATCTGAAGAATGAAAGAGGAGAACCATAAAAAGTGCTCTGTGGTCCACGAAATGCAAAACTCAGAGTGTTTGATCTCTGCATCTAAAACATTTTTATTGTGAAGGAAATGGCTCCATAATGTTTTCAATAAATCTAATGCATTGATGCATATTACTTTAGAAATCGATAAAAATGTCTCATTCGTCATATTTTTTTAATTTTCATACTCAGTGGAACTTATTCTTCAAAAGGTAGTTATTTGGATTTTTGCGCTAAAAATGTACGCTATTGCTGTCTAGATAACTTTATTCTTCACGCAAAAAATATCGATTTAAAAAAAGATCTTTGAATTATCGCACCCAATGTATGCAATGTACAAATGGGTTCGTTTACTATCCAGATGAGACCTTTTTGAATTAATTTCGTAGACTGTGCTTTGGCATCACTAAAATGCATTGAAATGGCTAGTTCACATGTGAAGAACCCCCAGCAGGTGTGAGTATGTTCTATGTAACAAAAACAGGTAAGGAATGGGGTTTGGTGAGGTGTTGTCGTCGGTCTCCCGCTCATCATTTATCAGTTTGGAGAGATCTCTAAGCCATTTAGCAGAAGAAACAGCACAGTGTCCAATTTCTCCCGATTTTTGAAAAAAAATAAAAAAATTCCGCCCTTTTCACAAACTTTGCTTCTATGTCTCATTTTAGATTGAAAAGGAGTTTGGATTTTTGTGCCCAAATATGCGGTTCACAAACCCAAGCGTAGCAAGCCACGCTTACTTTTAACGACCTCTGTGTTACTTTGTTATCACTTAGTTGTAACCCTAACCAATGTGTGTGGGGACCCATAAGTTCCAATTTAATAGGGTTGACAGCTAAAATATGACCTCTAGTGATCTTGATTTTCCAACCGTAGCCAATGGATGTCAATGCCTGATTTTTCAATATCACATTCCATTGCCCTTATGAGCTGAGACTCTTCTCAAACAAAGCTCTGCTTTTGAGAATTCCAAAGATGCCAAGTCACCCCTAAATTGTGAATTATGAGCAGTGTTGAAACCAATTTTCTAAACCGTATCTTTTTTCTTCCTTCTGAGAACAAAAAGCAGAGCCAAGTTGTTTCGTCATTGGACTGGATAAAACCGTACAAAATGCTTTGAAATCGTTTTTTGATGCTTGATGAGTCCATTTTCTCTTTAGATTCCTTTCCATCTTGTCAAAGGAAAAACTATCAGTAGCCGAATCTGGATGAGGCTATTTTCTATAGCTTAATTCTAGTCTATAAACTTACACATAACAGTACAGGTACTAAAATACTTTCGAAACTATCTTAGGTTATAAATAGACAGTATTAGACACGGCCGCGGTAATCGAATTAGGTAACGATTTCTTTGCGCTTTGAAATTAGTATTTTGGTAGGAATCGAACCTGCGACCGAAAAATCAAAGACTTAGCTCGCTTCACTAGCTTTAGTGCACGCTTTTTAGGTACTTTAGGGGCCTGTAGGGTAATCTGATAGAAGTCACTGCTACTATCTTTACGCCCTACTGCTATCGCTGGCATTGAACCTGCACTCATGTGATGCCTGATCCGATCAATATCCGCTCGGGTTACCCACTTTACTACGTACCCATGCGCATTCTTTTCGAAAATAGTTTTCACTTGCTGACATCAATACATAATCAATTATAAGAAAAGGGCACGAGCGAAGCGAGTTACGGCTTTCATACCTAGGTATCTAGATTGTTCAAGATTAGGCTACATTATTCAATAGTTTTGGGTCATCGTTTTGTTTCATACTTTTATGTACCAGTGAAATGACCTACATGATAAAAAGAGTAAATAGCGCGAATGCTCATTTGTTGTAGAGATGTGCTTGGCTGTGGTGTTGTCGGCGGCCTCGTTTCCACGGTTTGCTAAGCACCCCACTATATGATGCCAAATACCCATTTTCGCGCATTTGGCATAGAGCAGATATTTTGCATATGGTCACACAACACCATTCATGGCATCCTCAAAGCGGCAGCTCTGGCTTCTATCCTATTATTACGTGCTTTTGTATAGAAATGGGTCGCAATTTCTCTACGTGATGCGTAACAGTTTTGCACAAATGGGTGACACAATGCTTTTGACATTCTACACCAGCCACCCAAAACCTGCATGACATCATGACAGATGTCAAAATCAAAATGTGAGAGAAAACATTTCCGTTTTTCTAGAAACAAAAGTTCGTTAGGTGACGTTTATACTATATTTTCTAATTTTGTTCATTTTTGACTAATTTTTTCAATAGAAAAGTTGATCGAATTTTCAACTTCTTTGTAATGGAAACTGATGCTAAAAATGGCTCGTTTTGCTCGTTTTGCTCTCTTTTTTGTTACTTAGGAAAATTTCCAAGTATCGTGAGTAGTTTTCTTCTCTCTTGTCTTTTTGTGAATAGGGTAGAAGCTTAGGTGATAGTTTTTTTATGCCTCTAGTGTCTGTTGTTGAGGTTATCTTCCTACATCTCTTTAAGATGTGACGACGACCTAAAGAAGAAGAAAGAAAAGTCTGAGAAGAAGGAGCATCAGCATCAGAAGAAAAGAAATCTCAGGGATTTATCCGCCAGCTAACGGCGAGCAGCTCGAAGACAACTTATTAGACAACCGGTTCTTTGAATCTACAAACTCATCATTTCACATCAAGGACCTCCTTGGACTAAACAAGAGAAATCTCCTTTATATTCGTAGAAGTAACAAAAAATAACGAATAGCAGCGAAGACGAAAAGGGGCTTAGAAAAACATCATTACGAAAGTGAAGAAAGAAACTTTTCAGATGAATCAGGAAAAGAACATCAATCTGGGCTTAAAAATAACTTTACTGGCCAATGCACAGTGGTTATTTCCTGACTTTTCTAGGGTTTTTTCTTTCGTTTTTTCGTCAATTTTGAAGCCAAGTTTTGGGTGCAGAAAAAAGTTGCTACCCTCTAACTAAATTGATTGATCGCCTACACTTCTCAATAATGTGGACCCTCCCTTCGTTTTCTTTTTTCCCCTTTACTTTGAGTAGATTTTCACCCCTTGAAAAGCCCGAGCGACTGCTGAGTAGAAGTACATGCATAAATTGTTCTACGTCAATGGATATTGCAACTTCTAAGAGAGAGAGAAGAACCACCCTTCAATAAGTGTGCTGGACGTTACTTTTTCTCTTTTATGTGTTCTCTCTGCAAAAATACTTTGGCTAGCTGGCGCTGCTGCTGCTATTTCCTCTTTTCTTGATGATGCCGAGGTTCGACGAGCTAAGCGCGGCAAAGACTGAGAAAAGAGTGATGCTGACAGCATGGACCGCAAAAGATCTGCAGTGGAGATTTTTCTCACCATGGAAAATTGCAAATATGTGGACAATCAAGTATTCATGCAGGCACCAGACAGGATGACATACTTTTGTTTAGGGACTTTTTGGTATTAAAAATGATTGAGCTGAATGTAAGCACAGCAATTCTAGAAATACCGCATTCATGTACGCTTGCATCAAGGAGGTATAGGTGTTGTCAAATCACTCCTGGATTATTCAGCCAGAAGTATTTACTTGAATAAAAGAGATTTTGGATGAACTATATTAATGTTGGCCTGGAGTTGAAGTCGACACATATTTATGAAATGCCTGAATTCATCTTGACTTGCAAACATAGATGCAAAGACATCGTCACTTTGATGTATTTCAAATCCTAAACTTTGCTAACCTAAAAATAGATGTACTCTACAAACAAAACCTAATTGTTGGGTAGTTCTACCAGATGTCCTCCGAGACCTTGATCGTCTAATGATTTTGTGGGAGTAAGGGTCATTCTTCCCTCGCTAGGAATCGACTGTATTATTGATGATGATTGTGAAAAGGCAAGCGGTAAACAGAGTTCTCTATACGCCCTTACTCTACTCTAGTTTGCAAAAGGTTTATGTGCTGCAATTTCCAGTAGACAATGGGTCATTTGGCCAAAACTTGGGGGAGTAGTAGTAGTTCTGGTGGAGGGGCAACACAAACTTTATGATCGCATCATTAATTTTCAAGACCAGAAACTTAGAGAAGGAAACGTCAAAGGCTAGGCGGTGCTACTGTTAGCTGGCGTTTACTGTACTGTCTGAGCAATTCCCCAAAGTATAGTTTTCAATGATGGTCAAACGAACGCAAGAATGTGTATCAAAATCTCCAAAAATGTCTTAATTGAGCTCATGATTTTGAATTGAATATAGAAAAGTATGACTAGATGGTGTTTTAACAAACCCTCTTCCGATTTTGACAATTGTCTGAGGGCAAAATAATTCAAAATTCCGATTTCTAGTATGAAGAAATATTTATTGATATTTTCGACCGAAGCTCACTTCCCTCGCATATTTCTTAAAATATGATACATCTTTAGTGATTTTCAACCATTGTGAACCACGCGAAATGGTTGCCTTTGAGAGGAGAGACTAATAAGGGGGAATTAGCATGTTAGTGGCGCGAGAAAAGTAGGAACGCGGCAGCGGAAAAAGTGTCGGAATTGGTGAAAACATTCATGATGACCTCAAGGAAACTCTTATAGGTAGCATTGCAGAATTCAAGCGAGCGAAGCGAGCTTTATTCAAAATCAAGTATTACGAGGAATACCCTTTAGTTTTTGGATGATATCTACCATTTTGACACTCAACTCGTGACTTTGAATCACTTTTGAGTGGTTCTATGCTCTGTACTAATGACTACCTGTCTATAAAGCCTCCCCGATTTCTCCAGGATTGAAATCCGATCCTCAACTCAAATTCGATCCGCTCGCCATTGAGAGCATTGCTCGATCCTATGTCGAGCTGATCACTTTATCTCTCTTAGAAGCGTGCTTGCTACCCCTGACATCACATTCGACACGGAACTCGTACTGATGGATTTCCTGTCAAAACCTTCACAGATTTTGACATCTTACAAACTTGCAATTACATTTTAGAGCTTTTAAAGATGCTGCCTAAAAAGTCTTCCAGAGAAATCCGGGTAGGTTTTTTGGACTTGACAGGCCTGTGATTAGGTAGCTTAGCGCGCGCGAGTTAGACCATTAGCCACTTAGTGTTCTGCACAGTGTTTGAAAGTTCAGAAACTGTGCGAGCGAAGCGAGAAATATTTCAAGTTTTGGCTTTAATTTTGAGGGACTAAAAATGATGTTTTTTTACGCGAAAATTCAAAGTAAAGTAAATTGAAGAACACTGCGACTTTTTCTACAATCTTTTATACACAGTGTTTTCTGATGTACACTGTGTACGGTAGACGAGTTGATCACGGTAATTTGCTGGTCAAAAATCCTGTAAAAAATTCCAATGGTTGCAGTTCTTCAAAGAATATCCAAATCCAATTTAGGAAATGAAATAGGAAATCGTAAAAGCCAATGATCACGATGATGATAATTTGAAAATGGGTGTCACGAAAAATAGGGCACATCACAAATATGATTATTGCAAATTATATTTTTATTTTTCAAAATGAAGAGTAAAGGTGAATGACGCCTACATAGAGGGCCTTGAGACTTGAGGCCTAAAACTGAAAGTATCTTTTGACATTTTTAAGACTGGTTAAAAATGTCTATTATTCAAATGAATGGAAATTCCTTTGTAGATTTCACTTGCAGAGTCCTCGTTTGGAGTCTAGCTTTACTAGGAAGTGTAATCTTGACTTTGTCGGTTCCACTTCTTATCTGCATCACACAGTGGGTTGTTTTCTAAGAAATTGGTCATTTCAAAATCAAAGATCCGAAAAACCTGAAATTGAAGAATCTCCAAAAGCCACAAATTCTTCAAAATTGATTGTTGCTGAAAAATCACAAACAAAAAAAAGCCTAGAATTTACATAGAAAATAATGACAACCAGAAATTGAAAATCAAAAGAAAATATGTATTTGAAAAACCCAAATGATTTCTTAGAAGGAAGCGTAGAAAGTAAAAGGCAAAGTTTCCACTGTGTTCCGTCTGACCTTTCGTTTTATGCATCTTGGCGTCACATCTCTCGTGATTTGAGAATTCCATGGTTGGGCAGGACACGTAAATGTGAAGCCGAGAAGGATGGTTACTTCAGTAAGGGCAGTAAGGGTATATCTTGCGTGTGAAACCCGTTTCTCGCACCTCAATTTCTCTAGGATGGCTAGTGGCTACTACAGTAGGACGACTACTAAAGTACTAATTGAAGGGCGTGCCAAATGAACTTCTGAGACTGAACTCATGGGCAGAATACACATTAGCAAAATAGCCGAAGCAACTGATGAACCTGTTCCCCGAACGACCATTTTTCCAGCAGCTTTTTGGGGCACAGCAACCCTGACACGCCCACTTTTTTCCTTTTCATATTCTTTTAGGAACCAATCAGCCTGAAGGTCCTGACTTGAAATAATCCAAAAAAATCATCATCTAACCATAAAGGAAAAAATCCAAGGCAAAATCAAGGGAATTTCCAATTTTTCGGAGTTTGTAATTTATGCCTTCCCATAATGGGTCTTTTTTCATTCTGTAAAGTGGTTCGGTTGGGCCATTGAAAGTGCTTTCTAGAGCTTGTCAAAATCCTTTTTGAAGAATGTTTGCCTACTTTTCGAGCCTCAAAAAATCCTTTTAGTCCATAAAAGCATCGCTGTTAGATTCTTTCATCTTTGGCACGAAAATTCAAACTCCTTCGAATTCGAAAGCAAGAGTTGTTCAGAAAAAAAAATACAGTAGCTATCTCAAACAAGACTAAAAATACTTTTTAGTCCATGACCGCGATTATTTNCTAACCATAAAGGAAAAAATTCAAGGCAAAATCAAGGGAATTTCCAATTTTTCGGAGTTTGTAATTTATGCCTTCCCATAATGGGTCTTTTTTCATTCTGTAAAGTGGTTCGGTTGGGCCATTGAAAGTGCTTTCTAGAGCTTGTCAAAATCCTTTTTGAAGAATGTTTGCCTACTTTTCGAGCCTCAAAAAATCCTTTTAGTCCATAAAAGCATCGCTGTTCGATTCTTTCATTTTTGGCACGAAAATTCAAACACCCTCGAAAGCAAGAGTTATTCAGAAAAAAAAATACAGTAGCTATCTCAAAAAAAGGCTTCAGAATTGATTTGAATGTCACTCACTTTTTGCACTCCCCATACATTTTTTGGGGGTTTCGACTGAGGGTTATTTTCTGCTTTTCACATCAAGTCATGACGAAAGCATAAATCTTGCGCTTCTGCCTTCTCGGCTCACCCCCTTCTTCTAAAAATAGGGAGAGAATATCAGATCCACTCCGTACTTCCGGCCATGAAGCTCTTCTTCCATTGAGATTTGTATGTTTGTTCCAAGGAACGAACGCGAACGCTTTGGGGTTAGAGATATTGGCTATGCTGGCTTTGCTGAAAAATGCTTCAAATACACCCTAAAATAACAGTGGGGGTGAAGAAGGAGATGCATGAGTAGGAAATTGGAATTTTAAATAGCGTGTCTGGGAATTGAAAGAAATTATTTAGTCTACGCTAAAAAGCCAGATAAAATGTTCCGAGAAATCACCAAACTACGTAATGCAAATTTCGAGGTTTGCAATTTTCCAACTCCAAGTGATCAGGATTTAGGGTTGCTCAATTGGAGAAAACAATGCTCATTGAGTCGTTTCATTTTCTCTGTGGTGGGTCAGATTGCTTCATCAGTCGATCCTTTCTCTCGCTCTTTGGGTCAATCGGATCATTAAGCTCCCTTCCATTATGATTGCAACAATGGGTTGATTTCGTTCAAGAGCGACAAATTACCAATCCTTAGAGATCTGCCGAAGCAGATAACTTTGACACCTATACACAGTACACGCTGTTTCAAAATCACCCCAAAAAGTCTTATTTTTATGTTTTACGAGAGCGGGAGCAAGCGCCATCTAACCGCTATTTAGCTATTTAACTATATCGCAAGTATGAAGTATGAAGTAAAGTGAGACATTTTGGGCAATTTAAAAATGCTGTGTCATTGGAAAGTTTATGATTTGATATCATGAATTTATCCAATTTCTCGGCTCGCGGAGAACCACAATAATCGTAGAAAAAACTTCTTCTCTCGGTGCTGCGAATCAAGGTTTTCTGTGCCACCTTTTATGGGCTTTGGAATTTGGTACTAAATTGCGTTTGATTCATGATCATAAAATTGACACATATGGGGCTTTGATTATGATCTACGACGTAGAATACACTTTTTTGCTGAATCAAGCGGTGAAAATGTCATAAATCTGCTAAAGCCACCCCTTTTCGGTCTAATGCACAAAACGGAGTATTATTTTGACGAGCGAAACGAGCAACATTTGTGAAAATCCTTTAACATCATATTTTAGGCGCGAAAATTCAAATCTTTCAGAAAGTTTCCCTCCGCTAGAAAAAGCAATAAAGAAACATGAAAATCGAGCATTTTTTGCTATGTACTACTTACCCTCATTCTTATCAACAATAGATCTAAATCCGGCATTAGTATCAATTGGTAATCTAGCCTGGCCGATGGCTTTTATTGGTGTCAATTGCTTCTCCATTACGTAGAAGAGAGAAAATAGCTTCCTGCTGTCTAGACTTGTGCCCCATTAGCATAGAGATTTATGAAAAGAAATGGTTCTATGGACTTTTATCTTTATGACTTCTAGTATGTAACAAATGCACAATTCAAGTATGCTTTAAAAGTGGGAGTAAACCTTGTAATTGTAGTATACTATCTTTCAAAATCAAATGTTGTTTTTCTTCCGTTTTGACTGATTTCTGTTCAAGATTAAAATTCGTCTTAACAAAAATAAACTTATTTATGACTTGAAATCATATCTGACATCTTTCAAAATATAAATACTCTCAAGCAGGACCTTCAAGTTCAGAAAGTCCTTTTCACATGAATTTTTGGACTAAAAACAGACAAATCTCTTAGAAAAGTCAATTGAAAGACATTATTGTGCAAAGTCAGGGTAACTCGGGTAACTGAACTTTTGACACCTTCCATGCAACAAAACGTTGTTTGTGTGCACTAAGCAACACTTCTTAAATGGAAATTCCAAGAATTTCACCCTTCATCGATTTGGCTTGGCAAGGGTCATTCACACGCTGTGCTGACTTGTATGTACTTCCAGTTGCCAGTGCCACCCTCGCTTTTGTCACCAAAGTCATCAGATAATCCATCACACATACTAGACTACATTGCTGTGTACCACCCTGATAGGATCTTTTTGGTAATTGGAACCTCTCCTCTTTTCCAGCCAGACAGTAATCGATACGCCAGACGTGTAGCTTCCAAAGAATTAATCTCATTGAGGAACATTGGCGGCTAAAGCTTGTAGCTAAATGTCTCCCCTACTATGTAGAGTCCTAAAAGTACCACAAAGCCAAAAATCACCTCTTCACAGTAGGCTGAAATGTCTTAGAAAAGTCCCAATATATTCTCATGTTTCTAAAAAACGGGACAATTTGTGAGTGAAATCAAGCAAAGTTGTTCCTTTTAGGACAGTGATCCAATTTTTGATTGCCTATAAAGCATTCAGTCTTCTCACATAAGTAGACCCTTTAGAATGTTGTTCTTTGGTTCCCTAATAAGATGGCCTTTGGTATGAATACCCTTGAAGCTTACAGCTGCAGTAGTCCAACACACAAAAGGAAAAAAGAGAAGAAGAAGGGGGGATTTCGTTTATGGTTATAGCCATATTTGATGTGATTGTGAGTTCTATCTAGGGAACTATTTCACCCAAGCCTACTTGCTAAAATCCCTTCTAAATAGATGTTCTCACACCAAAAAAAGTTCAAATTTGTCTATCCTAACATTTCTGTAACATAAAAGTTTATCTATGTAGCCCACAAAATACTAAATAGCAGTATCCTAAAATTCACCAAAAATGTCTCTCTTGACCTAGGATCTGTTCAACAACATCCAAAACTCGCTACTCTCACATCCATGCAAAATGAGACATTTTGAAAATGTAGTTGTCTAACACTGTGTTTTTTATTTGTGTCCTATTTTGAGGAAGAGAGACAACGCCTATGTATGCAAAAGGCGGCAGTATGGGCCTAGTATGTAGTAGCTAGTAGGCCATTTCATCTAGTTTTTCATGTTCCCATGAGAGCACTTTTAGAGGCCATTGACTCTAATCCCGCTGAGCTGGCAGCCATCCTCATAGTTAGAGGCATCTAGGAGGAAATTCCTTTTCAAAAGTGGTTCTGTGTGCATCATGAGATTGACAACTCTGATTAGGAAATTGGAAAAGAGAGCTAGGCTCCATCTCAACCCTTGTACCCTGATGACATGCTTTGATATGAAACTAGAGGCAGAAAAAAACAGGGTCACAAGACTTCTCCTAAATATTTATGAGAGGCTAAAATTCAAGTTTTCAAATCTCCCCTTCGCTCTTTGTCTTGTAAAAAAAGTCTCCTGTGCTGTCAGCAGTTTCAGGAAAAATGTCTCAAAAATAATCTCCAAAATTGAATGATGCTCTGCAACGTTAAAGACAAGCTGTCAGTTGAGGCCTGGATCTTGCTGCAAGAGCCCTGAAATATCTGCACACAATCTTTTAGTAGAAGCCACTACTTCTGATTTTTTGCTGATTGCATCTATTTGGCTTTAGGCAAACATAATCTTGAAAACCTTTGCTGAGAGCAAACTCTCACACATCTCAAAAAATCATCATTCTGTAAACAGGCCAATATAATAAAGGAAAGAGTTACCAGATTTTTAGAAAAATGAAATATAATAATGAAAAGAATCTTCTGCTTTTTTCGAAGGTTGAAAAGAAGATGGGAAGGTAGAAAAACAATTTGAGTGTCACACTAGAGAAGATTTTGCAGACCTAATGGATTGTCTGCAATATGTCTCTGTCTAAGGTTTTCTAGCAACGAAAAACAAGATGAAATGTTCAACCTTCACATTAATGCCAATTCATTTAGAAGCTAGTTTTTGACATTCAACGTACTAGTATGTATTCTTCTTACATTATGTGCCTTTTGTTGTTCATTATGCAAAAGAAAGATGACTTGTCACTACATTCCATTGCTTCACTGTGGTCACCGGAAATTTTTTGTCATCATCTCGCTGAGCTTCGCATATATATCCCATCCATTTGTGCCCAACTCACAAACAATTCTTGCAGAATGACTTTCTCCCAGCTCAGATCCAATCTTAAAAGCCAGACCTGTGTGCAAAAATGTAAGACACACATTCACATTGAGAGCTCGAGCCTAGGAGCACGACCTATTTTCGAAATTTACCAAGTCATCTTGCCGATAACATCTCGTAAAGAATCATAATGCATTGCGAGGAAACCATAGGACGTCCAGGAGACTTGCTCTGCAGTGGCCTTAAAGCTCGTAATTTACTCTGGTAAACAAGCCAGCAAACAAGCTTGGAAAGCAAGGTGTTGGACAGGCTTCATAATTAAAGAATTATTGCTCGTTCAACTAGGAATAGGAAATTTTTTAAGAAACTTGTCCCAATGATTGGTCAAGGACCATCATCTGTGTAAATCAAAGCATCCAAGGATAATTACAATTTGTGATAAGAATTATTTTATTGTTTTCTCTTACAAGCTCATAATTTATGAAGACAAAAACTTTTGCTTTGGGGCAACAATCTGTTCTCTTTTCTTTACGTTGAGAATCATGGCCATTTGTGGTCTCCTAAATAGAAAATGGATTTGAGAAAAGATGTAGAGTTGGAGATCTAAGTCACGACACTGCACTTCCTTTGTTTTGAACTGTTTGAAGCGAGTGACTTTACCCCTATCAGTTGACGTGACCAATCGATTAGGGAGGCAACTAAGATCACTCAAAAGCTTTGACAGTTGAGAAAATGGTGGTGAGAAAACCATAGTGGAACTTCAAGTAGAGAATTTGACATCAATAAATTGTTCACACAGCACACATACAAGCATTAATTCAAACCCTTTTGTGGCTTGAGTAGGGTACCGCCATAATAATTCATAGCTATGCATTTATAACTAAACTTTTGGTAACTTTTACACATAGTGTTTGTTATCCAAAAATACATCATGTCCCAAGAATTATCATAACTTAGGCTCTGGATTTTGTCCCAAAAGTTGTTCGAATTACAGTGCCATGCCATGCCAATTGCATAAAAAAAACAAAAAAAAAAAAAAACAATAGCAATAGGTTATAAAACGAATTTTTAGGGGGAAAATACATTAGATTTTTGTCCTGCTGACTTCCAGAAAAAATATGAGTCCCGCTGAGGTAAAGTATTATTTTGATTAAAACTCTACTAAAACAAGAGGAGAGAGTAGGTTTGAGGTTTTGGGACTTCTAAATATGTAAAATAATTCGTGCAACAACATCTTTGGAATTTGCAAGCGTGAATAAAGCTTTAATTACAGGTTTGTAGACTGTTCTAATGAACAGTTTCCCCACCTTGTTGCTACACTCTTTTACACTATCTTTTTTGAGTAATGCATCTTGAGTAGGACTAATGTGCTGGTCCGTTGATTTTTAATAGACTTTAGCTTTGACGAGAAATTACAGAAAGAAACCCCCCATGAAGAAACAAACGGTTGTCTGCTTGTCAAACATTTTTTGAAGTCACAAAAAATATTGAATCTATACGTCTCTACACGCTATGTATGAAATTCTTATTAAAAAAGCCTCATTTGAATTTTCAATCCAAAAATGGTTTATATTTCACCTGTGGACACTAAAGTAAAATATATCTAAGTTGGCAAAAATAAGTATAGTGAGCTACTGATACTTTTTAAATTATTTTGGAACGCTGTAAATCTTGGTAATTTTGCTTAGATGGAAAATATTCCCTAGGTCATCTTCAATGCTTGGAAATTTGCAGCATAATCCATCAATAGGAATGAGCAATAGGAAATCCGACCTTGACAAACCTTTATGATCATCATCCCTAACCCCCAATGATGATGACGAAATCTCATTAGCCTAATGGTCAAAAGCACTTAGACTAATTTTTTGACGCTTTTTTCTGCATAGTATTTGGTTTTCCATTTGGAACATCATCAAGATGAATCTGATTTTCATAATGCATATTTCACTCTCAATTTAGATGACAATCTTGCGGTGGTCTTTTAAAGTCAACTACTACGTTCAAAGTAATTGCTCATGAAAAATCCAAGCCACAAAGTTCCGGTGTGCGCACTGAGCCAATAATCAATTAATAGTCACAAAACTCAATTTGCACCTAATGAATTTAAAATCTTAGATTTTACTTGCTGGATAAATTTGAAATGTTTGAATTTTGATGCCAAAATAAATGACTTGATGACTTTTCTTCACTTTAAAACAAGATTATTTTCTGGACAATAATCTGGTTTTTGCCCAAGAGTGGCTGCGGAAATCATAAGATAATTACATATTAAAAAGAATTTTGGCACCTTGAAATAAATGCTCCACTTGATTTGAGTTCACTGTTCATGTTCAGTGTTCACTAGAGCAAAATCTAAAAAGAGCCCGCTGCTGAATAAACACAAAAGTTCTTTCATTTCTTTTTTAGGTTGCCTGTCATGTATAGAAATGGTAGGTTGGCATGCAAAATGGTAGATGACAGTAGTTTATAATGAGTGCAAAAAATAGGACTTCTTCACACTCTCTATGTTGCACCATTGTTTACTTCTCGACAGAGATTAATGACTCTGAGCCAAATGGATCTTTAGCCCCACTTTTGAATATCAAGTGTTCATAATTATGAAGAAACAAAACAATTGCAGATGACGCTTACGCGATAATGGGAGGCGGAGGGACGCATCAAATTGCAAAATCACTAAGGTTACCAAGCACAAGCAGTAAAGAAGATTAATGCAAAACTTAAGTCTAGGCTAGCTAGCTAGTCTAGCTAAAAGACATGACAAGGTCTCTTTATAGTCATGATATTTGATCCTTTTCTTGGAAGTTCTGAATGCATTAACACAGTAAGCAAAAATATGACTTTTTTATCCGAGCCAAGTTTACAATTGCTTGCTACTTTTGGGCCTAAAAGCAAGAAAAAGATTAAAATTGAATTTTTGAATTCTTAGCATTAGCCTTTTAATTCAAAGACACATATTTTGTATTAAAATAGCCTACTGTGATTAACTACCAATGGTTAAAAATATGCACAATTTCACAAGATTTAATTTTGGACACATTTAAAAGATGTCATCATGACAAAAGGGACAAAAGGTATGTAGGATAAATCACGCAAAAACATGCAAGTGATTGCATTTCCGACAACAAGAATGACCCAGTCATCTTGAAAAGTAAGAGATGGTTATCAAGGAAGTTGCTAAATCATGATATGTTCACCTTCTTCTTTTTTATGCAGTGACATTTCGTAATCTTAGCATCTTCTAGGAAAAGAAAACGAGAAGACATGACATATGTTGTACATTCATTATGCAGTTTCTGGTACAATGTAACTTAGACCGTTTTATGAACTCCCTTAAATTAGAACAAATCTGGAGGTGGGCACACAAAAAAACACACTTTAATAACACTGTAGCTTAGAGTTTTTGTAAAGTTTTTCTTGAGGGCACACAGCCTACCATTTTAGGTCAAAAAATGATGGTTGACTAGAAAACGTGATAATCATAGCTAAGAAACAAGGATTTTTATCATGCAAAGTAAGGTGTCTGTTCGTGAGGTCATAAAAAAAGTCTCATCATCTAATCAAACAAAGCATCTTGAAGACAACTTCATATTTAGAATAGGTACTCAAACTATTTTGCTAAAGTGAAAAATGCAAATGATACTTTTGCAAAAATGTGCATAAATCCTTGAATTTTCTAATGATATCTTAGATGCTTCACTTCATGAAAAAGTTTCAATGTAGAAAATAGTGTTGGATAAAGGCTAAAAATGTCTCGTTTCTAATTAAGAAAGAGTAGGAAACACGTCAAACACACATCTGGGATGAGTAGTGTCCTTAGAAGGACTAGTTTTAATTACAGAGAGGGGATGTTGCTCTAAAGTCAAAATGGGCAGCAAAGTTTTGAGGAAATGAGACAAGAAGATTGAAATCCTGTTAAGATGGAAAAAAGGTCGTAACACTTGAGCAGTGCTCCAAGAATCTTGGCAGCTCCAATGGAAAATTTCACGGCTCGTTTATGGCTTTGCTCCTCAGTGTCTCTCTAGAACATGGAACTATAAAATCAGCAGAAACAAGAACTTTAAACGTCCTGGAATTTCAAAAGTGTCTTAGTAGAAAATCAAAAGATAAGAATCTATCACAACTTTAGTTTACAGAACACACACTGTGGCAAAATGAAAATTTTGGTTAGAATTTCTGTAAAGTTTTCCCCCCAAAAAACATTATTTTTTTATCAAGGATATCCATTCAAAAGTCAAAACCCACTTTACTTAACTTCAAATTTTTCGAATTCACTATTTTTGTCAGTGTGCACACTAGAAAACTTTCTGACTGTGGAAATCTAAAGAGACTTTTCTCTTTTAATTAAATCCTATTCAGGGGTCCTGATGACTGCTTCATTTAATGGGTCCTCTGGTAGTGGCCATTTTCATGGAGGATTAGCATCATCCTTTCAGATTAACAATCTGACCATTGCTGCTACAGCAACAAGAATGAAAGATGAAAGTAAAGAAAAATTGGCCTTCCATTGCTTGTAATGAAGTGCGAAATATTAGAGATTAGAAGCAGTAGCAAAAAACATCTAACTTACAAGCCACAGTGTGTGTAAAGTAGTTCAAAATATCTCATTTTTGAAAATAAAAAAGTGATTGAAATTACCTTTCAAAAGTTAATGAAAGCATTTTACAAAGTGTGACCCTGATTTAGCATTTTTTAAAAGGGACAAATGTTTTGCTTCCATTAGTCATTCTTGGGGTTTGTAGAAACTAGTAGTCCATTTAGACTTGTCATTTCAAGGAATTGATCATTAATCAACCTGAAAAATAAATCTTTTGTTGTTCAAAAAAGCTTTTGGAACGAAGGGCTGAGACTCACATCAGGTTTTAAAAGGGGTTGGAAAAATTTCACCCCATCATCATCGTGGAGGATGACTTCATCATCATTAACTTGGTGTCCGGCTGTGTGCTATGGCATGCGCGTGTGATATGATAATGAAACTTGACACCGTTATTAGGCCTCAAGATAAATAGTTCTGAGAAATATGAGATAGCACAACATCGCCAATTGGGGTATCTCCAGTTCTCTTTCATCAACCCACTCTTGACATCTGTGTTGATAACTTTTGATTGGTCCCATGTTGTCCATAATGTTGGTAAATCTTTTCATACGATTTGGAAATCCAAAATCAACGGAATGTTTTACCCTAATCTGTTTCTTAACAACACAGAAGAATTGCCAACCTGCAAATTGACCTGTGTAGGTGGGAAAATTAGTCTTGGATTATCAATGCCGCCGCTGCAATGGCAAAAAATCCTCATTTTAAAAACGAATTCTTACTTACCTCTGACAACGGCTGGTCAGTAGCACTTTTAAATGCACTTTTTGGCTAAGTAGGGTCTTTTTGCATTCATGAATAATTACAGTTAGTAAAAAATGCCATTAGACGAAGGAAAAAAAATATCATCGGATGTCATTTTGACATCAGAAATTCCAGGATTTTTCTGACAACTTGAAGAATATTATGATTGAGTAATGTGCATGTATACAAAAACCTTATTAACTTGACCTCTAGTTATCCTGAGGAATGTGCCAGGATATCTTTTTTCGTGTCCTTGAAAATGATGGGCATAACCACAAACTTTTTTTAAAAGACCAGGCCATTTTCTAAGCAGGGGCTCCCTTTTCAAATGCGCCAAAAAATGAACCATGCGGTGCCTATTAATTTTCACGGTAGTTTTGGCTTTGAAATGGGAAAGTGTTCCGGATAAATCCCTCAAAAATTAACGTGAGAATTTTACAAGCTTTGATAAGAATGCAGTGAAAACCTTGAAAACCCCTAAAGATAAGAAATTAGAGTCCTGAAACTTTTTAAAAGGTAAAGGGCTATAAAGAAGGTTAAGTTTATGACCTCTCAATTGTATTTGCCTAATGATACTAGCTGGCGCTAAGTATCTAATCAAATTGCTACTTGACACTATGCCTTTTTCAGAAATAGCTTCCTTGAGTCTTGATAGACGTTTGGATATCTTGCAAAATACTTACCGTGGATAATTGGTAATGTCAAAGAAGCTAAAATTAGTTAACCATGAAGAAGTCACCTAACCACATATTTCCAAAAATTCAGGTAGCCAAAAATGTCGTGTTAACTTTCAAGAGAAAGTATTTAAAAGGTCTCTTCTCTTAATTACATTTCCGCACGTTTCATCTGATATCAATGGGTTGTCTTACCTTGTGGTGTGATAAATGGAATCCGAAGGAAAATCTCCACTTTTCTTTTTTCACGCCTCGCGATTATCTCCTCCTGTGGCTTGTTAAAATTGTGCCTCATTTTGAGGCCTTGGCTTTTTTAAAAATGAGGATCATTTGCCATTGAGCTATTTGTGCTAGGACCTTTCCATCTCTGGCCAAATTATCTAAAGCGGCGCGAGGGAGGCCCGAAGGGCCGACCGAGCGAAGCGTCTTTAAAATTATTTTTGTCATGTTGGCTGTTTTTCAGTTACGTATCCGTCAAAAATATAAAGTCGAAGTGTGTCACGTGACCGGTGGAAAAGTCTGCGAGCCAATGGCAGAGGGGGTGGAAAAAACTGCTAGCCAATGGCAGAGTAGGAGAAATTAGCGCAACCAACAGCAGAGGCAGAGAGGAGAGGGTGTTTAGAGACAATTCAGAGAGAGAGGGTTGCAACTGTGAGCAAAGAAGGATGAGTGAGAGGCGAAAAATCTACGAGGATCGAGCGAAGCGAGATCCGAGTTACGTTTATTTCGAAGAATTACGAATATTTTTACCATTTTTAGCAATTAACTTTGGATCTGAGTTACGTTTATTTCGAAGAAATTTCCCCATTTTTATTCAAATTCAATGAGTTATTTAATAAAGCGGAGCGAGGGAGGCCCGAAGGGCCGACCAGGCAAAGTGTCTTTTTGTCATGTTGGCTATTTTGTTAGCGACAAATATAACGCTGAATGGGTGAGGCGGGGTGGAGGTTTGTTGGGGAGGTGGGAAGTCGGGGTGGGAGGCGTGCGTGGGGCGTGCGTGGGGCGTACGCGGGGCGTGGGGGGGCCTGCATTGGAAGTTAAGGTGGGAGGCGTGCGTGGGGCGTGTGTGGGGTGTGCGCGTGGCATGCGTGGGGCGTTTGTGGGGGGCAATAAGTGTTGGTATCGCGCGCTCGCTCCGCTTTATTATCCGGATACCTTGGTAAATCCGGACACCTGCCTAGGTACTCAAAAATAGTGTTTCAACAGTATGTAGTCAAGCCAAACATATTCAATTGTATGCAATCCCACTTTATGATGGCAATTGTATGCGTTGATTTCTAAACCGGGAAGCTAAAAGGAGAAACATCTGCTTTGTTGGCTTCTTTAGAGAAAATTCTCAGAAAAAACCATCTGTATTTGGTCAGACGCCCCTTCTTTTTCAGATCAGATAATGCACAGCAGTGGGGAAACAGGACTTGTAAGACTAGCAGAGCATCTTACCCAAAACCATATTTGGCGCCCAAAGAAGTTCAAAACACTTCGGTCATGGTACATTTACCAGCCACCTTATTGACACCATAAAACCGTCCTAAAGCAAAGATGAGATTTTTCACAGGTCTTCCAAACCAATAAGTAGCCACTAGCCTTAGCCAACATGAAACTGTTGTTCTACTAAAACGACTAAAACAAAAATGTGCAAAATTTGACAAGTTAAAATAATGTTAAATAAGTTTGAAAAAAAACTCAGGCCAATTTGAACATAATTTAAGCAAGCATAGTCATCTTTTAATCATGGAGAATCTTTCATTGTAGGATATTTTTGTAGACGTAGAGTTTTAAAAAACCAAAATTAGAAGGTAAATGTTTCAAAACCACGTACCATTTTTTCAAACGAGCGGATTGCATGAGAGAGTCTTCAGTCCTCCTCCTGGGGTTCATTAGCGAAATCTCCTTTTTTGGCCACCTTTTGTGTGAAAATGAAACGAGACTGGCAACACTCACAACGTCGTCACAGGTTTTAAAGCAACACCTGGGATATTCAATTATCGTGCTTGTAACAAATTGCTCTCAAAAGCAGAACTACAGGAATTTTAGTGATGTTCCTGACCAACGTTCGACATTCCTGAAGGTTTTTTTTTCAAAAAGTTCAATGGCTTTTCGATCTCTATTTCCCTCAAATATTCGAGAATCACAATTTACAAAAAAATCGTTGCTACTTGCTTTTACATTTTTTTGTTTTTCGCTGAACTTGAGTGATCGGAAAGTACCTCAATCAAAATCAATTTAATTGATCAAAATGAAAAGTTGGTAATATTTCAGGAAATGCAAAAAAAAAATAATACCTTAATTGATCTCATTAATCATTTTGCAGTTTTCAATATGGCAGTATGAAATCCTTTGAATTTTCACCTAATCTTGAATTGCGGATGATTTGCCTGATAATTCGCGTACGATTCATTACTCAATATAAACAATCTCAGTAATCCAGCAGTCAGTCGCAAGGAATCCAACAGCCAGATAGAGTTAGACTTTAGAAATTGATAAATTATGTGCAAGTGAAGGATATTTCACTTCAGGATTCCAAAGAAGAAAAAAATATCCGCCCACTGTCAGTTGCTTCCCTGATCGAGTATTTATGCTCGCCGTTCGCTAGCTGCTTTTTTACAAGAATCCATGCAAAAAAACGACTTCATGCCATTGTCCCGGTTTAACACCTGTGCTCCCAAATCACCCCGAAAATAGTGTCTTGTTGAAAAAGTATGCGAAGCAGAAGAAGTCTGGAGAATATTCTGTACTTTTGACCAGGAAAAGTAGCCCTACTTTTTCGATCTACTTTGCATATAAGACGAAGTTTTCAAAATTGATAAATGGCCCTTTACTGCATCAACAGACACCCTACATCTGTTAAAATGGAAATGAACTACAATTATGCAGCGAGAAGACTCTTTGATATCACGGAATAGACGTACCTCTCCATTTTAGGGTTGGATTTGACGCGTTTTTTCACGTGATTTACGGTGTGGGCGATGAGATGATGTTTATGGGGAAGCCTAAAATCCCCTTTTTTGGAAGGAACAATGGAATCAATTCGGTCCAAGTTCGTGAGTATGGACTTAGAACACCTACAAAATAACACATTTTACTTTTCAGCTTTTAATATATACTTAATTCTTGACAGCTCCTAAAAGACCCCTAAAAACTGGTTTGTTGCCTTATCTAAGAGTGATTAATGTATAGATGATATCAAAGTTGATGTCAAAAGTCTGGTGGACTGGAAAACTAAGATGTAAATCTACTACCCCCAATTATTTCGCAGGCAGCAGCCGAACTCTAACGTTGCTATCTAGTCCTAAAAAGGTGAAAACAGCATGAGATGACCTGAAAAATCATTTGAATATGAAGCGAGAGTTCTCGAAGCAACAATTTATTGCCCTCGTAACTTTTTTGCCTTTCGTGATGCGATGGTATGCCCAAACCAATTGGTTGAACTAATGCCAGAAGAAGGAATGAAAATCTTGGCAAATGTCTCTGCTCTATAGGGATAATCGTGACAACAAGATTAGAGCCTCATTCAAGCTTGGATCAGTCTTCTGTCAGCTCCAATCTGGTCATTCTTATATATTTTGGTACTCAAAACTTGCTTTAATCTCAACCACATTTTGTTCATTTATTTACAGGTAGATATGGTTTGATCATGTTGCATGTTGTATTGGTTTGTAGATCAAGATCTTGGACTTGCTTTAATGGTCTCATCAGGAGCTCCTCGATCCTCCAAGGGAGATTCTTGCCATTAGTTATAAATAACCCGCATATGATTTTTTGGTATCGGATCTCCATCTGAATATGGCAATCATGGCGCCAAAAACCTGTTATCCAAATGCATTAAAGATCACCACTCTCAACTCTCAGAGATGCCTTAATGAAGGTAAACTTTTTACCTTTCCTACCCACGTCGCAAAAAAGTCTTCACCCAATTTTATTAATATCAAATCAGATAAAAGTTCCTGGCAGATTAGCAAAAAATGCGGATGATTTTCTCTCTCAATATTGCTGAATATGATAGTCACAATTTATAGCTGATTGCTAAAAGGGCCTCTAGGAATAATCCCGAATCCTTGCTTGAGGCACAAAAATGAACAATTCATAAAGATTTACAGGAGCAATAGTAGCAGGTAAGAGTCTGATAATAGCGCACACTGTGGAAAAACTTGACTTTTAGTCTCAAAAATTAAAGATAACACTCCTCAAAATGTTTTTAAAAAAGCCATTAATTTTGGCAATGCAAATAATTTGTAATGTCAAAAAATAGACAGAAAGATGAACTTTTGTATCATTGTGTATTTCCAATTTTCTAGCGCAAGGTCTATTTTCACGCACGTTCAAAGATAACTTTTAATTAATGAGGCACAGAGAGCCTTTGAATGGATTTTCCGGTACTTTACCACTACAAAATGTGGGTTTGAAAAATGACATGATTTTCTTCTCTCTTTTTTGTTTGGAAGGTAATACATAAAAAGTCAATCTCTCCTAATGATTTTCCCCTATGTTGGAGAGAGATGCAGGAGCCGAAAAAATTTGGCTGTCAATCACTTTTCACTCTCTTCTTGATAAAACAATTTCCATTCCAATTACTGCACAGAACCTGTGAAAAATTGGAAGTCATTTTTCACACTGTTGTGTGGAAACACAAAAAACTAACAATGATTAATTGAATTGAATTCTTTTTTAGAGAAATTCCAACTGGTTTTGAATTTAAATCGAATTTTATATTTGAAGTATAAAACAGAACAGGGTGCGGCATCAGTGATAATATTAGCACTGACTTTTTATGGTTTTCTAATTCGTGACTACTCTTTTTTGCCGTCAAAATGTATTGGATAGAACTCCGCCCGCTACGCCCAAAAGTCATTTGTAGGTTTGCAAACTCATCGTTAATTTTCTTATTATTGATCCTCGTTATTCGTTAACGTTCCTTTGCATTGCACCGTGGGCAAAATTCGAAAAAAATTAGCTTATCAACACATTTCTTTAAAAAAATATATAAGATGGTGTTAATCTATAAAACTATTTTCTCAATTTTGACGATTTCCTTAAAGAAACATGCTTGTCATACATTTTTAAACAATTTTCACCCATTGTACAATGCTTAGAATTAAAAGGCTTTAGGGTGCAAATTGACTAGAGTAGCTTAGCCAAATCTCATTTGTCATTGAGCTATTTTCTAAACGAGTTTTTTTCGCACCGCGCGAATCCACTTTTTATGACTGCAACTCATTTATTAGAACAGTTGTTTATGAAGACAAATAGACACAATGTGGTTTTATCGCCAACTTCTAATCAATCTTTAACCTTTGCGGCCAAGTCAAATTCTGATTTATGTGATGAAATTCATTATTTGTAAAAATGACCTGGTGTTAATGAATATAGATCAGTAATGGCAAACCCGTAGAGAAACCGTTAAAACACCGGAAAAAATCCTGATCTGTTGGACTTTTGACATGCACATCGTTTATTTCAAGGTTTTGCGCGAATTATTTGATGGTTCTCTATGTATAGAGTTACGAGCTTCATGAAAAGGATTTTTAATGTCCAAGGAATATCTCATAACTATTCAGCGAGTTTATTTGAGCTTTAGAGACGTGATGCATAAGTAAGTACTACGGATCGTATGGAAAGGCATATGAGCAACGAGATTATACACACAAGGAAAAAGTTTAATTTTTGGTACAAAAATTGAAATCAGAGAATTTTCATACCAAAATGGATCGAAGTCTTTGAGTTGTAGTGAATAGAAATTATGAGCCATTGGAATTTTCGTTATAATTTCGAGTTTTCTTATATGCAAAAAAGCTTTTTTACTATTCTAATGTGTTTCTCTAAGAGCGCAATTATGCAAAAAATTGTAGACTAGCACTGCTGTGACGCGGCGGACACACTGGGCTTCAATGCACTCAGGAATAAAATGCGACTACAGTTGGTTAGAAATATAGTGTGTTCAATAAAAATGTTTACTTATCTAAAAAACGATTCTTGTCTCGAAATCATTCAAAATGAATGTTTTTGAAATTCTTACAAAAATATTTTTAAAGCACACAGTTTGTTTATCTTGGGGTCTTAGGGTCAATTGGACAGCCTTAGTCTCTGCCCTAAAAGTGCATTGTTTGTAATCAAGATTTACGAGACACCCTATCTAATTTGGACTGTAGTAGCATTTTCTGCTATGTACTATCGTTAAGAGACACTTATGATTTCACTTTCGCTCTCTCGTGTGTCCACTCGTTCAGTTCAGCGAAGCTCTGCGTCCGTAGCCGAAGAACTACACAAAGTGAAGTTATATTTTCGGTAAAATGCGTACGACGATAGTGGAAGCAGCTGATGATCAAGTCTTAGACGTCGTCAGTAGTGTCGAAATTTCACGATAATCAAGGACAAGACATTTTTATTTAGTGCTGATCCAAGAAAACATGTGATTTCATACACACCATCATCGTAAAAAAAGTGATCCCAAAATCATTCCTGGTAATTTAAACCGTGAAGTAATAATTATTTTTAGTGACATCAATTACTACCATTTGATAACTCGTTTTTTGACGGAGATTAATTGAGTGGTAAATGTGGAATGACAACTTTTGTTGCTAAGTTCATACTTTTTATCCATTTTTGCACAACAGGAAAAATTCTGCTAAAACCTTACATTTTTTATAGCATACTTTTGTTAAATTTCCCGCGAAAATTCAACTTTTTTTCTTCTTATTTAGCTCAATTTTGAGGAGTTAAAAATGGAAATTAATTTACCTCTTCTACCTATTTTGAAGTGTCTCTTTAAAAGAAGTTATTTTTGCCTAGTTTGTAATAGATATTGTGCATTCAAAATATCTTCAATTAGAAGTCAGACAAGCATGTTATTATTTGAAAACAAAGAACAAGAAGAATAGGGCGTAAATCGGATTAATTAACGCCATCAGATTTTGCGCCCCAATTTGTAAAGCACGCAAATTTGTATACTAGAAGATACATACTTAAAAAAAATCTTTTAAAATGTACATTTGTATTCATTACACATCACCCTCCATTCGCGTCTTTAAAAAAGTTTTTTACTGTTTTGCACACTAGCAAATGGACTAAAACTTTCATTGGAAATGGAATTTTATGAAGCATGAAAACCATGAATTCTCTCTCTTGCTCTTCTCCCCCCTTGCTTGCAGTCTTGCACATCAAAATTCTATTCATAAAGAGGTCATTATGACCAACTCAGGCAGGGAGACTCTTTCACAATGTAGAAAATGTCACATTTTAGCGAGCGAAGCGAGCTACTCTTAAAAGTTGCATTTTAAATTCAAAACATGTCAAACAAATCAATTTGAATGAAACCTAAGGAACTTTGAATTTTCACGCCCAAATTAATCGAGTCTTTGAATTTATGTATACTCCTAAAGTTGTCAGTTTCATTTTGACTATTCTCAGCTCAACCAGATTGCTCGTTTCGCTCGCTAAGCATTGAAAAGAATCACTAAACAAAAGAAGTAATTGGGAAACTTTTTTAGTAATCTAAGGTGATAAATGATACAAAATGTTCTTAATGAGGGGCAAAAGGCTCTTTTAAAGCAACCTGACATTTTCCACTTTTATTGTAGGGACCGGCCATATGGTACTACTTGCACTTGTCCTACCAGGATTGATATTGAAGTTATAGGCAAGCTGTTCATTCAAGAAACCTTCTTGTTCACTCTTCAATGCAAGTAGAAATTCGTATCAAAATCATGGTTAGAAAATGATCTAGTGCAATTAGTGTTTATTGTGCCATAGTATGAAAATATCCTTAACTCAAGATGCAGAAGAGAAGATCATTCCTTTTTCTGCTTCTCCTCTTACAATCTGTTGGCCACGTGTGGTCAGATGCACTTTGGGACAAATTGCCTGGTGCTACAAAGAGTTCTTCCATTTGGGAAGAAAACAAACCACATCATCATCTGGAATCAGCAACAACACAAATGCAAAACCAAGAAAGCAGGAGTCGTCCTGGAATGTTACAAAGACTTGCACAGTGGATGAAAAAATCAAAATCTTCAAATGGTTTGACATTCATATCTGATGATTTAGATCTTGATTCGCTTTCTTACTTAGGAAAAAGCAAAAGAAAGGGATCAATTTTCCTACTGTGACCAATGATGATAAATTCTCCCTCCATAAACATTTCATTGGTTTCTTTAGTCTCGTAAAAAAGAAGCATTACAGATGTGCAAAACCGTAAAAGAGATTTCTCTTAGGAAAAAAACAAGAAAAAGAACTGTGCACTGGAATTGCAAATAACTGCGATTATTTGACAAACTCGACCTTGCAAAACTTTTATATGAAAAAAAAATGTCCACGATATTTTTTCTTGTACTTGAGATTAATCACCCCTATGCCAGATGACACTCTGCACTCTAAGGTTAACCGAGCAATGAAAACCCAGTCAGATTGGATCCTTTTTGTATAAAAGAAAAGAGATTATCTTTGTTTCAATTTCATGCTTTTGACACGAGTTGAAAGTGAGACGAATTGCATTAATTTGGCCTGTAGCACTATCATGCATTCCAGAAATGAGACTTTGTTTATCACTCAGCTAAGAAAAGAATTCCATTGTAATATTACACTGACAAAAGACCACATATAATGTGTTGAAAGAATTAAATTTGGCCTTTAAAATCAAAAGTGTTCTCTTGAAAGATATGCTTTGTACAGTCTCATTATACTAGAGACATAAGTAGTGGTAAGGATCCCTTTTGACACCATCTTTGCCTTAGGCCTAGAAAAGTTTTACCCCATCAAATCAAGTCAGCAGTCTTCCTCCCTCTAGTTCTTGTCTTTTGATTACATAGTGTGCCCAGCACATCAGATATGAATGTCACGTTCTTTCCCTCCAAGTAGGTCATCACCAAGAAGTTCAGCCTCAAAAACAAGGATTTACCACCAGTGTGCAAATTCCTAGTGCTTCATTTCCCACAGTGTCCAGAATGGGTTTAAGTTCAGAAAATGCCAGAATGGATTTGAATGAAAGTGCAGAAAGACTCAATGCTCAAGTTGAAGCTATCAAGGTGTTGTCTACTGTCAGACAAATGCAGGATGAGATCCAGGACATCAATGAACAAATTGAACAAGAAAACAAGAAATTGAACAAAAATTCTGGTGGATCTAGTTCAATGGAAAGTGAAATTGAGCAATTAGAGAGTGAGATGCAATTATTTCCTAGTCAAACTATGTTGACTGCAGAAGATTCCAATGATGATTTGAGTGATGCATTGAGATTGTTAGCAGCTAAGCAAAAATTACAAAACACACAAAAATTGATAGCTGAAGCCCAATTAAGAAAAGCTGAAACTGCATTGCAACAGCAACAACAATTGGAACGTGAAAAGGAGACTTTCATTTCTCAGATTGAAGCTACTAAAAGGAAACAAGTGGATAGAAGGAAATTGCAAGTTAGAGCAAAAATGAGGGCAGCTTTAATGGATAAAATTAGGAAGAAGAAAGCTCAGGATGCTCATAAGAATCTATTTGCAGCCTCTAACGAAAGAGTCATCACCAGGTTGGAAGATATGAAAAATCGGAGACAGAAAATTGCAGAATTGAAAAAGAAAAGAGTAGTTCAACAACAATTAAGTAAAGTCAATGCAGTGAGATTATTGCAACAAAAGAAATTGTCTAATCTAAGGAAAGGCCAACAGAATCAAAGTCCAAGTATTGCCAGTACTGCAGCTTTATTAAGAGCCACTCAAACCACTTCAGCTTTGACCAAATTAAGTCCTAATGAAAAGTTGCAGATGCTATCTTGGTTGGATTTGGAAAGGAATTCTGAAATATTGGCTTCAACAGACAGAAAAATCAAAGAGAAAATGAAAGCCAAATTAACCTCTGATAAATTAGTAAGGCAAGCTGCTAGACAAATTGTGGATGATTATGATGATTACTATGATGACCTAACAGATGAAGAAATTGATGAAATTCTTTTAACTATTGCTGGTGGGGATGGAACATCAGTTGAAGATGACTATTATGATGACTTTATTGATGAATATGTTGATGACGTGGATTTGCTTGACATTTTGGGGGATTATGATGTGGAACCCATCAGGCCTGCTTCACCTGTGGCACCTGTGGCACCTATAGTACCTGCCATTCCTCAAGCTACACCTGCTCCATTGTTACCACAAGCTCAACCATTTATTGGGCATTCACCTGCAGTAGGTGTATTTACACCCACCGCGTCACCCGCATCCCCATTCTTTCCTTTTGGAGGTGCAGGTGGACCTACCAGTCCCGCAGGACCTGTTTACCATCCACATACAACTCCAACTCCATATCATCATTCGGTGACACCTAGTGGGTACCATGCGCCTGTCACGTCATCTTATGGAGCTCCCTATGCACCTGTCAAGTCTTCTTATGGACCTCCACCAACTCGACCTTCTTACCACCATGACAGTCATCGCTATGAATACCACAGAAAACCATATGATTACCACGATGAGCATAAAACCACTGTGACTCATTTACATTTCCCAGCCAGACCCAAGAAGCCTTATCATCCTACACCTGCACCCAAGCCTACACCTCCAGCCAAGATTGAAATCCATCATCACCATTCAACACCTCGTCCTGAGCCTTTATATAAAGAAGAACATTATTACAATACCAAACCAACACCCAAACCATATTTCACCACAAGGCCACCTAGAAGACCTCATCATTATGATCCTCTGCCTCCTGGACCTCCCTATTCTCACCATGGATATGATGATGATTATGACTACGAATATTATGACTCTTATGATCCCCCAGCACATTTTGAACCTCATAAAATCAAGAGCCATTACATTCACCCTACTGTACCTGCTCCCTACAAGTATAGTACTCCATCGCCCAAACCATACATCAATACTTATAGTACACCAGTGACTCCTACACCATTCCATGACCATACAACCACTCTGAAACCATATCATGCTCCTAGGTATATACCTGAAGAAGAATACTATCATGGTTATGATCCTCCAAGTAACCATCATCATGATCACCATGCCCCACTTAGACATCATCCAGAACATCATGGTCCACCTCCTCATCATGGTCATGGACATCACTCTGATCATTTTAGTGGGCCACCTTCTCATCATGGTCGTGGACATCACTCTGATCATTTTAGTGGTCAACAGTTTTTGAGTCATGTAGGTCACATCTTTGATGGTGCAGCCACAGGTCAATTACATCCCTCAGAGGTTGGACCCATAGTGGGCTCAACTTTATTACAAGACATTCAAGACAAGGTCCATAGTGAACTGAATATTGGACCTGAAGGTGGTAGATACACAAAGTTAGTGGTAGGTGAAACTACACCTGTGCCGCCTGCTGAACCACCTCCTTTCCTACCAGGTTTAGGAGGTTTTCAACCTAGAGTGGACATCACTCCCAAATCCAAACCAGTGAAAAAAGTCGTTCATAAAAGACATGGACATGTCAGCAGATATGATGGATATCATTCAAGTTCTAATGATAAACCCCAAAAATCTAAGAATGTTCCCAAAAAGCCTCAGAAAGGACGTCCAAGACCTGAAGGTCAACTGTCCTTTAGTGAACTAATGTCAGACTTTTTGCAAAAACCTCTGCCATTTAAAGCTGCCCAGAAATCCAGACATTTGGATTCCAAAGATCCTCCTTATGGTTAAGTTTGAAATAAATGTGTATAAAAACTGTTACTAAGCTAACTGTGTTCTTATCAAAAACTTGTTTGAAAACATCTTTGCAGTAGGTCTAAAGAAAAAGTTTCTTAGTAAACAAAACTTCAAAAAAAAAAGTAGTCTTGAAGTCCAACTGAGCAATTAGAATTAGTGGATGCTGAGGAGAGAGATGGAAAACGCCCAAGTCTTCAAGATGGAAATCAGTTTAGAAAAAATGGTGCTGCATTGTTATTTTTGCTGCTGATGTTACGAGCATGGCTCTATCTCAACAGACCCTAGGATTTTACTATTATCAAGATGAAGTCTTCATATACTAAAAGAGACAGTTAGATGGCTAGAAGGCTATTAGGCATTCCATTTAAGACTTTTTGCTATTCAGAACTATTTTGATACGAGGTTTTTGTCCATAGTAAACAATCTTAAGTTTTGAAATTATCATTCAAGTTGTGACCTCCACTTTCAAAGCCAGTTTGGTACATGTGGAAACCAAGGATTGAAGTTACTTTATACCATTCAATCCTTTATTTCCACATGCCCAGTTTTTTTGCCATTGTTTGTCCAACTCCTTGCTTTATCACTTTCATCACTCTGGTCAGTCAGGATCTTTGAATCATTAGGCATCATGACTTTGGCCTTTTATGAAACAGACAATAGGGTATTTTTTGGGTAGTATGATTTCCCTTCTTCTTTCCTTTGTTAGCGAAGACCTCTAGACAAATTTGGCAACAATTCATAATGATGATGAGTTTCTTCCCTAGCTTATCTACGTTCTAAATCTTATTTGCTAAATAAGAAGACTTCATCGCGTGCCACAGTCAACTCCATTGCCCAAACTGAGCCTTCAAATGCAATTATGTTGTTAAAGTTGTAGACTCAACATTTTGACCATTCCTAGCATATATTCCTAAGTGGTTTAAAAGGGGGTTGGCAATTTCTCCTCGTTTTCTCTTTGCATTTTACAATACCATGCCTAATAATATTTCGCGAGGAAATTGAGGAAATTCAAATAAATCAGAAAACTAGATAGTATGTAATACTTTTTTACACTGTGCACTTTAAGAGAAAGCAATGAGGCCCCCCAAAGAAACGTAACCTTGACCAAAATGAGAAAATCAAAGGTTTTTTGAGGTTGCCAAGTATCCTCATTACCTACAGACTCAGTCGATTAGCAACCTTTGAGTCTGAAAGAAGAACAATGCTGCTTTTTAGACTATCCCTGGTTCTAATGGTTCTTTGCTTGGTGTCTTCGGTCCAGAGTTTAACTAATCCCATGCTGGGTGGAGATGACTTGTCTTTGGGACCAGCCGTGGACCCGGACTTCGTTCCTCCAACCATGGAGGTGTCGGTGGCACCAACGGCAACAAGGTAATTCTAATCTTATTTGAATTTTCGCACCTTTGAATAACGACATGATTTTCAGCGATGGGACTGTTATAACTGAGGTAGGAAATGGCGATGGTACAACCACCACCACCAAAGCCGAAGCGACGACCACCAGTTCTGGCAATGCCTTGGTCATGCACTTACTGGTCACCATGACTACAATGATGATCCTTGTCGTGATTTTCTAAATAAACAGTTTTTAGTTCAAAATACATTTCGTGGGTGGCTGCAGAGTCACGTTTTTTGTAAATATTCCTAGTGTGTGCCCAAAACACAGTTTTGGAAAATCACAAAGTCCACTCTTATGTCCACGCGTAATAATGCAAATGCATCTTCTCCTCATCTTCAAAACCTCTTTTACCTTGACCTAAAAATTCGAAAGGGCATAAAATGTGGCGATGATAAATGCTCCTCACGAGAATGCGCGCGATGCTCGAGCTGCCGATTTTTTCGCGTGCCTGACTCCATAAGCGGAAAGGAGATGTGGCCGATATTTATGATTGTGGCATGACCTGCAAGTAAAAACCGATAAAAAACGGTCTTATTAGCTGGCTACCTATCTCATCTTTCATGTTTTGGCTAATTGACCATTTCACAGTAGGCAAAAAAAAATAATTAAGTGAGCGAAGCGAGCTAATTCTTATTACTAAAACTTAAATTGTTTCACAGGTTGATTTGAATCAGAAATATGTCAGAAATCATGTTGAATTCAAGCTTGTACTTTAAAAGTAACTCGCTTTGCTCGCCTAAAATGACTTCTTTCCCCTTTGGTAATCTTTACAACCCTCCCTAAAAGGAATAAATCAATTTCTCGAATTACTTTGCTGCAAGGTGTTGCTCTGTTGCAACTACTGCACCTGCACAATCACAGATGCAGCACAAAAGTTACTACTACACAGAACAGAGAACAATCTTCTTATTTTCCATCATCCCCTTCTTTTCCTGTCAATGACCCCCACTGTCGATTCGGCTGATTTGGAAAAAGGATTCTGCCCCATGTGGGAAAACACGTGCCAGCGGCAACGACTTGATGTAATTTAGCGGTGACTCTCTCATCCCTCATTGTTCATTACTTGGGTGCTAACATTGGCAGAGAGTAGAGATATTGTACATGAACATTAATCCCGATATTTATGGTCGATTTTCATTTGGTATCCTATTGAATTGTTGGCAATTGTCATATTTTTAGCATCTTGAAGTGCCTTACGTTACATTGTACTGAACAGTGAACACTTTCTCTCTTACTCTTCTCAAGCAGTCTCCTGTGGTGGTACAAAAAATATCAAACCTACTGTGTGCTACATGGACCCCTTTATTGGTCTCTGAACGCTGAAATACGATGCTTGGAAGCTACTTTTGCCACTTCAGGTGGCACATAACGAGGCCTTTGGGGAATAGGTCATCTGATTAGAATGATAGGCCACGTCAAATCCAATCATCTTCTATTAAAAGGGATTCACCGATTTCACCCCCATTGCATTGTCAGTCCCCGATGAATACTCGATTTTCAACTTTCGCTCAATAGTCAAGAGATGATAAGTGAAGCTCGCTTCGCTCGTACCATTTCAATTAACCAAAAACCACCACAAAAACACTTTTACTTGTAATTTACTGATCACCCCCTGCAGCTCACGTTACTTTACTAGTTCCGACACACTTTCGGATGTTGCATCGCTGCGGCATTTTTGAAAAGACTAACTGCACAGTGTTGAAAAATCACCAAAAAGTCTCATTTTCAAAGTGTTCATCGGAATCTCAAAGTTTTAAATGCCCAAATGGGGAAAGTGCTTACGACATCCAAGGATTTTTTGGGAATCTATTTCACTTCAACTAATGAGACATTTTTTAGTTGATTTTCAAACACTGTGTGTAGTGGTCAGAAATACATCCTTTAGAGTGAGAAATGAGCGTAGTTTTCATGGAACGAGCACGTGCCAGGATATGGAGGACGGACGGTTGACCAAACCTGATCAATTGTTGGCAAGATGCTAGCGTTTCATTTTTCCCTTCTGTAGCGCCAAACGTCAAAGAAACTCTTTTGTGCTATCATCTGCTAGTACGAGCGAAGCCTAGCCAATTTCCTTTGCAGAAAATCGATAAGCATCTTGCCGACGCCGAGTGGCAGGCCATTACGTTACATAATCCTTTTAGTGTACAAGATGGCCGAAAGGCAAACTAGTCAATTTATGTATTGTAAACCTTGTAAACTTCAAAAAATTACAATTCTGGTACATAGTCTTTTCTCTTGTTTGAAAATACAAGCTCGCTTCGCTCGCTCACATGAAATACATACAAGATTTTAGGCCACCGTGCAGATTGGATGCCAATTAAATCCAATCTAGTTTATGGGATAAAAAGTCGTTGGTTCATCGTACAACGTAGCAAGTTCTATTCTATCTTATCTGATGGGCCTCAGGGGCCCTTTGGGAAAAATTACGAGGACATTTCCAACGGACAAATGACATCAGTTGCTTTGTTGCAGTAGCGAGCAACATTTTGTCAGATTAATTGGCCACCCCAAAGCAGTTTTCATTTTTTTTCCGCTAAGAAATACAAACAATAGAAGGAGAACACTGTGATGGCACTGCGGAAAACTGCAAAATGTTCATGCTCTGTCTGCTTTTGCCTCTCTCTTAAAATACTTTAGGCCCCCCAAGTATCCGGACAGACAAGAGAGAGTCTAGACAATAAGGATTTTCTTAGCTACTGAACATGCTTTGAATATCTTTGATCAAGAAAAGTATCCATGGGGTAAGTTCGGAAAGCTCAGTCATTGGAAAAATAGCTCCATAATCAGGCTCAAGACTAGAGCTAAAACGATTTTTGTTGGCTCCACCGCAAAATTGTTTCGGTCAATTTTTTATCGATTTCGCTCTGAAAAACCTTGAATAATAACGTGTATTTCATTGGCTTATTTTCGAATTGTGCGAGGATTACTGATTTCGCTTGATCTCTAAAGAAAAAGGAACAAAGTTTTTGGGATAGGGATGAAGGAGACCCCATCTTTCCACACTCTATCGATTATACATTGATGAATCCTATCCCCTCTTGCAGCCTTTATCCATATGGTGTGCTAGTACAAAAGGGGAGATTGACAGACTCTCGAACATCCAAAATCCACGCCCAAAAATCTGCTGTAAGCGTGAAAGAAAATAAGATTTCTCTCAAGGATATTTTTATGAACTTGTTATTTAGTGGAACATGGGATGATTGTGAGAAGCACTCAAGTGCTTCCTCAGGACCTCTTTTGTGTACTTTCGCTGATATTTGATAGCTTGCGAAAGCTTGGTCAGAAGAAGAAAGCTTTTGCCTGCTTCTAAGGATGCAAGGAGGATTCCCCCACTAGGATGAGTCATCCTTTCAAGAAAGTAGTACTATAGGAAATAGGAATCCCTACAAGTAATTTGGCACATGATGAATCCAGAGCAATAGATTGGCGTTGTTCTATAATCAAATTACCTTCTTTGTAATAAGGAGAAAAGTAAAATAAGATATTTTTAAAGAAATAAAAATAAAAATAAAAATCGCAAAAAAAGAGTCTCTTTTTGAGTGGAATTTCGAAAGAGCTCACAGAATACTACCTAACTATTGTCAGACTTTAGTGGCTTCTGAAAATCGATCCAAAGTTAGAAAGGTTGCGTGAACCTACTTTCATCTTTGCGTTTAGAAGGTTAGAATTTTTCCTTCAATTCCAAGATGACAACGACAACGACGGGAGAAAATGATATTAGAACGGAGCAACGAAATGTGTACGAAATTCAATTTTTACAGATAACCTATGTACTTTGTACTTAGATAATAAGCCATATCATTCAGTAATTAGTCATATTGCTATTTTCTTTCACATTTGAGTTCAAAAGAAGATTGGTCAACACAAAAGTGCAAACACACTCAATCCTTTATTCAAAATAATTTGGATAGAACATAATTTGATAATTCGGTCAATTGAGAGAAAGAAAGTCCAAGGAACATACCAACATATCCCCCAATGTCAGCAAACAGACTTAGTTCTCCATATGCTTCAAAAGCACTTGTAACTTGAATGCCATCCCCTCCAAACTTGAAAAAAACTTTTTTGCTTTCAGAAGGTGCACTATGATTGTATTGAGATTGGATCAAGTAAGCTTTCAAATAATTGCAGGGTTGTAAGCAATTTTTGAAATTTCTTTTTGGTATAATTCTTTTGTAGATTCCCAGAGCTTTTCTAGCTTTTTCTACATCAGTACAGACATGTTCCTTGTTTTGGAAAAACGGTACTGTACAACCAACCACTTTCATTGATTCCTGAAATAAATGTATCATATTTTAATTTTGTGACAGAAAAGTACTAAAAATATATCAACTTTGAATTTTTGTTCTTCTACACAATCATCTGGTGAATAATGTAGAGAAGCATTGCAGGGTTCACCATGGTTGTCGAGCATCTGGTAGAGCTGGTATTGTACATCATACCTACACAGAAGCTGTTTGTATTCATAGATAGAAATTGATTCTTAGATATGATTTTCTTACATATAGGTTCCTTTATTTGGTAAATACCAAGCAGGATTAGGTATAGACCTAATCCTTCCTGGAGAATGAGCATACATCTGTAGATTACGATTACCATTGAGGTTCAGAACAACACTTGTGAACTTTTTGGTTTGATTCAGTTGTAAAGTGTAGCATTGACCAAAGTACAAGTCAAAAATAAAAGGTTTCCAAGTAGCAAATTCTGACTTCATTGGGTGTTTATCCCACCAATTGTGTTCAATAGTCACTGTAGTCTCAGTGTCATTTTCATTATGGTAGCCCAGGTATATTGATTTTATCCAGAAATCCAAATTTGGAACAAAGTTGTCAATACTATGAATTGTCCCATTTCTGAACCAAAAGGCTCCCTGTCTCATGCTCAAAACAAAAGTAATTTCAAACAAGGTCAGAAAATGAAAAAGACACTTATGCTTACCAGTTTTTTTCACAATCTGGATAGAGTGAAGTGTTCCACCTTTTCCCAGCACCACAAACAGTGAAATGGGGGAACAGTTCATTTGCTCCATCTACCAAGAATATTTCAGCTCCTTTTGGACTCTTGATGTATTTGTTGATACATTTGATTCCTTGGTAGATTACAATTAAGCCACAAACAAACCAAATGAAGGCAGACAGGGTTCCAGACATAGACATTTTCTTAATTCGTCTCTTGAGAGCTTCAACCTTCCTCTTTCTTTTATCTTCACATTCTTCAGCCTTCTGAGCAAAAATCTTCAAATAGTTCATATTCTCACCAATTGTAGGCCAATTATCTGAGACTGAGTTTGCACTTCGCTGACTTCTTTTGCGACGAGGAGACTTTTCATTCACTGTTTGAGATGAATTGATCTTCGTTTTATCCACTTTATCCAAATGTTCTTGAGACTCTTTGGCAGAGGTCTTCATTTGCTTCATATCCTCTTCCAATTTCTGGTACTTTGCATTCAGCTGCTCAACCTGCTCATTGAGTAGTTTCCATTGACATGGATCGGACATTTCTTCCAATTTTTGCTCAGAATCATTGGCCTTGGTAGCAACCTTAATTTCTTTAACATTCTTCTTCATTTCCTGTATCTCTATTTGATTTTTCATGGTTTTGACTTGATCAAGCAAAGGGACTTATTTGCTACTGCAATCCCTAAAAAGCAGCATAATAACTCTGACCTTTTATTTCCTTGAAGAGTGAAAATTATTGCAAACCCACATAAATGTTTAGTGGTTAGGATTTTTGGGCGCACCAGTCGATACAAATGAAGCACAAAGGCATTTTAAAATGGAACAAATAAACTTCAATTTGCCGTAAAAAAGTTTGAATCTTTTCATTCAAACTATGCATAAGAGCGAGCAAAGGTAAATAAAGTTTGAAAATCTAAGAATGTTGAAAATCTAAGAATTTTGAAGTCTTTTATATGCATACAAAAAAAGGCACGATTGGCAATTCTGAAGATGCATGGTAATACATTCTCTGAGATGACTTTTACGTACATACATATTCTCATTTAAAAAAAGTGCACCCACCCACTACTCTAGCAGGAAAATATCGGCGCATTTGATATTGCATTCATTTCTGGTGAATGCGTTGGTTATGGTTGTGTATCTATTGTCATCGTACTTGACCTCCTAAGATGATACTTGTGTTTTCTTGTATGTATTGTTGACACTTGGTGATGGTGAAGGTTTTGGTCAAAACCAAAATTGAATAGAAAGCAATGATAAAGTTCATTTTTCTGCCTATATTCAAATGTGAAGTACGGGTGTTACATTCTGATATTGATTGAGGGAATAAGTTTATGAAAAAATAACGTTTTGCAATTCCACTGGGTACCTACTTTTGCACTTATTGATTTTTTATGAAAAAATAACGTTTTGCAATTCCACTGGGTACCTACTTATGCACTTATTGATTTGCTCTCCTCAAAAAGATTGCATTGAAAATTCCGATTATGATGACTTCGGTGTAAATAGAAATCCGGATTGTTACTTAGCGTAACTCTCTCCACCATCATCCACGCAACCTTTAGCAACAATTAATAGGATTTTATTTAGTATGATGAAAACTCTGTATTATTTTTTTTATTTTACTACAACGAAAATCCGATCAACATTTAACGTAAGCAAGAAACGGTGTATTCTTGCGCTCGTCTCCTAAGGTGTTCAATAGAACTATTTCCACCTACTCCACCCCTGTTCCACATCATTTCCTCAGCCGTAGCTCCTAAGGGAAACATTTTAAAAGTAAAGCTTGCAACTCTGGTCAATATTGAATCAGTGCTTACCCGCTGATGCAGCTGCGGCAGCTACCGAGGCCATGTTCTGCTGGTCCATATTAGAACTGACACATTGAGACGCCGATGATGTTCCGGGCGACGGTGAAGAGGCACTCATCTCGCCTGGAGACACGTTCCCAAGGCCTCCTAAAAAATGAGGCAAATTAGGCTCAGCAATTCCAAAATTCAAACTCTTCAAAAAGTTCATTCTGAAAGTACCTTTCATTGAATTTTGTGCTTCGGCTGCTAATTCCCGTTCCTGAAAGAATCCTGCTGGTCCTGGATGGGAGTTGATGTATCCTTGATGATGCGAAGGAGGTTGATGATGTGACACCCCACCGCCATGACTCATGACAGAATTGGAGTACATACTAGAACTGTTGCCCATATTGGCCATCGAAGTTGGGGAAGTCGAAGGACAAGTACTCGATGCTGAATTGCAATTGCTGGATTGGTTGAGTCCGCTGAGGGAACTTCCAACGAAGCCGCCTTGGCCAAAGGATTGGCTCAGGCCGGTCAAACCTAAGATTTTCAATGTTTGAAAAGTGAAGAGCATAATCGCCTTCTAAAAAAAGATCGCTTCGCTTGTGTTATAAAGCATGCAAAGTTAGAACTATCCAAATCCATGCAATGATTCATGCAATAAGCACCTGAATATCCCGCTGCCGCTGATCCCCATCCGTGTGAAAAGGAGGGCATGATAGGAGGTAGAGAATGCGACGGGAGCAAAGTTGTAGGCGAATGGAGCATTGAGTTACATTTCCGTTGCTTTTTCCACTTTGCTCGTCGATTTTGAAACCACACCTTTTGAAAGAAAGAATGAAAGTTGATGTGTGTATTTCAGGTTAATAGAATGTCAAAAGTCTCTGGGTTCCAATCGTTAGTAATATTTAGGTTAGTATTCAATAGCCAATTAGTATCGGTGATAGTCGGTATTTCGGGATCGTTACCGCCGAAATCCGAATAATTTTCCGGAGTGTTTGAGGAAGTTCCGGGGCTAGTGCTAGAATGGCCGGTAGCGGGTGTTTTCTTCTTCTTTTTCCACTTTGCTCTCTGATTTTGAAACCAAACCTTTTTTGTAAAATGAAAAACAAAAAAATGAGGAAATGAACAAAAAAAAAAATAGATAAATATGATAAGGATATCAACGATCGCTCCACTCGCACTCACAAACAAAAAAAATAATACTTAAAAAAAGTAAACAAATTTAAACTTAGAATGTAAACTAAAAGTGAACTAAAATGGTGAATGAAATGTAAGCAAATCAGAGAAATAATAACTACAAATGTGGTAAATTGCTTATCAAAATTCTGCTTTCTTCAAAATGTTCGTTCGCTTCGCTCGCACCTTCATAAAAAACTTTTTTGGACTTTTTCTGATCTTGACTCTTTGACTTTTCGCTTTATGATGTCATCGCCGCGCGTCTATTTTAAGATAATGAGGTTGGGGTTCGTTCAGATGTTATTACAATAATGTTGGCTACATAATACTGCTGGGGTTGGTGGCAAATAATGTATGAAGCTGCTGCTACTGCAGCGTCGAGGCCGCTCAACGACGACGCTGGTAGCGGCGGCGTTAGTTCCTTCGCTGAGGCCGCTAAATCCCTGCTGACATGTGTGAGTCTCGCTACAATGAAAAGCTTTCCCCTTACTTCACAGATCCTTTTCCAGCGGCTCCCAGGGGTACAAATGGCAATGTTTGGAAGGAAGCAGAGATATATTTCTTTGGACAGAGAGTAATCTGTTGAGCAACAATGAACCCCTGAGAGACTAAAGGAAACCTTCAGTACAGCAGCATTATTAGCTTTTCTCTGCTCTCTATTAGTTGCTTTTGAAGATCACTGTAGTACAATTCTTTGCTGAAGAAAATCACACTGTTTGAAAATCACGCATAAAGTCTTATCTAAAGCGGAGCGAGGGAGGTCGAAGGCCGACCGAGTGAAGCGTCTTTAATTTTTTTTTTTCTCCTCTTGGTCAATTTTGGTTGAAAATTGGTCACGTGACAAGGAGAAAAAACAGACTTCTAATCGTTGGCTGCAGCGGCAAACTTGCCCACTTTTGGCGCGAAAATTAAATTTTTGAAACTTGAAAGAATAGACATGCAAACAGAAGAAATATTAAAATGTTGCCGACATTTTGTTGATCAATTTTGCAAAGCCATTACAGATCTTTTACAACTTTTGTGTTATCTAAAAGCCATGCTTTTTTGCATGCGTTCCACGTTTTTCAAAATTCACATTTTTTCAAAATTCACATTTTTTCAAAATTCACATTTTTTTAAATTCACATATTTTTCATAATTTACATTTTTTCAAAATTCACATATTTTTCAAAACTCACATTTCTTTCAACAATCACATATTTTTCAAAATTCACATTTCTTTCAATCAATCAATCAATCAATTTATATTTCACGAAGCACATTATTCATACATATTTATAGAAAGTGGAACTTCATTTTTTTTTTTGCGCTTCGAAGGTATGCCCGGAACTCGCTGTGCGGACCTTACCCGGGGTACCTACGTGAAGAACTAACAATTTTTTGGGGGGTTTTAGGCGAAAAATTTTGAGAACTTTATGGGACAATTCATTTTAAGCAAAATACAGGGTGTTAAAAACATTTCACCCTGTAATATGATATGTTGTCAATGTCTGATGTTCCTAAGAATGCAAGGATTTTGCGCGATAAGCAGCACGGGAGGGAAAAATGTAATGTAAGCAAAATCTTGATCTTGAACTATTTTTTTTTTCATATAAAGTAAGCTTATGTAACACAACTTCTGGGCGGCGCCTGTCCATAATTTGGGTCACGAAAATAATTCTTGGAATAATAGCCACTAATTTTTCATATCATTGGATTTTTCTTGATTGACACAAAGACACTATTCCTATGTAATCTCCATCATGCAGGGCTATGCGCAACACTCTGTAACCATGTATTCTACCCCTTCTGGAGAGGGTAGCATAAAATTACTGAATATCTAACATTTTGACACTATAAGAGTAAACATTCGATTCCAATCCCACCAGAAAGGTTTTTAGTTATGGGTTTAGCACTAAGGCTGACTTTTTAGTTAAATTCTCTTTAGTTAAAGGGGTTCCAGTGGTGTTTGTAATCAATATTGGTTCCATAGTAGTTCGTAATGTTTCAATAGGAGACTCAATCATTTTCAACTTTTTTCTAACTTTAAAATTAGACAAGACATTGCACGACGTTAAGATGCGTCCGTTCATGACGGAGGCGCATTCCCAACTCTCTTTTACAACTTTTGTGTTATCTAAAAGCCATGCTTTTTTGCATGCGTTCCACGTGAGAATCCCCATTTTCGGTCACAAGGCAGCGAACCTTGGATTTGTGGAATTGCTTTAAAATCACCTTATTTTCTCTCTAGCAGAAGGCAGAAGCCAAACGCCCTGCTGCCCTCTTCTCATAAATGGCAAAAAGGGGGCTTACGCTTAGAAACAGAATTGTGTGTGCACACACCTCTAAGAACAATTGCTAAAAGTGAACATGGAAAGCCCATAAAAAGACCCTAACCACCGAACCAACCTCCATTAAAAAGCTTTTTATGAAGCTCCTCTCTCGACCTCTTGACAGGTGTAAAATTGTCTCATTTATGCGACAGATTTATGGTGAAATGATGCTCTAGTACTCAGTTAATACATTGCATTTTTGTTGTAACCAACACCCTCCCAATTTGGTTTAAACTTGCCATTATAAATCATTTTAATGGCGGAAAAATTCTTACGAGTAGAAAGCACGAATAGTGGAACATGTAATTGCATATCTAATGAAGTGACACTAAAATCTCGCTTTACATTTCTTGGTAGCTATTTTTGCGAGCTAAGCGAGGTTTCGCTTCAGGGAATTTCAAACAATATGAAAACCGAGATGGTATGACATAAACGCCATCTTGTCATTTTCCAAGGTTTTCGTTATTATGAGCTGCATCTCAACAGGTATAACGACTATTCATTGCCATTTTATGTGGGGCTAGAAAAATAGGAGGGGGAGGAGGGAAATTCAAAAACATGACTTTATCCGTGGGATTTAGGATCCCCGTCTGAATTCCCGGGTGTCCACCACGTGTGTATAGATGTTCATGTCGCTTTCGCACAGCTCTACCAGTTTCCCTACCAGCAACAGCAGCAGTAGCAAATGGCAGGAATTTCCTGGATGCTCTGCGATCCGCTAAACGATTGGAAAATCTGTATCACAATCACCTTCTTTTTGATGCGATGCCGCTGTGTTACGAAATGATTATAAATCAATAAATATTCTAAAAGAATCCTAGCTAATTTCCGTCCCCAAAAGTTTCCTTTCGGATTTTCGGAAAATTGCGACTTGGGATCGTAGCGAGCAAATTTTTCCGCGAAATTAGAAAATATTTTACATATCAGTAAAATTACTTCCTCGTAAAAAATTATCTCACTTTGCTCGCGGATTTTTACTTTTATTTTTTTGGTAGGGAAAAACTGCCCTTCTGCAATGGTGATCCAAAGTCCCCAAACGTGTATTTCCACTCCATTATTGGGGAAAGAAAAAGGGGGGTTGTTCAATGGCTTTGGTCAGACGGTCATTTTCGCGGATTTCGCTCAAAAGAAAGGAAAGGAAGAAATACAAAAAAAACCTACTCAGAGGAGGTGTTAATAAAAGTCAAATTTTTCCCCGAGTTTTTAGGTATCATCTGTTGTAGTAGGGTTAGTCTATGCTAAGAGAAGAGACGATGGTGTGAGTGCAAATGGGAAGACCGTGTCGCTGTGGATCTCATGGGACCTCATCCGTCAACTCTCTCTCTCTCTTTCCACAAAAGTACTGCTATAGGAGTCAGGAAGTGTATAATGGCGCAATATGCTCTACACTACACGCCATACCACCCGTGCTAATATGAGATTTGGAGCAATGAAAAGCCGTAAAAAAGAGTTTCAAAGCATCAATATGACGAGCAAAGCGACTACGTTTTAATATTTGACCTCCGATGCCTTGCGTAATAAACTATTCATCAAAACCTGGTAGAACAAAAAATCGTATCTAATGGAAAGTCGATGTTCGACAGAAGAGCAAAAAAAAGATTGAAAACTTTGACCCAAGTTTTTGCCTACAAAAGTTGAGTAATTGAGGTTTTGCCACTCTGGAAATCTACTGGTTTTGTTGTTACTCGCACTTTTCGCACTTATCTGAGACAAGTCACACACAATAACTCTGCAAACCAATGGTTTTATGTTGACACTACACACTCTTCACCTCTCCTATTGTTGTACTTTTATTGATCTCTCTCTACTATTTTTGAGCTGGGGAAATTTTTTTTCAAAGTTGTAAAAGTCAGCATCAAATGCCTACTACACTTTTGTCATAAATACGTAGATCAAAATTAAATTAAGGTCTACGTAAAAAAATATCTATCAATTGTTCAAACAGTAAAAATATGAAGAATACGTCATCTAACAGTTTTTTTTTTTAGGTTTCCATTCCATTTTCACTGATTTCGATTACCTATGTAGGTAGGATTGAGAGGTAAACTAATCAAACGTAGCTCGTATGTAGACCTGAATTAACGTCCCCAACATTTTGATCTGTTAGTCCAAGGTAGACTTTGTAGTAGCTTTTGTGACTTCACACCTTTTTTACAACATACCCTAAGACATCTTGCCGCTTCTAACCAAATGGACATATCGCACGCACGACGATCGACACTTTTTGCTACCGAATGGAATGTGCCAAAATCCCTCAAAAAACTTTATGGTCGCACACAATGTTTTAAAATTCCTTTCGTCATCTGAGACTTTTTACGTCTTTTTCAACCACTGTGGTTATTTGTCTTACCTGGACTCGTGACTCAGTGAGACCAATTCTCATGGCAAGTTCTTCTCGCATGAAAATATCGGGATAATGTGTCTTGGAAAATGACCGTTCCAATTCACCCAATTGGGCGGGAGTAAATCGGGTTCGATGTCGTTTTTGTTTGTTACTAGAATTCGAACCTCCACCAGGCGACTTGAGGTCGGCATCATGTGACGGGGATAGGTGACCTCCGTGAAGTAATTGGTGTTGGGATAGCAGATCATTTTGACCTCCATGATTAATTCCGTGGATTCCTAGGTGTCCTCCAACGGCTGATCCCTCGAGGTTATTCAAATGACTTTGAGTGGGGAAATTATTGTTGTGCAGGTTTTCCGCTGAGGATACAGCCGCCGCGGCGGCGGCAGATAAAACCAGGGATTTTTTGAGTTGTTCATCACACCCATGATCTCCTAAAGCCAAATGATCTGTCAAAAGAAAATTGAGAAATTGAATGAACTGTGGCCAAAAGGATATAAAGTAAATACAAAAATATTCTTTCCGAGACTTTCCGATTCTAAAGGGAGGAGTTTACTTTTTCTTCAATCTCTTTACGTATTCTATTTACTTTAGAGCCTCTCATTTTCCCGTTTTAAAAAAAGCTTGAATAGTTTTGACCTTACCAGTCCGGATGTTGGTACAGGAATGGCTCAAAGCTCTGCTACTGCGGTGTGTGCGAGCTCAACTTGTTTAGTTTCCAAATTGATTGAATTAAGGACAAATTGGACGAAATTGACGCTAATGAATCCCCCCTGGCCCCAACCCAAACCAGGGGGATTTACTCGTCCTCCGTTGCTACTAGCTTTCTAAAACTTACCCGTCGTTTGCTGTTGTTGTTGCTGTTGAAGATGTGGTGAAGTCAAAGGGCCTTGCAGGGACGAAAGCATTTTAACGACAACACTAAAAACTTTTTACTGTAGTTCTTCACAGGAGAGCAAGTCACATTTGATTGGCAATCCTTGAACGGTCACCCTTTGGTGCTAGGCTCAAAAATCGCGAGACTGACGGCATTTGGGTAAGGTACCTCCGAACGCTATGGTTGCGCAAATGGCGGAGTTGGTGCGTAACGGTGGATTGAAGCTTAGAGAGCCGTTAGGGAAAGGCGCATGCGCTTTCTTTGCGAGGTTAGGAACCTCCAGAATACTCCAGCGAAGTTTTCCGGTTCGTTTCTGAGAAATTTTTGTTTCCTCAAAAGTGAAAATCATACATGGTTTCAAAAATTTCATTTGTCTCCAAAAATGATAAGATGCCGCCGTTTATGAAATGATTCTTTAATTTAGAAGAAATTCTCCGATTTTCTTGGAAATGAAGTTTGGTTTTGAAGTCTTTCAGGAAATGACCATATTTTTATTTTACAGCTTAAAGTATGTGTTAATTTTCGTTAGTTTGAATGCCGCAAAATATTTCAAATTGACGGAATGTTCCTTGACTAAATTCTAACTATGAAGTAGTTCCTTCCTTCTACGAAAATTTGAGTAGCTTCTCAAAATTGGTAAGATGTGAAAACAAAAGGACAATAATTTTTAAAAGGTCACAAAATAATACCGCGTTTTAATTTTTGAAATCCTTTTTGTGACATATTTCTTTCTCTCTTCCTGTCATGATGAACAGGAGACGACCATGATTTGATTTTCATTGCTCTCAAGGGACAAACTTCCCGTCACCTGAAAAAGGTACCGCAAAGATTCCCTCCATTCATTCTTGATCCTGAGTTCCTTACTGCTCTAATTTTTGTATTCTTTGTGCATTTGATTTCCTCTTGCGTTGCTGCAAATAGCGAGAATATTTACAGTCCTCAAATCCCCCAAAGACTTGCCCAAGGTACCGAGGATTTCCACTTTCAGTAGGCCAAGATGCAAAGTATATTCAGTGTCATAAAATCATTGGTCAAGTGTTCTATTTTCCAAAATATTTTTGTCCTCAATTTGCAAGACAGAAGAAGTGGAAAATTGAGTGGATTGTCGAGTGCAAGAAGTGCATCATGGTTGGTGGTTGAGTGCAAAAAGTGTACGACAGAGTGCTCACACATAGGTAACTAAGGTACATACTACATAGGTAATAGAAACGTTAGCGTTAAAAGTTTCATGAGTGAGCTATAACAAGACTAAAAAGGCTTTTAGTCTAAGACCGCGATATGTATTCTAAGAAGACATTGCAAGACTTGAGAAGTACTGCTCAGTTTTGGTAACCCAAAAACTGCTCAGCGTGACTCAAAACAATGCTCAGCAAAGCTTAGTAGCAAAAGTCACAAGTGTAGGACTCACTTCTAGGACTGCAATAGCGAAGCTAATCGCGGCCAAAAAGGCTTTCAGTATAAGACTATTCTAGCAAGACTTTAGAAGTGATTGATTACAATACATACAGCATTATTCAGTTACGTAATGCAAATCGCGGTCAAAAAACACATATTTTGGACAGTCTGTTAATTCCGTGACCCACCAATTTTCAACTCTAAAACTTTTTCAAGGTACCCATCAAGATTTGGGTTGCAGGATATTGGAAGAACACAAAGAAAGCAATGTTTTCGAAAAAGGTTCTCCGTTCTTCTCTTACCTACGCGGCGAGGAGAGAGAGAGAGAAGCCAAGAGCGGCAGCTAGCGGAGAAAATAGGGGGAAAGAGAAGCCGCACATGTCACCCCTAATTAATAAATGACATATTCTACAGGGACTAGAAACCAGCAACAACAAAGACCAACTCATCCTAAAAATGCTTTCGATGTGAACATCTAAGGAATTCTCGCTAATACCTTTAGTATTCGAGGATGAGACAGGCAAAAATTCAGGTGCAATATTAGAATGATGCGCCGCGTGTCATACGCGTGTCTTTGCCTTTTCAGAAACTCAACGATGTGCATCAACTACTAAAATCATAATTGATTAATCAATACAATGTTCTTTTACACAAGAAATACATATTTACAGAAAAAGATGGGTAGGGTTCATTATGCCATAGATAGTTGCCCACTGGGTAGCTTCGTTGGGCAGACCTGTGGTATGTCCAAAATCGACCCCGTTTTCAAGGCAACTTGAAGTATGGGCCAATTTCCACATAAGTGACAGCAACCAATTCTTTTCATCATCAATGATAATAGTTATTTCTTATGTATGGCGTTTATGGCATAAATCGCAAAAATTTGGAAATGTTTTTTTTTAGTTTTTTGGAGTTCCTTTGGAGTGTACCTATAGGGGAAAAATAACAAAAAGATGGATTTTGAAATGTTGATCCTTGAAAATTGAGCACATCCACCAACGTGGTAGATTCCAGGTCAACAGAAAATAGCTAACTTTGGACCCGGTCGACCAAATCTGAGATTTCAAAGCCTATTTACTGAGCAAAAGTTGATAAGGGATGCCGAGATGTCATCAATTAAACTATACCTCACGCAACCTTAGCTGCAAACTTACTTTCGAGTCAACTATTGTATTTATTTGATGGATGTGACAACTCAAAGGAAAGAAAGAAATTTTTAATATAAACTGTTGTTTATTTCCCATCATTGATTTGGGGAGATCTCTTGCAACTACTCAAAACTTGCGTTACATATTTTGTTATTAAAAGTCCCTTGAATATATCCAATACATACTGATACAATGCAGGAAAATTGTGATACTTGCAAAGAAGCCAAGAATAGAACCAAACAGTTGGAAAATAACAATTGTATCAATTGAGCATAAAAGTTAGCCATTTCAATAATGAAGAAAACTAAAGCAGTAGATGCATTAAAAGCATGGAAAAGGTTTACAGAATCAAGGACCATCAGGTCCAAGATAGTCTGTAACCCTGGTGGTTTTTCTTTATGATATTTGGCAATTAGCTTCAATAGACTTGTTGAGGGAATGATGGTAAATACAAATATGGGGAAGTGATGTTGAATTGACATTTTTGACGAGACTACTAAGTTGTATTTATTGGTAGCAACTATGTTTAGTACGTAAGCAGACCTACAGTATATCCAGTTGCTACGGTATCAGCAGAAAAGTCGAGAGATGACGCACATATCACCAAGATGTTCGTGCCTAAAATTGTTCCATATCTGTCAATCCTGCAGAGACTCCATTGCCACCTTCACCGGCTTTTGCGAGGCCGTCCGGCCAGTCCTCGTTTTACCCTTATGTTCGTTTTCGCATTTATAATATCCAATGGAAGTTTTTCTTAGAATATTCTCAATGTTTAGAAAATCAAAAGAAATCTTGAAGGTAGTTAATTTTTATTCAACGTAACAATTATTCAATACCTCACGCAACCTTAACTGCAAATATCCTGGCAGGTTATTCATTATTCAATTATATCAATCTGAGGAGATCTCTTCCAGTTATTCAAAGCTTGCGTGAAATATTCTGATATCTGATGATTCAGTTCCTTGAATACATTCAATACATACTGATACAATGCAGGTAAATTATAGATATAGAGAAATGGAAATAGCACACGCAGAATGAAATGAAATAGAAACCTAAGTATCCACATATCTGGGCCAAAGGTATAGACACCAAAGACCATAAAGCAAGATATTACTACGCAAAATATCTCTCCAAACCAATTGGCAAAACACTTTTGATACCAATTACCTTCATTGTCTGTTGGTAGTTTTGGAGACTTGATCTTCAAAGTGATAAAGGTGAGGAGAAGAATGACGGCTAAAATTTTCTTTCCAGTGCCGTCGGCGTTAAACCTAAGATGAAAGTAATAATTCGTTATCTTATTCATGGTAGATTAAAAGAAATATATAGACATTTGAATATATATGTTACTTACAGTTCTACATCTGATCCAGTCAATGCTTGGGTTAAAGCGTTGGATTCCGGAGGAATTGACAAGTCAAACAAAAATCGGCAAAGACCATATGCCAAAATACCAATTCTTGAATACTTTAAAACTTCTTCATCCAAATTATGTTCCAACAACTCAGCTTTGAAAATCAAGATTCCCTTGACCATTTGTGATACTTGTAAAGAAGCAAAAAATAGAGCCACACAGTTATCAAACAAAAAATATCCCAATTGAGCAATAGGAAACGAGACTTTTCCATAAAATTTGGCCAAATTTTCAATAAAGAAAACTAAAGTAGTAGACGCATTAAAAGTATGAAAAAGGTTTACAGAATCAATGAACATCAAGTCCAAGATAGTCTGTAACCCTGGTGGTTTTTCTTTATGATATTTGGCAATGAGATTCAATAGAAATGTTGAAGGAATTATGGCAAAAACAAATATGAGAAGGTGTAGTGACATTTTTGTCAAGACTACTGACTTCAACTTATTCGTAGCAACTACGTATTCAGAACAAGGGTAGTAGGTACCTGGTACATGCCGTTGCTATACAGGGTGAACCACGGAATTTTTCCTAAACGCGCGAAAAAAAGAAAAGTGCTGCTGTTTGGTAGAAGGAATGATTTAATCTTATTTTTGATAAATTTTCCTAGTAATATACATAATTGACTAGCTTTATTTCAAATTTTTCACCCACGCTCTCAATCACAGCCTCCAGAGGGCTGCTGCTACTTTTGCAGCTTTTTCAAATAAAGGCCGCTGGGAGCAGCAGCCATTCTGAGGTTATGTTGGCCTTGAGGAGATCCTTACTTGAATGACATATAGCCCAGACCTTCCCATTCAAAAAGCATAATGCAGTTGTTGCCTGGGGCTGCTGAAGGCCACTGGTCCTCTAAATTACCCCGAAAAGTGACGAGATTCTGCTGTCTATTACAGTACTATTTAATTGCGCGGAAAGTAAATCTGCCAATTTTTTTCGGTGGGACTCTTGAGACTCAACGATGCGACTTTTCGGCATGGTTTTAAACAAAAAAAAATGTGTTCAAAACATTTGTTTGTTTGTTTTGAAAAAGTTTTAGCGGGTAATTTAAATCAATTAATAGTGATTAGCAGCAGAAAAAGTTAAAGGAAAAATTCCGTGGTTCACCCTGTATGTAGTAGAAAGGAAAAAGTCGAGAGATGACGCACATATCACTAAGATGTTCGTGCCTAAAAGCGTTCCATGTCTGGTAATCGTTAAAAAAGACTCACAATGATTGCTACGTTTGTGATCTGACTCTATTTTTTCACGTTTGCAACCTCAATAATTTTAGGATTTTGGAAGCCCCATTCCCCAGGTCATAGGAATTGGGGAATTGGTTTCGGAGAAACCTAGAGGGACATCCGGATTTGAGTTAAAATTATATTTTCAACTGCATCCTATTTCTCAAGAATTGCCTCCAAAATCAACGTTGTTTTAACGATATCAATTTTTAAGTTCATTGCTATGATTTGCACGATTGTTTTGGCCCTCTTCAACTTTTACTAGGGAAGTCAACTTGAAGATTGTTGTCTTCGCCAAATAATGATTGCAGCGCTTGATATCAACGTGCTCTTGACAACATATTTGGCGCAGTTACGCAAAAATACAATCACCCACACGTTATTTTTTATACATTTTGTTGTGATCCTTAAAGCCAGTAGTTTTTTTAAGAGGTCTGTTCGTATTGGGTACAATTTTTGCGACAATACTAATCCCGTAGGATCCGTTTTCACTTCTTGTTCTTCAGCAGAAATTGATAAGACACGATTTCACGCATTCCTGGAAAATGATATTGGTCGGCACCACTCGGCAGTTGTGCCGAAGATTTTTCATGGTCCAGAAAAGGCAAAGATATTTTTTGGTCATCCTTGAGTTCTTGACCTGTGCGAATCACTAGCAAATGGCATTGAAAAATAAGAAGATGGTGGTGGTCCATCCGCCATTCCTTCCTTCTATTTAGGGTAGCATCCATTTCAAGAAAAGATGGTTATAATTAAAAGTCTGCACGACATGGAAGATGACTCTTTCCAAAAATGGTAATCTGACCTTAAAAAAATATCTGCAGTAGCTCAAATATAAAGCTGCGATTTGCATACAAACCTCGTTCCATTCAATTTTTTTTTTGTGTGTGCGAAAATCCAATTGAATTCAAAACATATAATATTGACTTGCATATCATGGTAATTTATTCTCCTTTTTTTTTGTTCGCTTTTTTTGAATTCTGCAGTTTTTGTAATCAGTGTAATCAAGTGAATCCTAGGCCTGCTCATCTGCTTATAAGTCATTTATGCAAAAAAAATGTATCCAAAGATCTATCCAACTTGTGTGTTCATCAATTTCAATAGCAGGATAAGAAAACAAAGCTTAGGATTCACTTTTAAAATACACTGAAGATATTTATACTTGACATCATAGAAGTACAATGTGTTGTTGTGTAGTAGTAGTGATATAAGGGAAAGAAAAGGCAAAGGCATAATGCTCATAATATTTTTTTTTTTCATCCGCTTTGATAATTTTTTGATCAGCAAAATATTTTTTCATATTAGCATGTAGCGTTTTTGATACGACTTTTGCGATGCATCCCCAAAAAAATCAAAAAAAGATTCTAAATTAAAAATTGAATGTATTTTTTTAGCAGTGGTTTTATAAAAAGTTGGTAACATTTTTGAAAATTTGACCACCCTAAAATGTTTTTGCTGTTTTCAGAAGGAGGAATAGGAATAGAAATTGATGGCACAATTTTTTAATAAATTCTCGGAAGAACAAATTGCAAATTTTTTTCTCATTGAGAAAAAATTATCTTTTTTTTTTTGATACATCGGAGGAGTAGGAATATTCTTTTAGGACATGAAGAATTTAAGGCATTTTTAGAAGAAGTTGTAATCACAGATTGACGAAAAAAGCAACGTTCTAATTGCAATCGAAAAACATATGAAGCGTAATTATTTTTTCTTAGCCAATATGGTTGAAAAATCGGGAAAAAATGCTATGATTTTTTTTTCTAAATAAACGTTGCAATTTTTTGAATAATAAGCAAAGCAAATGAATCTTGGGTGCAAATTCTATTTGGTTTGGCTAATTTGTGTAAGGAGGGCATGTAGCAGAAAAATTCAGCTCAATTGATTTTTTAAGAAATTTTGAAAAAATCAAAGTTTTTCATGTGCCTCATAAAAAATTTTGAAAGAAAAGTCTCTCTCTTTCCTTGAAAAAATAAATCGTTTCAGGTGCGATTTTTTTTTTCTTGAATATTTTTAGGTGCAAATGTGATGAGAAATTTTGACGACGGAAAAATACACAGCCTATTTTGTAATAATTTTGATTTCAATAAGCACTTTTTTTCTGTTTTCGGGGGTTCCAAATATTTTCTTCATTATTCTTTTTTTCTGATATGTGTAAGGCCAGGTTTGAGCAACGAAAAAAATTACTACACATTTTTTCCTTCTTCACATTTTTAATTAAATCACTAGAGCACCGAAAAATCCTTTCAATTTATTTTCTTCTTAGGAGAGACTTTTCTTCTTCAAAGGGGGTAGTAGGTAATGCACTGAATGAATTTGAGTGTAAGGTTTTTTTTTTTTCTTCTTCTAAGCTTGGGCACACTTTAATTCTTCTGATTTTATCTGCTTTTTCTTGGTGTCATCAAACAGCATATTTTTCTTGGGGAAATCAAATTAGGAAAATTGATAATTTTTGGGGGATGATTTTTTTTCAAGACAACACTACACACATCACGATGAATTTTTTTTTCAGAATGCCATCAGATTTTTTAAGGAACAACAAGATGATTTTTTTTTCGACATTTGGAAGCGCCTTATTTTTTTTTTTTTTTGTTGAAGCAATGTAATAACAGCAAAAAATATGGAGTTCAAAAAAGATCTTGATTTTCTTATCATTATCATCATCATCGAGTTTGCTAGCTAGAGGCTTGCAAAATTTGGTGATTATTCTGCCTGCTGCTGGTACTTTGGTGGTTAGTTGACTTTGATAACTTTTTGTTTGAACCGCCACTCGTATCAAAATCGTGAACCAGCTTCTTGATATGTGCCAACTTCTGATGCAGATATTGGAATTCTTCTTGGTCTCTTTTAAATCCACTATTGTTTGCCGTTTGGTATTCTTCCATGATCATTTTCTTCAGGCGCTGAAACGGTGAATGAACATTTCATTAGTACAACGCTAATAAAGTTTAATTTTTTGAAAAATTAGGTCACTTTAAAAATGCTTTTGAAATCTAAAGTCATTCATATTCTGAACGGAGTGAAATGAAAGCGAAATCTGTGCCACTATTGAGCACAAAAAAAGAGGTAAAATCTAGGCCAACTGTTCTTTTCAAAAAAATAATCCAACAGCAGCATTACTATTCATGGTGTGACCCCGTGATTATCAGAGAATCAGCCCCAAATGAGTTGCCAAGGTGAGCAGAATAAAAGAATTTAATCAGTAATCAATTTCCGTGACCTGGAAGCTGCCATGAATCCAATGGTAGTCAATAAAGTCTAAAGTGTTCACTCTGCTGCATTAATTGTGTTGATCATGGGCGTAGCAACTTCAGAATATTTTTTTTTCTCCAAAATTTGGGAAAGATTGAAGGGAAACAAATAATTGAACTTCGTGTGTGGTGCGTTCACGTAATTTGAATTAAAATTTCCTTCAGTTTTACCGAGGAGCAGTCTGCCTAGTCATATTTCCTTGAAGCTGCTTAGACTGGTGGCTACGAAGAGAAGCAGAAGCAAAAAGGTTTTTTTCAAGGATTTTCCTCTGGCGAAAAAGAATTCAGTCTCTTTTTTATCAATAGATTTGCAAATGGTTTTCAAAGACACACACTGGTTTACTACTACTAAAGAAACTTTTAAAATTATTTTTCACAAATGTGAGGAAAAAAGAACAAAAAACGTAAAAAAACAGGATTGGAATATTTTTTCAAACACGTTTAATGTGTTGTATAGACAAAGGAACTATGTACTAAATTCCCATCGAAAGTCTATTATTCATCACGTGTAAAGTTTTTTTGACTAATGTGAAGTTATTACCTGGTGTTCAGGTGTTGTCTCCGGTACTTGTTTCAACTTTCGTTGCAACTTCGTAAATTTCTGTGAGACGCGATGAAGCTGCCCATGTAGGACCATGTATCGGTTGTAATCCTTGTTGAACTCTGCCTTGTAAACCCGGCGTTGTTCACTGCTGCTGATCTTGACAAACTTGGTCTTGAAATCCTGACTAATATTGGTCTTGTTGGAAGAATTAGCAGAAGAAGAAGGTATCATCGTTGAGGAATTGTAATTGCTGTTGCTATTCCCAGTAGCATTGTTGCTGCTTGCTAAAATGGAATTAGCAGCCGGATTCTGATCGGTAGTATAGTTGGTTTTGAGCCATGCATTGGTCTTGCTTTCACCACTTTCGGTTGCCATCGTCATCATAAAAGTATCTCCGTTATTCACTTGAGGACTCTTGCTTGGGCTGCGGCCCATATTCTGCCCGCTCAATGGGCTGAGGCCCGAGTGCGGGCTGATGCCAGGTTGACGCAGGTAATTTGACACTCTTTTTTTCTTGGCCGAAGGTCCGTGGACACTATTAGACACATGCTCCGACTCGTGAATGTCGGAGCAGAGGAAGCTCGCGGAGGAAGCCGATCGTTTGAGGGAGGGTTGCGGCGAGGCGGGGTGTGAGGAAGAAGAGGAGTGACCTGAGGCGGCGGAGCCCGTCGACCCGTCTGACCCGGGTGGGGTCAAGTTTTGGGGCTTGCGCCGTCGGAATGCCTGTCGTTCCTCTTCGCTGTAAAAAGGCCAGTCTTCGGAGACATCGTTCCACATATTCCGTTGTAAGATGTAGGTGTTATCCTTCATCACAGACACCTGTTTGACAATGGGGAAGAGTTCCTTCTTTTCTTTTTCCCTCAGTCCATCTGCAATTAAAATACATAATACGTGAATTTGAAAGATATCATCATCCTCATCATGAAGTTCAAATTTGCAACTCATCAATTTTCAGTAGTTTTTTACAAAGTTGCTTCAAGCATAAAAGTCTACATAATACCATACACCAGTAGCAGTCAATGGCTTTGAAAATAGTGAAAGTTTGCTACTTGTAGTCTTGCGAAGCTGAAGCTTGGGAAAATGCTAGAATCTGCATGTCAAGTGGTATGTCTACTAATCCACATGACGTTTCTTCAGCAGCAGCAGTCAACTCTCAAAAATCTTACCTCGTGCCATCCGATCGAGGAGCTCCGGTTTCTTCAAGGGTCTAACAGCCAGGAGATGAACAACACGTTCTCTGTAATAAACAAACGACGATAAATTAAAGTTGTTGTTTTTGTAAGGAGAAATTTTTAGAAATATTATGTACCTTAACGTGCGCTTCATGATCTCGGGGTTCTGCTTCTTGTGCTTGGAACGGTCCAACATGGGATGGCTCCCGGACAAGAGGCCATGATGTGGAGGCGGGGGTCGGTTGTGAGGATTTTGATTGGTGCTGCCATGACTACTGTGATTGTATCGGTGAAGTGATTCAGGGTTACTCTGTTGCTGCCGGTGGTGATTTGCTGAAGCTGCACTGGCAATCATTTTGTTCCTGCTACTGACAAACTTGTTGGTAGTGACCAGGCCATTGGAAGCTGAATTCCGGTCAATCTGAAGGCGAGCCGTCCGTCTGTCATTGTCCTTCTTTACGTTCGACATCTTCTCACCAAACCTGAAATTACGAAATCATGTTTTTAATATCATCAGTATAGGCATAGCAGCCGGGCGTCAAATTCTAGCAAATTCTAGTTTTTCTTGGAGAATAATCTCGTTTTTATCTTTTGTTTACCTTGTGTATGCATCGTCTGAAGCCTGGACTTGGACCTTATCTTGGATGGGACCGAGGGATTCCAGGGACCTGCAAAACAAAGTTCATTTTCATGATCAATCTGAATCCGTATTTTTTAGGCTTGAGATAGGACAGCATCTAGTAACAAAGGATTCCTTATTCCCAATTCAGGACGTATAGTATAGCGGTAGAAGCTTGGTAAAGGCACATGGAACAGCATCGGAGGGGGGCAGCTAACAGCTTTACATATATATATATACTACAACAACTACACTTTGTTCAGAGCCAGTCTCATTCTTTTTTAAGGCTTGATCCCTTCCGCATGACGCTAGCCGAACGTAGCTGTTCGAGGGATAGCTGCCGCTAACGCTAGCTGTTGCGGTGCCAGTGGTGGTCTTAGTCCTACAAGCTGTTGGAGCCGCCAGGCTAGGCATTTAAGGCAGCAACAACCCCAAAACGAGAATTGCTCTGTGTGATAAGCTGATCATAATAAGACAGCAACAGGTTCTTAGATTCTTGACAAAGATGCTTTTTTGAATGGGCCATGGGCTGCTGCTGGCCATGCACAGTTTGTAATTGTGTGCCTGACAACGAAGCAACGAGCGACGACCTTTTTTAAGGACATAAATCTAATTGTACCTGCTTTGTAGAGCAGGGTCTAACTGTTATCTTAAAATGTACATTACGTAAATCTGCTTTTTATTACAAAATTCGTCGAATCAATACAGTTTATACAATGTGAACAACTACGACAATTTTCTTCGAATTTACGCCGCTTTTGCTAAACAAACTTTGCAACTAGCAAATTTCCAATCAAAAGTCACAAAGTCATGAATCCAAAATGAAGCATTTTCGACGTGTTTATAGCATCTTTTCAATTCACTTTTCAGGGCCCGTAAAGTTTTAAAGCAATAATAGCAGCCTCAGTGGTGCCTGCATGCAACAACAGCAGCAGCAGGCACATAGGCAATAAGAGCGTTCGTCTTTGGCCAAAAGTAGCTCGACTGCACGGGCCGCATGATCGTCGTAAGGTAGTAGAGCTGGGCTTAGAGCGCTGGTTTTTGACAGCGTTTTGTTGATCGACCATGAAGTGGCCTTGGCTTCGTGCGTTGGTACTACCACTACTACTGGGAGCTTAAAATCATACAACTCCTCACTGCCGCCGCTGCTGCTGCTGCTCGTTGCTAGAGCAGCGCTAGGCTCTGGGTTCTAGGCAGCAGCATTTCAGCCAGCGGCCATTTAGGCAACAAAGCAACCACTCCATCTTCTTCCCAAAAATTCTCTAATTCGGTTTTGTTCGAATTGTTTTGTACTGCGGCGGCATCATGAAGTATACGAGACACAATTGATGTGTGCATCTGTTCACAGCAATACAAGTGTGTCAAAATCCTCTTTTTAACATCTCAGGACAATATTGTAAATCAGGCCTTCGAAAGCAAAGCAAAGCAAAGCTTTGAATAAAGCTACATAACTCCCATATTCAATTCTAGAGAGAAATTGTGTTGATGTACTAACACTGTTTGGTCATTATCTAAGACTATGGTTAGGCCATTTCTGGAAGAGTAAAAGGACACTTTATTGAAAATGTCATTGTCTGAGCTGCTGCTATTGCTGCCATTAATGAAGTGACGCAATGGATGCGGGAGTTGGCTCTTGTACCATTGCTACCTCTGCTTGGCTTTGGACCTTGGCATTTGGACGACATCGCATCAGCAAAGCAGCAGCTCTAAAAACCTGTTTCTCAGATATGAACGCTGCTTCTATATATTCTACTGCATACAGCAGAGTTGCACTAGGTTTTCCCCTTCTTCGCGGACATCATCATCTTGGTAATTTCAGCATGGTCTCCACCTACGGCGAACGCAAACTCTTGCTTGGCCATTCTTCGTGGAAAACCTAACAGCGCAAAAAGGGGCTTCTCTACCTGTGATGCGACGATGTACCTATTTGTACTGCATGTACCTGTAGTTACACACTTCACAATGGTTTGATTATTCAAAAAAACTCTATTCTACATTTGAATTTTTGCAAATTTGGGACAATCTGTGAACGTTTTCGTGCAATGTGCAGAACGTTTAGATAATCGAAGAAACGTTGAAGTCGTTGGTGTGATCATTGTAACGAGGGTCAAAAAAAGTTTTTCTTAGCTTGTCGACTCAGTCCTCAAATATGCGCTCCGGAGTTCTACTATAGCGCGTCGTCGTGCGATACTACGGTACAACATGCACTTTTCAAGTTACAAATGCATTGCTTTTACTCTCTATGTCTACACCTAACAAACTATCTTATGTAAGCTAAAAGAAGATCAGATCGGGTTTTTTGCCTCGGGCTACATTGGTACTCGTCATACTGTGGCCCAAAATGTCTCATTCTTCATACTTCAAATGTGAACGAAGCCAGCAAAGTTTCAAAACATTTATGCCACCTAACGATTATTTGGATTTAAAAACATGAAAATGAGACATGTTTTGGGACTTTCCCACATACACTATTGTATGTTGTGATGCGAACTCTTTCCAGAAGTTTCCAGACTAATGCTTACCCCGGTCTTGTGGTTTGCAGGCACTCGAAGCTCCCTTGAGGCCCATTTTCGGCCATCGGTTTGAGGCTAAAATTGAATTTCTGAAATTTGCCACTACCATTTCCATCTTCATCCGGCAGTGGGACGGTGAAGTGCTGCAAAAATAAAAAAATAGATATTATTATAACGATAATGAATCAATTTTGACAGGAAACCATAAAATTCTATAACAGTGACATGACAATTTTTGCGCAAAAATTAATTAAATCGTGATTGCAAGCTCCTGATTGAATGTCTTCTTTTAATTGTTCAATTTAAATATCATTTCATTCAACTTTTGTCTCGACTTTAAAGCTTAGTGTACGACCGAACATTCGGTACTAAAGATACTTTACATAAATAAAACAAAAAATTCTTTAGTGACTGACTCATGATTTGAGAAATACTGGACATTGGCCAAAAAAGTTCAGTCCGATTGGTATTTGACAGATTTGCCTTTGAAGCATAGAAGCAGGAGTCGTCGTAGCCTGTGCTTTGAAAACTCAGCTAGAGCTGCATTTATCTAGCCTTGACTAGAATGCCATCAGGCTAGGCTAGATGGGCCCCATTATGCAGATACCTACAGAACTCCTCTTTGGTCAAGAAAAAAGAGATTGGATCATCTACAGAGTATCCCAGAAAATCCTGGATAAGGTACTGAGCAATATGACAAAGGTCTTATCAGTTTGGTGAGGTGGGGTTCCAGTGAACCCGTTATAATTGAAATTCACCAAACTAAGTAAGTTGGTAAATTACCTTATGCAAAACTTGCTTGGACACCCTGTATTTCTAGCCGCAACTCTACTACTCTAGCAGATGACCCTCACTTTTTTACAGATTTTCGTGGGGCGATGAAAGTTTTCAACTCTTATTACGACAGAGCCAATGGTTAAAAGACAAAAAGAAGTCTGTCAATCTCTTTTTTTGGAACTGCATTGTGGACGAAAATTGTCTGAAAACATTTCATTCAGGACCAATTTGTTTTCATAAAAGACAAACATTGATAAAAATTCAAGCGTTATTTGATACATACACGAATTTGAATACTCTATCTTACAAAAAAAACAATCCACCAAATCTTGAAAATTCGACAAGTAAAATGATACTTTTTCTTCTTCGTAACTTGAACTTTTGATATTTTTGATTTCCTAACTTTTGAGACTATGCGAAGACTTCAGCAAGAGGACAACCGGCGGTGCAGTACTATAAGTATAAGAGTCAATAGCAGTGAAATCTGACCAAAAGCAAAGTTCTTAGTCAACAGCTGCTGTGCCTCCTTTTTCTAAGCAGGAAAAACTTTTTTTCTGCACAATTTGCACATTTTGCTTGACTTCTTTCAATAGTCACAGAAGTAGCAGCGCACTCACACGTGGTCCCCTATCAAAATAGACACATTGAAATCCTTGAAAAAAAATATCTAAATTCAATTGGGACTGAAAAAGTCCATGCACGCACTCATTTCCTCCCACAAACAATATAAAAAGTTGGCTTATGAATCCATTTTTTCGCCGATTTCGATTCTTCAAAATCAAGCTTGCTTCGCTCGCAATTATGCAAATTGACAAAATAATTTTGGTGATTTTTCAAACCGTTTCTGATTTTACAGTTTGGCTGATGATGTTTTTGTTTAAATAGAGCGGGATTTTTTAAATGTTATGTGACCCAGGTAAAGCGGGAAATAATCCGTAACAACGGTCGTTGTACTCGCCGTTGGTAAGTGGGGAGGGCAACGAGTACTATGTACTACTGCAGAGGAAATTCAATGTTGTTTTGCAAAGCGCGGGAAGATATGGCCTCAGAAAGAAGAGAGAGACCACGCGGGAAAGCTGGAGAAGCTCCTAAGTTCATCAACGTCCATCTGCACAGCTGGCTTCAACAATGAATGACTTTTTCCCTCGCTTCTCGCAAGCTTTGCCGCTCGATAAAAGGCGCCTTTTTAAAAAGCATTCATCCTATGTAAAATTTTTAAAGAGCGAATCTTTTGTTATTGGGTTTTAACAGATTCAGCGATTTCACCGATCTTACAGTTTGGACACCCTGTATTATAAAGCTTTGGAGACAATATACAATTTCTTGGCGAATGACGAGATCCAATATTTTTATAAAAGTGAAATCTAAATTACTGATGTTTGACGATTGACGGGGGCAATAATCTGGAGAAACAGTGGTAAAATTGCAAGGTAATCCTAAGTAACTATGAACATGCATGATCTTCCTACTTTAAAGTCCATTTCTAAAATGACTTTTCACATCAGAGTTCACAGAATTTTTGCTGAGTAAAAGCAAAGAAATCAGCTACGTAAAAAAATCGATGCTTTGAGTACATACACTAGAGAAGCCATTGAAGTAATCAACCGTAGTACCATATGGACTACTATGTAATAGCATCTGCCATAATAAAGCCCAAAATAGAAACTTTGAAAAACTGGAGTAGTGAAACTTGAATGAAATGAATGAATGGGTTTTCTCCGCTGCGGAGCAGTGCTCTGCTCAGACTTCCTGGCTAACATTGAATAGATGAACCCAACTAATTGGGAATGACCTTCAAGATCGGTAGAAGTGCTGGCTGTGCTGTGCCATGCTTCCAGCTTTAAAGCTGGTTGCAACTCGACCCTGAGACACCAGTACTACTACTACTACTACTACCGCTTCGACTATTCGCTCGCCACTACAGGGATGATATCAAAAGTGGTACTACTGGTCTAGTGGGGGCAACATGCATTTTCCATGCTCCTGTCCTGCATGCGGAATCCATGCCAAAACCTTCACTTCAGGACATTGACATTTATCCTAAATCCAAAAATGATGATCAACCAGATCAAGTTCCAACAGATTAGTTAGGCAAAATATGAAGTGTTCTCATCAGCAGAATGAAAAAAAGGTCAGTTTGTTTCTAAGTGGGCAGTATTATTTTCTGTGAAGCACCACGAATTGAGTAGCACAACTCATGAAGGAGCAGTCCTGCTGCTGCTGATATATGTTGTGTGCTCGAATCTTAAGAGTAGTCCAGGGCCTCCTATCTCACGTAGGAAGTCAAGGAAATGTAAAGTTCTATGCGTGTGTAGGATTGTTGCTCCTTCAGCTTCCAAATTTGACTGTCTTGCCAATCTTTGAAATCAAAAATAATACGTTACACTGGGTGCCCAAGCAAGTTTAGGAAATAATCTCAAAAGTCAACCTCTGGAAAATTAGGTGGAACCTACTTTCGGAGCTTTGAAAGCAAAGCGAAACTTACTTAACAGTCTGTCTCTGTATAGAACACATATTGAAGAATTGGTCTGAAAAAATTAATACTTGTTTTAAGCTAAAAACGTGGCAGTTATCAAAGTAAGCTTACAAACAAGTTTTTCACTATAGCTCAAAAGAACGTATTACGCTGTTGCACTTCAGCTACAAAGAAAGGCCAAGTAGCGGAGCTACGTGGCCTCTTTGGCCTCTTGAATGAATGGTTTTTGAGCGTCAGCTACTATACTTAGTGGTGAAAGAGGAAAGCCCTTTAGCGTTCCATATGTTTCAGAAAGGACTAGAGCCCACCAAGCTTCTAACTACGTAGACACCTAGATGACGTCAAAGTCATACTAAGTCCTGCATTACAAATTTACAAATGACGCAAGAGAGAGAAAGAGACTGATTTTTCTTATCAGAAATTAGTGTTTGCTAAGCGAGTTGTGGCCTCTTTTTTCTTAGCAATGATACACTTTTATGGCCTCTGTCCTTTAGCCTTAGACTGACAAAGAAAGTCACAGAATAGAACGTGGCCTTCTTAGATAGCTTTCTATTGAAATGTCACTGCCTTTTTTTTGAGTACATTCAAAAATTCCTTACCCCGGCATTGTTGGTGAATTGGATGGTAGGTTTACAGCCATTTCTCTGATGATATTGACTCTGCAAAATAAACAATTAAAACAGCCTGAAATTTGCGAGGGGCCAGACAAGCCCGAGCGTAGCGATAGATAGTCGCTACCCTCGGGCTCAACTGACTGCTTTCAAATTAGGAAGGTTTTGTGATAGTCTTACCTTGGAATGGAGTTTAGCCTGGTTCTGGATGTAATTGCTGAGAGCCTCGAAAGAGGAGTCGGTGAGTTTGACAAAGACGAGTTGTTTGTTATCGGACGCATTAGTGAGGCCTAGTTTTTTGTGTCCCTGAGTCGCCAAAACGGCCATAGCAACACTCACTTAATTTCAAAGTTAATTGCCAATACCTTCGAGAGTTAATTAAAGTGTTAATCTCGAAGATTTTTTGAGTGTAGTCAAGATTGGTTTTTCCTCGGGTTTTAATCAGACGGGGGGGCGGGAGTTTTTGATTGATTTTCGGCAGGTTTTTTCGCGTTCAAAAATGATGTTTGATTTTTTTGATTCTTTAGTTTTGTTCAAAACTGCGATAATCACACTCTCCGTCGCCGAGGATGCACAGCCACTGAGCTGAGGGATCCAGAAATATGAACAGCGGACAGCTGCTAGAGCAAGCCTGAGTTAGACTACAGCGCTACCTAGCACCGCAGAAAACAGCTGCTAAAATCGGCCCAAGTCAGCCCCTCTGTCAGTCTGCGGGTGTCGGGCTGAGACAATTCTTCGCCAGAATTCCGCCCGGCTCGCCATCAGGCAAATACTGAGCAAAACGACAAAGGCCGAGTCGCGCCAGCTTTGGATCCCGGATCGGCGGCGGTTTTTTAAAAGAAAAAGGTTATTCAACACTTTCTTTTGTGCAAAAATTCAATTTTATAATCGTTGAAATTAGTTTTGCGAAAAAAAATGGGGAAAACGTTGGAAAAATGTTTTGTTTTTGGTGGGAAAACGTTCTTCTCAGTTTTCTTTCCCAGAATTTTTGGGAGAGGACGGCATGGGTCACCTGGGCCTTCTACTCAGCTATATACTGACACGTGCCGGGTTTGGGTTTTGGAGCGTTCGGCCGCCGTTCTTCGCAGCTGTTGCATGTCCATGGGCTACATTGGCTCTTTGCTGGCATTACTCCGAAAGAGATCATTGAAGAAGAGGATAAAATCCTTCCAAGAATTTGATCCTTTGATTGTCTGTTTAAAATCCGTCAAAAATTCCACCAAATTCTTTGCTAAGAAAGTGCTCCGTAAAATACCGCCAAATTATTTGGGCATAAATCTGAAATGGAACAGTATTTCATTTTCTGGTGTAACATTGACTCATTTTCAGATGTCATGTCAGGATGTTCTAGAAAAAGCCGGATTGAATGATAACTGCCACGCTGTACATTCCTAAATGTCCTAAAACTCCTATAAAATGAAAATCTGTTTCATATTTTGTAACTTCTGTTTATGATTAGGTGAACCGCCGCGGCAATAAACAGCAGCTTTGGATAGCAATTTTTTTAAAGAACCAAAACAGACCATCATCCCCGCCAGCAGTCAATGATCTTATCGTAGTAGCAATAGCACACTCAATATCGGACAAAGAATAATTTGGACAGCGTTGCCAGTGATCCTGTGACATTTGTGTCTAGCCCGCTGCCGCGGGCTCAATGGCCAGGGAGGCAGAGACGACGTTCACGTATTCGTGTGCCGCTGTTGTTCCTCCTGAGCCGTGGCATAGGATGGCATAGGGCAGCGAACGAATCTAACATGTTGAGCCAAAGAATATACTGTTATTTTTTCAGCGATGATGTGGTGTGGTGCTCTTTGTCTACTACCGTAGTTTTTTAGACCTGGACACATCACATTAAAACGCATAGCGATTAAAAAGACCTTAAAAAGTCTCGATTTGCCATTTATGATTATGCGCGAGCAAAGAGATAAATTATTTTTGGAAATCAAAACAAAATTCGTCAAATTGATGAGATAGCAATCACGGTGACCACCTTGCAATTTTCCGCGATCAAAACAACTTTGAAGAAAGAACATCGTAGAGACAACTTTGTTGTCTGGATATTTAAACGGGCATCAATTATTTATCTCGGTTTTTTTGTAGTGAACTAACAAATATTTCAGTTCTTTGCACTGATTGAATTTTGGGGGAGATTATTCGAGGTCCATATCCTGGAAACTTGAGCCACCTCCTCCTCCTTCGCTACTGGCTTGATCAGGTTGTTGCTGCGAACCCGACGAAGATGGTGCTGAAGTTGAAGTTGAGGATGAAGTAGTTGATGGTCCAGCTGATGATGATGAGCTAGAAGTTGCATTTGAGGTACTTCTAGTTGTTGAGGAGGAGGCTGTAGAAGGTGGCGCCGTTTGGTTAGGAGGGATCCTGAAATAAAAGATTTTTTTTAGTATTCATAAAAGATTGCAATGATGATCAATGTTCATTTCCTTCTGCTTCTATCTTCTGATTCATTCTTAGCTAGATGATTGGACGATTCGATTTCTAGTTCTAAAAATGTAATCTTCTTTCCAGTGTCCTGTAACTTGAGCTTTTTTGTTAGTCTAAAAATACTCATTACATGTCAATTCGCTAGTGTATTTGTAGCTTACGATTATTTTACATTTGTTCTATTATTGGCCTCGAGGGCCTCAAAAACACTTGAAAGGAGGCTGAAAAGCTGTACTGTAATAACAGTGAAGCCTCAACAAGTGTTTTATTTAGTTCAAATATACTCCAAGCAGTATACTAGTTAGTTAGTATGTAAAGTAATTTGGAATAATGATTTTGCTGTTTGTTCAAAAAGTGTCTACTACTGCTCTCAATTCTTCATGAAGTGCAACCTCAGCAGATTGAAGCAAGAACAGCGCCGATTTGACATTTAGTAGAGCCAGCAAAAGACTAATCCTTCAAACCAATGCGAGATAGAGTTAAAGTTAGGGTCAAAAACTGCATTTTGAGACTTTTAGAGAATCACAAACTCATCTTCCGTCCCAGACGACATTACATTACAAGTCAGATAGTGTCTGAAAGTGCCGACAATAACATGTGTTTTATATCTGCAATTGTACATTTAAAGCACAAAAATTCAAAAATATTTGATATGACAATAAACGTAGTTGGCATAGCTCACAGGAAAATTTGTGAAAGTGAGACTTTTTTGAGTGATGTTCCCTATATCTTCATTGACTGTTATTGCTGATTGGATTAGGTCACTTGTTAACGTCATTGCATGACGTTAATCATCAGAAGTCAGAAGAAGAACAGAAAGAATCTTATAAAAAAAGTCAATATTGGAATTGACCAAAAAACCTTGAGTTTCTCTTCTTCTTCTTCTTCTTTTTTGTTACTTGCGGCAGCAGCAAGTAAATTTGACCCTGAATAAGTGCATAAAATTCAATCCTTCGATAGGGTACAAAATCTGCTAACTCACTCTGACAGCGCGTAACTGACATTCGATTTTGCTTTTTGATATAGTGTTGGAAAATTGCCAATAAAGCATTCTCATTTACTGTTGAAAATCACCCAAAATGTCTTTAGATCGATACCTGATTACGTACTTTGCTGGGCATGGGCACGAAAATTATGGAACTTTGGTTTGTTCACAACAATTATGAAAATGAGACTTTTTATAACATCTTCAAACACTGCAAATGTCAGATTTTATCTGATTTTTAGCTACCGTGGTTACTATACTACTTGTAAGTACTGCAAATAAAGCATCTGCTGTAAGCTCCTCCTGCGGTGTTAAAAGGTAGTCGTTTTGCTATATTTGAATGCGGCCTTAGGCAAAGTTCACATGAGATAAAGTAGGTAGTTAGAGCTTGCCGAGGAGCACTTTGCAATTTAGTTCAGACAATAATTCCAAAATCATTCTTTAAAAAAGAATGTTTTAAACAAAAGTGCCCAAAGTGCCAAAAGGTCTTGGTCTAAAAATTGTGTAGGCGAGGTTGTAAACCAAACCAACAAAAAAAAAAAAATAGACCGTTTCAGAGTGACCTGACAATCCATGATGAAAATATCCGTCCTAAAATCTCTGTTAATGACTAGTTTTTCAGGTTTCAAATAAACCTACAGGATCTCATAAGTATTCTCTACAAAAATAGAAATCAATACAAAATTATGATGTGAAAATTGCTTGACCATTTTAAAGAAACATTGCATTTTTAGTTTTTACTAAATGTTTGGACTGGACTTCTAATGTGATTTTTTTGTAGATGTTTTCCTTGGCATTAGATACCTTACATTTTTTTGTGAATGAAAACTTGTGGATAATGTGATTTGTAACGGAAAGAGGCTCCTCAAAACTTGAATGTATGTTGAGTATTATTGTTATGTAATTTCTACGATAAAAACCCAGGTACTGTAGGTCTTTTTGAAAGGTTACCACTTACCAGCATATTTTGCAGTCTGGGAGCAAAATTAATCTGACTTAAGTGCCTAAAAGAGCCTCCCAGAACTAGAATTTCTACCATAAAACGAATAAAAACAATCTTTTTGAAAGGTTACTTAGAATACCATCCTATTTTGCAGTTTTGCAGCAGACGTAGTAAATCGGCGCAAACTTTCTGTCAAAATCCATGCGGCATAAGTATTATGGAGTGGGTTCTGCTCTAATAACTTTCTAAGTGACATACTAGTTAGTCGTTAGCCTTTAAAAAAACCATGGTTGGTTAAACTCTATCAAACACACAGCATCCCGAGATTATTAAGATTATTAATAAAGCAAAATTACCCAAAGAAGGAATTTGTGAACACAGATATCGAGCGTCCTAAGGCTTCCATCAACTGGTCCGGGTTTTGTTGGCCTCGCTGGCCACGTTGATCTCCAGATGTAGTACCAGTCAAGGATGAAGCCGGAGAAGGGCCGGAACTTACCCCTGAGCTAGTTTCTTCAGAGTGACTAGTACTTCCAGCTACTTCAGTTTTGGCTGACTGTTCAGGATTGACTTCTTGTTCTTTTCGGCAGACCGGACACGTATTATGGAGTTCCAACCAAGGAATAATACAGGCCTCATGAAAAATGTGCTCACATCTTAGTTGACGGACATCTTCATCCAACTTGAAGTCATCCCAACACACCGAACATTGTTGTTTAGCATCTGGAATAAATGCCATAATAAAATCATTGAGAAATGAACACACAAACAAAACATTTACCGATATGTGATTGTGTGACTTTGATGGTCGGTACTTTCTGGATTTCATCTGTTGACATAGGTGGTGGACCAGTACCGTCCATTTGGTTAAGCAATTGAGTAACTATTGCGTCTAGGCCTCCGCGACCCCAAGCGTAATCTCCGGGGTTACCGTATAATGGCATGGAAAAGGGGACCCCCGCACCACCTGAACCACCTCCGCCACCACCGGCTACCTATAAAAATTGAAAGTTTTCGTCACATATGAAATAGTAGTAGTCAGTCTGCTAGCCCGCAAAAAGAGAAAATTGCGCTGAAAAATTGTGCAATTTGGCTTCCATTTCAAAGGTAGGCAATTTTGAGTAATGTTGTAGGGTATGCACTTTATTTCAGTTTGTTTATTTTTCAAAAGTAAAGATCTTCAAAGACCAAAGTTTATCAGACATGACTCATTGGGTTCTCTATCTCTACACATTCTACAATCGACACATCCGTCAGTGGAACTAGTGTATCGTTGCAAAAAATTTGCAAATGCATGCATTAAAATCAGGTGTTGAAATTGTGATTTATAGATAGAGCTGACAGAGCGAGATAGACAAAATAGGAAAGTTTTCCTTTTCATTCTAAATTGCAATAAACCGACAAAGATTGCTGTCATGGCTGTCATCTGTCTATCGCTATCATTAGAATAAGGTAATTTTAGTTGCCAATGTTTGGAAATAATTCGAAACAACATTAGAAATCACGAGCTATTTTTACAGATTTTGTGGAGGTTGGAACAAGAAATTTCATCAGAGGTGACCTATAAGTAAGTAATGTTTGACGTGTTCGACACTTGGTATTTACACGAGATTTTTCTGGAGGAAAATTGAATCCGAATCACCAACACAAAAATTATTTCGTCAAATCAAACCTTGTCATTTGTATTTTCACAACTTTGTTTTCAAATGATGAAGGGTTTAGGATCATCAAATAAACGCTAAATACCCTGCGCGCGCGAAGACTCAATTATCATTTACAAATCAACGGTGCAAAATGCATGTAATGGCGCGTTGCAATTGGTTATTTTTTTTAAAAAGGAAGTAAAATAAAATCCAAAAAGAGACAAAAATTCAATTCATAAAACATCTTACTTGAAATAAACCGGGAAATCCTCGCCCATTGCCTGCGGTAGCAATGTGGATAGATCCAGGCGGTAAGTCAGCAAAAGGTGTACCGCGACCTCCGGCCATCGTCGCACCACCTGCAAAATAAAATAAACCTCGTAAAATAAAGTACAGCCGAATTTGTTAGGACACCCAGTGATAATTACCGATCAAATTTGCGATGAGGGATTGAATAAATTGATCACTGATTGGCCCATTTTGCCCCATATGAACACGAGTTCTTCGATGATGTCGAGGACGCCGGCCTCCGCTTGTGTTACTGGCACCACTGGAGGCTGCGGAAGCTGTGTCTTCGTCCCAATCTTCCAGGCCTTCGGCGAGGCCCTAAAAATGCATTCATTTTCACATTAAAGTTGGCAAGGCACGTTGGGTACTTAACAGTCATTTTTTAAATTGATTAGTAGGTTCTATCTAATCTTCAAATAAACCCGAGAAATCCGAGAAATGAATTTTTGAGATGTTTGAGCAGTTTTATCACACTTTAAATTGCGATAAAACTGTCAAATTATTTTCTCAAACAGCTCAAAAACTCATTTTCCGAGTTTATTTGAAGATTAAATCTTAGCTACGCTACCTAATCGGAATTTCTGTCCGAGTGTAAGATAACGAGAATACGGAGAATACGTAATGGAATAGGAAAAATGCATTTATGACCTAACGACTAACGATTCTAAGTATTGCGTAAAATGATACATTTTCACTTATTTTCCCTGTTTATTACTAGATATTTGCTATTTGAAGTTCTTTGTTGTACACTAAATATTTAAAATCAAATACAGACTCAGTCTTTACTCTTTATAACTAATTTCACGATTTCCCGGAATTCCCAATCGATTATTTGATAAAGTTAAAAATCCAATTTCTGATTTTAAGTGATCATTCTAATCTCTAATCTATTTCTGACGAGCCGAAGCGTATTTGTTCAACATAGCTTTGGGAATATTTAAAAATGATTCAATATTTCGAATCTCAAAAATCATCATTTTAAAACAGAAGATATTGATTTCTGTATTTTGATTTGATATTTTAAAAAACTAAAGAGTCTGAAAAACTTCTCAGAGAATAATTTCGTCAGACGTTTAGCAAACATAGCCTTGTCTTTTAAAAATAAGTTTTCTTTTTAGTTTCTACTTTGTACTCGACTAACATAAGTTTTCGGTGTTCTCGTGATCGTATGTTCTGGAATAAGGAGTTTTTCAGCTAGTAAAAAAATACTAAAAGTGACACAGAACTTTACACCACCAAAAAGGTATTACATAGGTAAACGTCCTTGATGTTAACCAGGTTTTTGTAATTGTACTGCGCAGCCTTATCCTTATCTTGGACATGTCAAGACAGTAAAGGGTTTACCTCAACAGTATCAGCAAAGGCAGCTTCCAAACCTCCCCAAGATTGATCATCTGATTGGGAACTGGGAGAATCTTCACGAATGGTCACATCTTCAACGAATCCTGACCCACAGCTCATGCATGTAAAATTCTAAAAGATTAAAGAGTTTAAAAAGAAATCCGGCTTTTTCAAATGCAAGTGTCATAATACCTCAATGTGCTCGACATTGGGAAAGGTTCGTCTTTGACATTCATGACAGTAAAACACTCGCTGTAGAGCACCTCCACTTGCTTCGGCATTGGATCCGGATTCACCTCCAGACTCCATAACATTGATTTTCTGAACTTTTTTTATGAAAGCTCTCTCTTCTTTTTGATGTTTGGCAAATGTATACTTTTTTGTAGAGACAGTCTCAGTTTCATGTAAAAATCATAATCTCATGAAATATGAAATTGGTATTTTAATCTTAAAAGGATTACTCTGAAAATATTCTATAAATTTGAATTCAATGCTAAAAACCTACAAAATTAATAAAAGAAATTTTGACATCGATAAAAGTTGTAAAATGGAAATGGATCAACAATTTCACTTTCTTCATTATTTAATGATTATTTTTTTCTGTCAAAAACTTGTTTTAGTTCTCAAACATTTTTTTCAAAATTGAATTCATTTTACATGATTACAGCAAATTCTAATTTAAGAAATGAATATCTGAAAAAAATATTGCACTTTTTTTCCATTTGTACGCCTTGGATTTTGCGAACGGGTTTATCACTTTCAGCACCAATCAGCCTTAGCAGGCAGCAGGGCTCAGCAGACGACGCAATTTTAGCTAAGAAACCAGCTGGCTCACTGTACTAACGCTCTTCTCAGCAATCAAAACAAAGAAGTCAGATTGTCAAGTTCTACTTCGAACAGTTCTACGAAGAAGAAGTCGTGATTTAGTTTTCTAATTGAATTTTTTTTGTCAAATTGCATGGTCATCACAGCTAAGGCAGTAGCGACGCTAAGCATTTTCACGAGATTTTTGGCAAAGCGGCGCTCGCCCTCAATCTTTAGCTGTTGACCTTGGACACCATCGAATCTCCCTCAACCATCAGCGTTTCACTTAGTTGACCAAGGATAATCCAAGAGTCATAGTCTGGATTTCCGGCTGCGCTCTCATGTCGGCCTCAGACTATACCACGGCCTCCAAAATGGCCTCTTCTACTTTTGGAGGAGGTCCAAACAGGCCAGTGTTTGTATTCCCTGGCAACTTGGATTTTTACTTAGAAGACCAAACAACGCATAAACGTGTCCTGACCTTGTATAATCCCTATGACTCTGACATTATTTTCAAAGGTGAAAAATTGAATATAATAGTTTCTTTGGCTCTTGAATTATTTGACATTTTTCTTATAGTTTTATGCAATAATCCCAAGAAATACGCTGTGGTGGAACCTGAAGGCCGAATAGCCGCCCAAAAATGCATCGATATAGTTGTTCGACACGTGGCCGTTTCTCCTTCAGCAGTACAGCAAACGGATAAATTTCGTATCCAAATCTTTGAAGACAATAGTCCTGGAGAAGTGGTGGGCAAACGTGATGTTTTAGCAACGCTTCATCCAGGTGTGTATCCTCAAGGTAAATCATTAATGCTTGAAGACACCAAAAAAAGTTTCTTTTTAAAAAGCTTGGCGAAGAAACAAAGAACTTTATTTGCATAATTTATGACGTGAAAATCTGTAAAATTGAGGTTACCAATTGACAGTTGGATTTTTGTTTCACAGGTGTTCCTGATCCTTCGGATTCTAGACACTCGGCTTCATTACCTCACCATCGTGCAAATGCCGCTGCATTGATGGCTCCTCATGGGTCTTCTAATGAAACTGGAAACTATGCCAACACACTCAACGAACATTCAAGTATAGGTAAGTTTCGACTTTTCAATCATAAGTTAAACATTAAGTCTGTCATTTCTTTTTTAGCTTATGGACAACATCCCAATTTGATCGCCTGTTTTGCCGCTATTGTTTGCATTATTGCTTTATTTTTGCCAACTGAAGGAGAATCCAACAATGTGATGCTCAAGGATTATCCATATCTGCACCTGACAGTTAATCAAAAATTGGTTTTCGCTTATGTCTTAGGATTGGTGACGATGGCAATTTTGCGGACCACGTGATCACTGCATTTTTCATTCCCTTTCCCTCTTTCTTTGTATGCCTCCTCACCAAGAGCTTCTAGTCAACATTGTGCCGCGCATCTAAAAAAAGAAAACTTTACATTTGTACTGAATTATTTTTACTGTCTACTGTGATGGTTTGATACAGAGCTTCAATAAACTCTAAGATATAATGATCGAGAATTTGTCAATATTCATTGCTTATTGCTGCCTGTGACTTTTGAATTGAAAGAATGATTATTGGAAAATCAAATTTCGCGCCTTTTTCTTTTGTTTTGATATTTTCAGTCTCAGTGGTCAGTAAAGCGCAGTTCTGTTCCTCTTCCGGTTTAGTGGATTCAAAAACACTTGACTTTACCAAAATGGAGAAAATTATGACTACTCCGGGACTGTTTTTGATTCGTGATAATCCGAATCGAGATGGCCGCATGGCGAAAGGGGTCTGAGGTCTCGACTGACTACTGAGAGATTCGCGGTATTTTTAACTGTTGAGTATCGCACTCGCACTGCGCACATGACTTGTTGCTGCGGAAGAGCAAAGCTGAGCTGGTACAGGGCCGGCCTAGGAAAGTGAGCGTAGGCTGCTGCGGCAAGCGCGGTAGCAATACAAATGAATAAATTTTAGGCTTGCAATCAAATGCATTTTAAAAAAATTACTAAAATTGAAAAAAAAATTCTAGTTTAGAGTTGAACAAAAATTGTCGTAGATAAAAAGAAATTACTGGGACAATCTCAAAGTTTTAAAATTGGAAAACTTTTTAGCTTGAAATTCAAATTTCTTACGGAATAGATTCATATTTCGAACTGTTCTATTTACATCAAAAAGTTCGGAAATTTTCTTCCTCTTTCGGTTTAGTGGATTCAAAAACACTTATTTTACCAAAATGGAGAAAATTATGACTAATCCGGGACTGTTTTCGATTCGTGATAACATATTCGGTCACCTCACCTACGAAGATTTGGAAATTTGCTGCAAAGTTTCGGACTCTTGGAATGAGTCTTTGAACAAGAATAGTTCTTTGAAAAAACAATCTCTGATCAAATATTTACTTGAAGTTGGCGGAAAACTTGTGCCAGAGACCATGAGTACAATTGGAAAAAAGTACTTGGAAGTCATTCCTGGATGGAACAAGGGTGTCAAGAAAATTGGAAGCAATGCAAGCCTTGATGACCTAAAAGAAATTAAAGAATCACTTTGGAAGTATGATCATGGACTTGATCCTGACCAGTTCTATAGTGATAATCCAGTTTTTTGGGCTGCAAGCAAGGGTGATTTGACGCTTATGAAATTCTTTCTTGAGACTTCTTTTGACATGAATACTCAAGATGGTGATGGCTTTACTATTTTTATCGAAGCTTGTTACTCTTCTAAGAGTTATGAAATGGTGCAATTAATAATTCGTTCTTCGAAAGATCATGGAATTGACTTGAATTTGCGAGAAGATTTTGGACGGTCAGCTTTTGATGTTGCTTGCAAAAATGCTCCACTTGAATTTCCAAAGTTGATTTTTGAAAATTACGAAGAATTTGGGATTGACATCATGCATGAAGACGAATGGGGTGAAACTGCACTTGACATGCTCAAATTTCGACTAAATGTGCGACTTGAGTATGAAATTGAAGAGGATTTCGAAGAGTGGGCAGAGTGGGAAGAATTCATAATGATCCTTGAGGAAGAATATGCAAAAATTGACTCATTGGAACCTGCAGCTTAAAAAACTCCAAAAGAATAAATCTAGTAAGATCTGGAATTTTTAACAATTTAAATAAAAAGTTACTCGCAAAAACGGCTATTTTTGACAAAACGCTGGCGGTTTGGGAACTTTCGGACCTGGTCACACTGAATTTACACATCCGGATCCTTGTTTTGACTCTTCTTACCAACGCAACCTAATAATAATATGGCATCAGAAAAACGATTAGGTAACAGTAGACGACCCTTGAAGCTTAGTCCCGAGCTCGCCGACATCGTTGGAAGGGAGGTGGCCAGCCGCCAAAACATCATTTCACGAGTGAAGAGATACGTTAAAGCGAACAACCTCCAAGATCCTGAGAACAAGCAGTTCTTCATCCCCGACAAGAAGCTGGCCAAGGTTTTCGGCACTCTTAGTGTCAAGACTTTAAATATTCGGCTTTACATCGGCGATGACGTTACCATTATTGACCCAGAAGAATCGGCAGAAAAAACCGGCAGTTTTAATTGACACGAAAGATAATAAATGGAACAAGCATTGTATCTGAAGCAACATGGTTTTTTAATCGTGGTCTTAGATCTGAATAGAATTTTCAAAGTTGTTCAATTAGATTTTAATTTTTCTACATTTTTAGCAATCTCTTCCATCCCTTCTTGGATTACTTTTTCTTGTTCTTCAACCCTCGTATCATAGATTGCTGGATGAAGGACTGAAAAGTGATAGGCTTTTGGTGCGGTCATAACTCCATTAGGCAAAACATAGGCTTGAACTCTTGTAATAAACCCGGATTTGTCCTTTCTTCTGGGCGCATTCGTATTCAATGCGTCCAAAATCACCGTTAAATTCTCATTCATATCTTCCACTGACATGTTTAATCTACCAATTGTTGCGGTGCAAAAACCATAATCCGGTTCGTCTTTGATACCAGCACTTGGAGCAACTTTTTTCACGTTGACGTACATTCCTTTGGCGAAGGTTTGGATCATCCGGACCATGTCAACACCAATGGTACCGTTTGTGTTGTTGGGTGCTTTGTCACGCAATGCTGCCGATAAGGGTCGGATTTGGCCTGCTAACTCATCATGACACAGAAAATGATCGACTTCAGCCTGAAAATTGGACACATAAATGTAAGATCTAGCTTCGCTATCGCGGTCCTACAAGTGACTAAGTTGTGGTGATTTTTCTCTGTTTCAAATTGCTTGACCTTATATCGGAAAAGTCGCTGTATCAGTTTCTTCAAACAGTGAAAAAAATTCTCGTCAAATCAAAAGATGTAAAATCGTATAGGTGTCCAAAGATTGGTGGTGATGCCAAGCAAACTTTGGAGATTCGAGTGGAGCAGAGGTGGAACCATCGAGATCAAAATGAAAT